>CAXKVI010000001.1:151356968-151699305 GCA_964058755.1 Campiglossa producta
TGCCTGAGTCCATAGTTAACGATTTTCCTACATGGTACACACCTGCTTGATTCATATTCATGTTTTGATTGTGTTTTGATTACGTTTTCAATTATTCATTTCTTGAATTGAATCTACAATTGCAACATACCGCCATCCATTTGTACTTTTGTATAAGCCAAATTGGCCACGAACTCGGCTGACAGCTTGTCATTTCTAATTCTCGCTAACAATCAATGGAATGCAAATTCATTATGAGCATGCAACGGCAAAGTGCAACAACAACATAGCAAACATTTGAAATCACACCAAGTTCCAAGTTTTCAATGCAGACAAATAATGAATTTAGTCGAATGGCAAATTTTTTATTTCATATCATTTTCTGTTTTTTTTTTTTTTTTTTTGTAAATGCACGAAAAAGCGGTCTTAGTATCGATTGCATTAAGTTACGTTTCTGGAAGTGGCCACCCCAAAGTTGACTGACTTTAAATGTATTTTTATATGAAGAAATAACAATCTGAAATTCGTTACCATTAGATTCATTCTTAAATACTTATATAGATATGGTCTGGGAGCCAGCTGTCAATTTTGTGACGATGTTGATTTCAGTTAACCATTAATTTAAGTACCTGGGTGACCGAACTCGCAAGGTATTCCCCGAAGCTGTCACCACACTAGAAATAGATTTCCCAAAAAATTAAATACGTTATAGCACAAATAGACATGTGGTATAGTATGGATAATGTAGTAAAAAAAATTTCACTGTATACTACAATTATTCGTAGTATAGAAGTTGATACACGTGTGGCATAGACCGTAGTTTTGATAGATACTATACCACGATGTGTGTCCCTAGCATAACCCACCCTAACTAGCAACACCAATCAAATCGGTCAATAGTACACGAAAGTATAAATAAAATTGCCGTTAGGTACCAACCCTAGGTCGAAAATGTTATCGTTGGAATTTGATACCCATATTGCCCTATCTCCTATTTTTTAAAAATCGAGATAGGTGGCAACCCTGTAAGCCGCTCCAAGTGACGGCACCCAAATGAATCACTATCTGTTTATATGCCAGATTTCATCCACATCAGTCGAGCGGTTCTCGAGAAAGTGATAGATATAGGTAATAATAAAAATGCGGTTACGTGGTGGTAACTCTGTCTGAAAATAACATCTTTGGTATACGGCCAAAAAATAGCTTTCATTTGATACCCAGCCCCATCTTGCTCTCCTATTTAAAAAAAAATCGAGGTGGCAACCCTGTAAACTACCAAAAATGGCAATACCCATGTATCTTAAACTTTAAACGAGCTAAACTTGTATATTTGTACATTTGTATATTTGTATATCCAGACTATCTCGGGAACCGCTTGACCGATTTTTATGAAATTTTGAATATAGATAGTATGGTTGATTCTAAGAGTATCCACTTGGGGGTTGCCATCTGGGAGGTTTACAGGGTTGCCACCTATCTAAAAAGAATTTAATTTTGTAGCAGAATATGCCAATATGGGTATCAAATGAAAGGTATTTTCGCCGGCATACCAACTAAAACATTTTTGGGTAGGGTAGCTGCCCAGGGTTACCAGTTTACTGTATTGTATTTGTATTGCATATTTTTGGGATCATATTTGGATTATTTTAGGATCATTTTTTGGGGTAATTTTCGGATCATTTTGAATCATTTTGGGACAATTTTGGGGTAATTTTGGGAACATTTTAGGGTCTTTTTGGGGTCGTTTTGCGATTATTTTAGGATTATTTTGGGAACATTTTTGGATAATTTTGGGATCATTTTAGGTTACATTTAAGGGTGTTTTTGGGGTAATTTTAGGGTCATTTTTGGATCATTTTCGGATAATTTTTGGGTCGTTTTGGGTTCAATTTTGTATTTTTAGGATTATTTTGGGATTATTTTAAGGTCATTTTCGGATAATTTTGGACAAGTAAAGTTAACGCTTAATTGATAGCTCCGAGCAAGCTCGGTCACCCAGGTACTCTACATATATGCCAAATCTTATCCAAATCGGACAAACGGTTTCCATGATAGAGGTTGATATAAGAAAGAATCAATAAAATGCGGTTAAGTGGCAACCCTGTTAGCCCGTTTAAAGTTATAAGAAATACCTACTCTCACCAAATTTAATAAAGTAATAAAAAATAAGAATTCCAGATGACAACATAAACTTAAAATACTTCGCTTATTTGAAAGCAAAACTAATTGAACTTGCTGGCACCCACGCATTGGTCCCAAAAACTAACTCATCCATTAAAAGAATATTCACAATTGTGAGTAAAGATGGGCAGGCGGGGGAACCATGCAAAAATAAGAGCACGTGCCAGTTTTGGTCGATCGTTGCGGAGGTGTCCGGTCTAAATACAACCGAACTGTGTCATCTCTACTTCATTCCTCCATCAAATAGGTTTTTGTTGCCATACGTTTGATGAATTAAATTAATATTTAAATGATTCTAATTGATTATGAATTATGTTGGCGAATTTATTGCTTCTGCTAGCAAAGAAAAGATGCTCCAGTTGATGCGATGATTCATTATTAAAAACAAAACTCACAGTAAGTATGTACGAATATTCTTTGATTCACTCAAGACTTTAGGCCGCGAACTTGACCTTACGTATAACGTGAGAAATTTTATTGAAAGAATTGAATTCAGACACAGTCCGACAAAGGCAATGCAAAATATAGCGCAGTTGAAGACGTGCAGGGGGTGAAGCTGTCATGGTACGCTTTTTCGTCGCTTTTTGCATTGACACAATGCGCCAACTGGATCCAAACGAGTTTAAGTATTTTTGCTTTTTGCACCGGTTACTTTTTGTCACTAGTGATTTTTTTTTTAAACCGCCAAATCGCCTAGGCGGTTATGGCTATTCAAAGTATAGCAAGTAAGATATTTTTTTAATGCTTTCTGTTTTGGAGATTGTGGCCTTTTTATCAGTCAATAACTTAGCGGTGACTATTTGGAACCTGTGACTTTTTTGGAAACAGTGACCTTATTGGTGAATTTTTGGAGCGGGGCTTTAGTAACCTATGGCATTTCTAGAATTGTTGATTTATTCTGGAACCGGTGACTTTTTAGAGCCTGTTTTTCTAGTGACTTTTGAAAATTAGTTTTTATACATCTTTCAAACTTCTGGAGTTGGGAACTTTTTTGAAAAGGTGTATTTTCATTTAATTCGGTGAATGGTTTTTAATTTAAATTTTTTACAATAAGCGACCCTTTATGAAATCATCGACCTAGCGGTGGTTCTTTAGAACGTGAGATTTTTTTTACACAGTGACTTTTTGTAAACTTTGGCGTTTTTAGAATAGGTGACTCCTTCTGGAACCAATGGTATTATAGATACAGGTCGACATTTTTCGAATCCGGCTATCCTTCCGGTACAGTGATATTTTCCCTCTTACTGTTCCGAACAGAATTATTGGTTCCGAAATGATCCCAAAATCATCACTACAACAATCCCTAACTTATCCTGAAATGATCAAAAAAGCAATCCGGATATAATCACAAAATGCACTTCCCACATACATAGAATAAATAATAATTGAACAGGACACGAAAAAAAGCCTGTTTCTTAAAAGACCCCAAGCAAAACCACTCTATTTTGACAAAAAATAAATCTGTGCTTTTATGAAACAGTGACTTTTGTGGTGTCGTTTTTAGAATTTGTGATTTTTTCTAAAACCAAATATCTTTTACAGGCCGACCTTTTTGTAAGCAGAAATATTTTACAGATCCGGCTACACTTCCGATACAACTGATTTTTGCGCTTACTTTTTTGTGAACAAAATTATTGATTCCGCATTGATCCCAATATCATCACTAAAACGATCCCTAACCTATCCCGAAATCATCAGATATATGATATGATCCAAAATGTTATATGTGATATAACTAGTGATATAACTAGTTCCGAACTTACAAATATTCGAAATGGGCTCGAAAAAAGTCCAAAATGTTTCTTTTAAAAACCTCAAGCAGAGCCCAAAACAATTCTTTTTTGACCAGAAATAAAACCGATGGGGTCCCGGCTCCCTGAAATAACTCCCACGAAATAAGTCCCACTTTTAAAAACGAAATAAGTCCCACCAAAAATTGCTATTTTGAAAGTGGGAGTTATTTCGTTTTTAAAAGTGGGACTTATTTCGTCAATTGGTGGGACTTATTTCGTTACGCGTTTTTATTTTAAGTGGGACTTATTTCGTTTTGAATGGGAATAAATTCGTTTTGTAAAGTGGGAGTTATTTCATATAAAATATTTTGAGCATCAATGGATGCAAAAGGTACAATATTCCCTTTTACAGAATATTTACAAAAAGATGTTATGATTTCATTATTGCAAAAAGTTATATATTGGACATTTCGTAAAAGGGACAACCATAATTTTTTGTCCTTATCTCTCATAGCTCTCCTTTTTTTGTTATAAACTACTTTATACTTACTATATTAAAAAAACTTTAAAGAATTGTGTACAAATAGGTACCGAACTTACCTACTGGAAAAACAATATTAAAAAAAATTGTTGATGAATTACGTATGTATGTGTTTTATTATATTTTTAGTAGGAATTTGGAATTCGTGTTCCATGTTAATAATAAATTCTGGAACTCTATCAAAATTCGAAATATCCATTCCATTAAGAAGCCTTCTGAGAGCTTGCATACGATTTTTCTTTATTATTTCTCTGCTTTGATTATTCATTTTATTCGACGTGTGTTTTTTTTCGAAGAGCCAAGTACTTCTTATTTGAAATCGCATTAAACAGTGAAAAAGTGGGACTTATTTCGTTTATAAAAGTGGGACTTATTTCGTGGGAGTTATTTCATTTTTTTCAGCAATTTTTGGTGGGACTTATTTCGTTTTTAAAAGTGGGACTTATTTCGTGGGATTTATTTCAGGGAGCCGGGGTCCCACTACATTAGTTCCGATCCACCTTTAAATTATTGTAATTAAAATTTAAGTTTCGCTTCCTGGAATTTCGAATTTTCAAATAAAAATTAAATAAGAATAAAAATTGGATTCGTATCATCATATGAGTGATGGTCCCAAACGATTTCTAAAACGAAGTCCATATTATCCCGCAATGGTTTCGAAATAATCCCTAAATGATTAAGAAATGATACCGAAATAATTAAAAAGCTAACTGGTATCGAAAAGATCCCGAATATCCTGAAAACAATACCGAAATTGTCCCGCAATATTTCCGATGTAGGGATTCCAACTCTTCGGAAGTTTTCCAAAGTGATCCTTAAAATTATTTCGACACTATTCAAGAAACAAATAATAAATTTGTAAGAGGACCTCAAATAGGACCATAAAACTTCATTTCTTTTCCAAAAGCGATACCGAGCTTTAGTCCATATATCGTTACGTGATTGCCAAAACTGTGTGCACATTCGGAGCAAATCAAGTTGAAACGAAAATCACCTAAATACCAAGAAGCGGCTGCTGCGACACTCTTTTCATTACATTGCCCATCAATCAAATTGTTCACTACATTGCCAACTAAAAATACTTAACGCCCACCATAAATAAAATTGCTTGATTCCCAGCAAACATAAACCGCCCACAACATAAATGTGATCAGAAAATCACAGCTAATTGGGTTAAATTGAAATGACACCCAAAACGACACAACGAACATGAAAAAAACGAGTAGCAGAGAATAACAGACAAAAGACATACCAGAGCTTGTTGTCACGTGAAGTGTCCAAGCGATGACAAAGACTAAAAAGACCTGCAGCAAAGACCGACGCCCTACAACACGACACAGGCGCTGTAAATGTAGTCACCGTGAAACAGAGTCGGAAAAATATGAAATCAAACAAAATTCCAAACGCCCACCTCAGCGAGTTCAAGCTCAACTTAGCGCGGCGATGCACTGTAGACACACAAGACTCAAAAGAAATATCAACAAATAAGTAGCCAACTGCACCGGCCATAAGATTTGGTTAGCAACAGCCGGCGGTCAACTTGCAGTGATATAGTGCAGGGCGGGCGAATCAATTTGAATATATCGTCGCTCCCAACGAAGACTAGCATGGTTCGTTGTTTGCCTGGAAGACTAAAATGGTTAGTTCTTGCGTGGAAAACTAACACACTTCGTTGTTGGCGTGGAAAACTAGCATAGTTCGCATAGAACTGAATAGTGTTAGTCTTCCACGCAAATTACGAACCGTGTTAGTCTTCCACGCTAACTGAACCGTGTTATGTTGTCCCTTGTTCTCTTATGGAAGTTCAAACAGTCTTGGCCGTCTTTGTCCCACTCAGTTCATTAAGTGTCGGATAAACTGCTTTCTTCCCAGTTACCCATAAATTCAACTATATGGGCCCCAGAGAGGTCATGGATCATGTTATAGCACGCTCCACCTGGTCTTCCTAACTGACTTAGAACCTCTCCTCTATATGATGCCAAATCCAAGACAGCTGCGACTAAAAATTCTGTCGTCAGAGTACTTAATTATGAGTAATTCATTTCATTACGTTTCTTTACTTTTCCATGAATCATTTTCTCCGCTAAGAATATTTTTCAACCAATTTTCATGTTTTTTTTTATCAAAATGACGTCAAAAGCGATCGAAATACAAATTTACCTTGTAATATTTGCTCTATCACCGCAGATACACCTCCGCCAATGTCATTTACTTGTGAACCAACCACTCAAGCTCAGTTGATGCCAGTACAAAATCATATCTCTTATCTTATCGGATCGCCTTTGAATTGCAAATATAATATCTGCATATAATTTTTAGATACTTGTCTTCTTTTCTTTACTTTCTCTATTCTGTATAACAACAAGCGGCTTTGACGTCAAAAAAGTGGCGCTGTTAACGCACGCAATTTATAGGTGAGGGATTAGATCAAGAAGCTGAAATCGAGTCTCCATAAACCACATGTGTGTAAAATTTGGTGATGGTTGGAAAAAACCTCTGACCACTCTAGCATATTTGGTTTATGGCCTCACTAAACGTCCCTCTGTCCAGTTCTAAGATGTACGTTGTCAAAGTAATGCTCAGAAACAATAAGATGTTGGCGAGCTGTTCAAGAATGAAGGTGAAGAGTTCATGCAGAATATGATTGAAAGAGTACATGCCCAGTTATTGGAACTTAAAGGCTTTCTACCAATTCGCAAGAGGGCAATGGCATAGAGGGATCTCTACCTTATAGGAAGGGAACTTATCATCGCGGCTAAACATTCTATGTCAACACAGGGTATTAAAATATGCATTGCATTAGAGAGATCCGTTGTACTAGGATTGACTTGGCACCAATCTAACACCACTAATAAAAACGCAATAAAGTCTGACGAGCGTTCCTTTTACACATCCAACTATACATGCCTGGGAACAGTTAGTTAAGTATGTTGAAATGTATGTGACATCTGTCTTGTTCCCACTTAAAATGCTTTGTTAAGCTTTTACTGTATAGTCAATGTTAAGCTTTGAAAGCTTTCGTTGTAAGGGGCAAATAGAGTAGCCAGATATTAATACGATTTTCATACCATAACGAAAAATGTGAATCGAATGGTATCTAAAGTTTTTTTCACACTAAATACCCTGCAGAAAATTTGATTGTGCGAACTATCCTAGAGATGAAAGATTTGACGACAGCTAGTCCTAGCTCCATACCAAGGTCCGTAAAATTTTTTTTTTTCTTACTTACTCAAGAATGAGAATTATTTTATGTTTCATAATAAAATTCAAAAGGTCATATATCCAGAATTATGCGGAATTTTGGCTTAAAATTTAAACAAATTGGCGATGGCGACTTTTTTGGCGAATATCAAAATATTATGAAACTTGAGTAACTATGTTGTCATCCTTTATCTACACCTTGCCAATACATTTTGCTTACCTTGATTAGTTCTTAATCGGTTCCGTTTTGGAAAGTTTGGGACAGTTCTGGCTGTGGATAAGTTACTATTCATAATCCATAACCAAAAGTGTCTTTTAACTTTCGGTTACGTAACCGCTACGCCAAACAAGCACAGTGAATGGACAGAAGATATCCTAGAAATTGATTCTTACAATATTGGTTTCAAATGAAAAGTGTTTATGAGGGCCTGAATGTTTTATTTCGAATTCGTTTGGGAGATATCAACCTAAACATAAATACAGGATGTCCAAAAAGTTCGAATACCTTTTAAAGCAATATCCTCTGCTCAATCCTTATATATATTTTTTTTTAATTTATGAAACATCAACTAACATTTTAAAAAGGTTTTTCTTACGAAAATTTTCCACATTTTTTTTTTTAATAATCGTTAAGCTGTGACGTCATATAACCTATGTATGCTAAAAGATGCAATTGTTTAATAGCAGCACTGATGATGCATATCGTCCTTATGCAAAAGTCGGCCAAATCCTCCTGTAACCACTGTAGAGGTTTGCGGTATGTGTATTCGAACTTTTTGGACACTGTCTAAAATTTATCTGAGCTTTTCTTACTTGAATAACTAAATGTTACTCATACGCCGTGTTCGCCCTATACGAAGTGAACTGTAATTGCACAATTGAAGACATGCATGGATGAAGGGGGTATGTCGCATTTTGAGTGAAACGAGAAAATCGGCTTTAAAGTTTTGCTTAAACATTTGAGGTTTTTTCGAATCTTTATGGAAAACTGACAAAAAAATTATGCAAAGCCATAAAAGACGTTGCATAATATGCAATAAAAAGCATAATTTTATATTTAGTGTTTTATATGAAAAAATCGGAACATACCCCCTTCTTCCACAATTCATATTGAAAACTTGTGTACATACCCCCTTCATCCATGAATTATCTTCTACAATTTTCACGATAGGCAGATTCTGATAAGACAGAAATATAGATCTGCATACACTATTCACCAGTGCCAAAAACAGAAATTGAGTGAGAATGCGACATACCCCCTTCATCCATGCATGTCTTCAATTATTTCTGTTAGAAAACGTATCGTTACGCAATCTACTAAACTACTTTTGAAATAACAATGTCCTATTTCGTGAATACGTTTTTTTCAGTATTATTATTTTATCCTTGTAAACATTTAAAGTTAGAGATACATTTATATAAAGGGCAAAATATTAAAAGTATGTAATATTCGAAGGCTTAAAGACTTTTTTGCGAACTTATTAAAAACAAGTAAGGAAGTCTAAGTTAAAATACCCAGCGGTAGTTTTCATATGATTTTCAAAATATTCCAGCTCGAAAGTGGGCGTGGTTGGGAAGCGATTATGCTTGTATAACTTGTACCAATTTCATCGTTCTACCCTAATCAGTTTAAAAGTTTTGAGCCTGAAATTTTCAAATATGCCCCCGTGAAAAGTAGGCGGTGCCACGCCTACTTTTAAAAATTTATAAAAACATCATAATAGAATTACTAGGGGGCTCTTTTTACCAAACTATATTATTTTAGCCATTTCCATTATCGCATTATGTCATTTTAGGTGATTTTCGAAGTTTTCGATATCGAAAATGGTTGTGGTTGGAGAGCCCTTTTATCCAATTTCTTCAGGTTTACTCACAACGATATTAGTATGCTTTGTGCCAAATTTCATCGTTCTACCCTAATCAGTTTAAAAGTTATGACCAGTCGAATTCTCAAAAATGCCAGCTTTTAAGCGGGCTACCCACCTGCCAAGAAATGTCAAACTCCATATAAAAAACGCTCAAGAAATGGTCAAGAACTGTTTTCACACGTCAAATTTTCTTGAGCCAATACTCAGCTCATAAGAAAAAATACTACAATTTTCGATGGTTGGCAACGCCGGGTTACCTCAAGAAATAAATATGCTCGTATATATTTCTTGAGGTAAACGTGCAGATTCACGGCAAAGATGAGCGTATAATTCGCTACACATGTTTTATACATTTTTATAATAGTAATCTGCAATAAAATGGAAAATGCCGTAAACGTCAAAATTTCTTGACCAGGCATAGGAAATATATGCTCGTTTTTTTCTTGAGGCATTCTTGGCAGGTGGGTAGCCCGCTTTAAAGTGGACGGTGCCACACCCACTTAAAAAAATTTATGGAAAACTCATAAGAGAATGGCCAGCGGGATTCATCTATAAAATTATATCATTTTAGCCATTTCAGCAACCGAGATATGTCAATTTATGCGATTTTCGATATCAAAAAGAAAGTAACCTGTATGCAAAATTTCATGCAAATATCTCAATTTTTGCTCAAGTTATCATGGAGTTATCGTGTACACGGATAGGCGGACGAACGGACAGTCGGACGGCCTAATTTCACAGTGCCAGGTTAACTTACGTTCCACAGATTTTCAATTTTCATTAACCCAGCAAACATTTAGGCTTGAGTTACTTTAGATCTCAAGTTGAGAACTAAGGGGCTTCTCAAACCTAAGGTTGGAGAATACTTGGATAATGGTGTTGGATATCAACTTGAGAACTAAACACTTAAGTTACCACTGTGAAATTCGGCCTTAATGGCCTATTTGGAATCTATATCTATCTCGATTATTTTGTGCCGTTACGGAATACCGTTACAAAATTATAATACGGGTTACCGTTATCCTAGAACAATAAAACGTGGCGCACATGTTATTCAGGCTAAAATTTACCGATATAGGGGGTAATCATATCAAATTTTGAACCAAAATTTTTTTGCATACATTTTTGAGACGCTCTACTACGTATACGAAAATTTTTTGAGCCAACTTTTACTGCCATTACTTTGTGCAGAGGGAATATAGTTAATATGCACGTGAGCTGCGTCACCCACACATATTAACATTGAACTTGTATATTTAACCTTTAAGCACATATGTATTTAGGCTAAGCCAAAGTTATGGGGATAAACGTCAAAACAATTAATGTCACAATACTATTACGACCTAACTAAAACAAAATATTGTTCAGACTAAAGCGGGCTACCCACCTGCCAAGAAATGCCTCAAGAAAAAAACGAGCATATATTTCTTATGCCTGGTCAAGGAATTTTGACGTTTACTGCATTTTTCATTTTATTGCAAATTACTCTTATAAAAATGTATAAAACATGTTTAGTGAAATATTTACTCACCTTTGCCGTGAATCTGCACGTTTACCGAAAGAAATATTTACGAGCATATTTATTTCTTGCACTAAACCGGCATTGCCAACCATAGAAAATTGTAGTATTTTTTCTTATGAGCTGAGTATTGGCTCAAGAAAATCTGACGTGTGAAAACATTTCTTGACCATTTCTTGAGCGTATATGGTTGTATATGGGTTTCAATTACTTGGAAAAAGATTTTAGCAGAAAACTCGTTTATAAACAGTAACAAATCAATGAGAAGGTGAATGTACTAAAAACATTTCCTTTAAACGCCTACTCACACAGACATGCATGGTTACATAAAACAAAACACATAAAAATGGACTCGACTTTAAATGCTGACAAATATTCAACAGAATTTCCTCAAAATGTCCTCGATTTTAAAAATAACGAAACGAAAACATACAAATCAACAATTTCAATAAATAAATTATATCACCAGATTACGACTGAATATACTCTCGTTTCTATGCATATTTATGTGACGGCCAAACAATTAATCAAACTATCTATTTTAGTTTAAACAATTTAGTATTTACCAATGTATTTGTAGTTCGACTCAAGCGGAATGCAATTGTCTTAATCCAATTTCAGACAATTTCCTTTGGATTGCTTTTCTTTAGAAAATTCAACATATTACAAACAATTAAACACACATATGACCACTTACACCTTGTGTAATTACTTTGTCATAAACTTGACCTTCTCCTCTAAAACTTGACCAACCACCAAGGCGTATACGTATCCAAAATGTACGGTAAAATTCGTTGTAAGTTGATTAGGCTGACCGAATTAAGAGTTGGACGGAATTTCGGGCAATATAAAAATCATGTTATCTTATCTTACTTTAATCTTTTGTTCTATTTTAAATAGTTTTATAATATTTTTTTAGTTTTTTTTTTAATTTTTTTTTATTTGTATTTTTATTTATTATTTTATTATTTTTTTTTTTATTTCATTTAATATTCTGTATTCTTTTTTATTTCGTCTTATTTTATTTTATTCTATTTTATTTTGTTTGCTCTTATTTTTTTCGTTTTTTTATTTTATTCAATTTATTTTTTTTGTTGAGTTGTATTTAATTTTATTATATATTTTATAAAATCAAGCTTTTTATTTTTTTTTTTTATTTTTAGCCAGTTATTTAATTTTTAGTTTCTTGTTTTTGTTTTATTTTATTTACTTTTTTTACTATACTATTTATTTAACTTTTTTTAATTTAGTATATTTATTTATTTACAATTTTTTTATTTTTTTATTTTTCTTTGCTCTACCTCCTGAGTTCAGAGGAGCCGTTAGAAGATAATTTGCACTCCCTTTATGTTTCCAACTGGCGAAAAAGGGATTTCTTAAGCAATCTCAAAGTCTTTAAAATTTTATAAGCACCCTAATGTCTAAGAAAACAACTGCTTGAGGTTATGTCCACCTTCCTAGCCAGTATCTCCATGAATTTGTGTTGTTCGACCGTTAATCCCACTTTACAGTTGTGCGCATTGCTAATTAAACGCCCAAAAATTCAACGCCTACTAATTGGATCACTATAACGGCTTCCTTACACTACCAAATCACCCACCACTATCAATCTATAAAAGCGCTAGCTATAAGACGGATCGTGCATAGAATAGTGCTACCAGTATCGGTGTAAAGGTGTTCAAGAATTTCCAACCGCCAAAGAAAAAAAATTGCTACAGCGCTATGGAGGTGCCAGAATAATTGTAACTCAAAGAAAAAAAAAAAAAAAGTTCCAAAGTTTGTATTGCGATCGTGCGTGCGTGTGTGTCTGTGATCTATAGAGACAGCCGAGCTGAAGGCTAAAACATAACCAACTCCCAACCATAGTAATGGATTCAACTAAAGACAGTTTACAATATTATCGAGATGGACGAAATATCAGTTTGGCCGATACAGTACCCGCTGATATCTATCATATGGTGGATCCTTATTGGTACAAATGGCCTCCCATGGAGCAATATTGGTTTCATATAATTAGTGTGATAATGACTATAATGGGTGTCATGTCAATATCCGGAAATTTTATTGTTATGTATATATTCACATCAACACGTTCGCTACGTACACCATCGAATATTTTTGTGGTAAATTTGGCGTTCTCGGATTTTATGATGATCTTCACAATGTTTCCACCGGTGGTGTTGAATGGTTTCTATGGCACTTGGATTATGGGTCCATTCCTTTGCGAAATATATGGTTTGACCGGTTCCTTATTCGGTTGTGTATCGATTTGGACAATGACATTGATCGCGTACGATCGGTATTGCGTTATTGTTAAGGGTTTATCATGTAAGCCACTAACCACTACAACGGCTATGATACGTTTGCTGTGTGTGTGGTGTGTTTGTGGTACATGGTCGATGGTTCCTATGCTCGGTTGGAATCGTTATGTACCCGAGGGTAATATGACCGCTTGCGGAACAGATTATTTCGCAAAGGATTGGTTTAATCGTTCGTATATTCTCGTCTATTCCACGTGGGCGTATGCAACGCCTTTGACGACTATCGTATACTCGTACTATCATATATTGAAGGTGAGTTTGATAGAGTGGGAGAATAAACTTGAGGATTAACTGTAAGAAGATCTGCCCGAAAGATAAGCCTTAGGGGAGGGAGAGGAAAATAATAATAGGTATTAATAATAGATTCACGTAAAAATTTGCAAAACCGGCAGCATCTGAACTTCATCTTACGAGGAAGCTTTTCCTTGGATCGTTCCAGATGACTTAGATGTTAGACCGCCAACTTTAAATCGGGAACATTTTTGAACATCCTATTTTTCTCATTCCTTCCGAAACGTCGATAAGATAGGTTTGTTCAGAGAGTTTTGCAGTTCTAAGTCAACTTTATTGGAAGGATCCTAAACTCGTTAGTACTAAAACTCAGGAAGTATTTAATGACCGGTATCACTATGCACATCTTCAGGTCGATATTGCAGTCATCTCTGCCACGACTTTGACCATAGCCCTAGACTTAAAAAGTAGAACAGCCGCTCTGAATGCGGTTTAACCTAAAAAGGTAATAATACACCTCGACGTATGTAAAGTAACGATTTAATACTGATTCTTCTTCAGACATATCATCATGTTTAGAAAGGCCGGCTACTGAACCGATTTTTGTCAAATTGTGGCAGTTTATTCTTTGGAGCAGTTCTCTTTACTTAGGCTATATTTTTCCCCGCTAGATAGCACTCACTAAATTTTACGAAATACGTATTTACCACCCGATTCTGTTAATTTTTGGCACCTATGATTGAAGCCCGATAGCTGGCGCTGGGGTCGAGTTATTTAAAAAGAGGTATTTATGGCAGACAAAGTTGTGGCCATAGTCTTAGTTGTCGAATGAACGTATCAGCATTGAATGGCAAAAGTGCCGAAATTTTACCCCTACACGATATTTAATTCGCAGATAGACAAAAAACCAGCAAACACCTCAGAGAATTCCCACCTTAACATATAAGAACAATTTGTTTGACCCCTAGTATCCTCCGGTCGACTGAGCTCTTTAAAAGCACTCCAACAGATTTTTTTTGTCAGCATGGCCACCTAAAGTAAAATGAAATAGAAGATTTGTAGTAGGAGGTTCGAGCTGCAAGACACCACCCTTTACGGCACAGATCCCTAAAGAATCTTGAAATGGTGCTGAAAAGTTTCTAAAACTATCCTGATATGGTTAAAAATTAATTCGAAATGATGCTGAGAAAGTCTCAAAATCATACCGAAGAATACGAAAAATGATGACAAAAACAATCTAGAAAAAGTGTCTAAAAAGCGAAAATAATTCTAAATTGTCGATAAATAGTCACTAAAAAGTGTATACGTTGTCTCCAACAGATCGCAAAAAAGTCCCCCACATGTTCCTGAAAAAACTGAGACATTCCGGTAAAACGCTTTTTAATGTGTAAACCTCTGCGAGCTCGGGGCAGTCCAGAAAGTTAGGTGAAGTTACGGGTCTGAGTTGTCGTTGATATAGGTTCTAGGCACATCTGAGTCGCAACCCACCCAGCATGTCTTTTGGGACCCTCCTTCGCGCTCATATTCTGATCAAAAAAGCCTTCTTCGTCGGGAGAAAACGGTACCCTACGCACTGCTCTTCTTGGTAGGGTGGTTGGATGGTTATACGGATTGGGCAAATGTTTTGAGTTCAGTGCTGAACTCGCGTGGAAAAATATAGACTACTTCGAGAGGTATTAACGAGTTTAGGCTGGAGCTTACCCTTCCAAAGAAATTGATTTAGAACTGAAAACGCTCTGAACAAACCTTTTTTATCGACGTTTCGGAAGGAATGAGAAAAAATGGAAATTTAACAATGTTCCCGCTTCAGAGTTGGCGGTCTGACAGCATAAATATAAGTTCTCTAAAACGATCAAAGAGATCCCCAGCGGATTAGAGGTTTAGAATAAGCCCGAGTTTGGCATGCCGGTTGTAAGAGGCGATTAATAAACACATAGATAATGACGTGCTACTCGATGGTTATCTACGGATATGGTGCCTCTCACTTCTCATTACCTTCCTCACGGATGGAGGGATGACATGACCTAGAAGGTTCCACTGGTCATACCAAATCGCTGGGTCAATTTTGACAACAGCAGCATCGAAGAGAAAGCTTTGTCGTCAGATGGTTTAGTTTTTTTGTAATCATATTGGACCCTTCTTTTGACTATATAGGTAGGTAGGTTCAAGTGGCTGCCGCAGAGGCACACTTAGGCCAGTTTTGAAGGCCCGTTGTGATACCACCAACACAAGGAAAGTCAGCCCCGGGACCCAGCCATATGGAAAATCCCTGAGTTGTTGGGATTTTCCACATAGCAGAATCCCGGGACTGACACTCCTAAACCGACACCGTTACTCCTCCTCGAACCACTTAGATGACTTTATGAAGCCCATCAAGTCCTTTATGCCCAGTTCCGCGATCTGGCTTAGACTATCTAGAAACGGAACTCCCAAAAAGCGCGTTCTCACGCCGCTTAAAGTCGGACAGTTGCAGATGAGGTGCTCCACCGTTTCCTCCTCCTCATCATCTTTGCAACTCCTGCAGCATCGTCGGTAGGGCACACTTAGCCTTTCTGCATGCCTACCAATGAGGCAGTGACCGGTTAATACCCCTATCAATATGCAGATTTCCCTCCTAGTTAGGGCATAAATGCGTCTAGACCTTTTAAGATCCCATTTTGGCCAGGTTTGTTTCGATATCCGACACCCTGGGGATTGCAGCCATCTTTCGTTGGCTTGACGGAGTGTGTGCTCCTTCAGCATTAGTTTGCATGTGGCAAACGGCATACCTAAGCGCTCTTTATCCCGAAGAACCTGCTTGGTCGTGCCCTGCCTGGCAAGCTCGTCTGCCTTACAGTTTCCCTCAATGTCCCTATGTCCCGGGACCCATATGAGGTTTACGCGGTTCTGTTGGGCCATCTCCTGAAGAGATCGACGACAGCTGAGCGTCAGTTCAGAGTTGAACGTGTATGAGCCAAGGGATTTGATTGCCGCCTGGCTATCGCTGAAAATAGTGATATCTCCTCCGATAACACGTTTGCTTAACCAGGCCGCGGCGTCCCGGATTGCCGAGACTTCCGCCTGGAAGACGCTACAATGTTCAGGTAGTCTGAAGGAGAGTTCAAGGTCCAAATCCCTTGAATAAACCCCTCCTCCAACTCTGCCGTCCAACTTCGAGCCGTCGGTGTATATGGAAGTGCCACCATTTGTTTCGGGACACCAATCCGTCCTCTCCCAGTCTTCTCTGCTGGGAATGTTTATTTTGAAGCAGCTATCCCCGACTGTAGTGGTCGCACAACGATCTGTGCTTAGAGGGAGAAAGCTGTAAGATTCCAGAATACTGGAGTGTCCAATAGTACCCGCACCCCAACTGGAGGTTTCTCTTAGGCGCAGAGCTGATGCCGCCGCTGACCGAAACCCTTCCAGATCAAGTGGCAAAATGCCCAGAATGGCCTGGAGGGCTTCGTTGGGCGTTGTCCTTAGCGCACCGCTTATACAGATCATATTGGATCTATGGACTTTCCGCAACAGATTCAGGTATGTTGTCTTGCTCAGTGCCGGCCACCATACGACGACTCCATATAGCATGATTGGGCGAATGATGGCCATGTAGATCCAACTGCATACTCTAGGGCTGAGTCCCCATTTTTTGCCAATGGCTCTTTTGCATGTGTAAAGAGCGATGCAAGACTATATATGAAGATTCCTATAAATTTTTTTTTGGAAAACTTCTGGTTTTTTTACACTCGGCTTTGATAATTATATTATTGAAGGTTATACTCCAATTTAATAAGAAATTACTTTCAGTCAGGCATGTGCTAGTAAGAAATCTTCTAGGAGGAAATGACCATTCAGTAGTAGACAAGTAGACAGTCCTCAATTCACTAGAAAAAAATCCTACATATTTTTACAGCGGAGAAAAATCAATTTTCCAATATAATATTTCTAAAATAGGAAGATCTTCCTTCCACTGTCTTTATGAAACATCTTTCCCTTTCTCCTCATTCCACAGGCGGTCAGTGTACACGAGAAAGCCATGCGTGATCAAGCCAAAAAAATGAATGTGGCCTCATTGCGTAACAACGATGCGGACAACACAAAGTCAGTCGAAATCAAATTGGCTAAAGTGGCGCTTGTGACAATATCATTGTGGTTTCTCGCATGGACACCCTACACAATTATCAACTATGCGGGCATATTTGGTTCGATGAATCTATCGCCGCTTAGCACGATTTGTGGTTCGGTATTCGCGAAGGCCAATTCCGTTTGTAATCCAATTGTCTATGGGCTAAGGTAAGCGGGACAGAGTTTTTGTTGACCTTTCATAGTAAAATCCATTTTCTTTTGTTCATTCCTCAGTCATCCCAAATACCGACAAGTGTTGCGCGAAAAGATTCCTTGCCTCGTCTGTGGCAAAGACGACGCTGCGGCGGAAGTACGCAGTCATGCAACAGCGGAAGTTAGCGAATCGGCTGCTTAAATGAATATGAGATACGGAACCAAAAAAAGTACAAGGACTCACTTTTAAACTGGACAATGAACATGACAACGATGTTAACCAAGCCAAAGAGATCACTGGAACCTCATACGGATTATTAGAAAGTGAACAAATACGAAACGAATTGGTGCAACGGGTAAAAAATACAAAAAGCAACGGTAGAAAAACAAGCGTAAAAAAATCGAAAAAAAATCTACTCAAATAGTGTAGAGAGAGTGGTGAAGAGAAAAGTGTTCTCTTCCTACTTTTTTTTAGTTTTAAGCTCTCTCTGAAACTGTTTTTATCCTATTAAACTTAACTATGTTTGTTCTCTTGCTCTCTTGCTTCAAAGAAACTACTCTTAAGCTGTGAAATATTTATATACTTAATGTCAAGTAATTCCTCTCTCTCTTGTTATCGTTTTATTTATTAAAATTTTTGAATGTTATTGTTATATTTTAAATTCTGCAATTAGAAAAATCTACAAAAAAAATAGCAAAAACAAAATAAAAGCAAGCAATTGATACAAAATCAATACTTGAGACACCTTATAAATTTGGCATATATGTAGATAGTTTGCTTCATTCTAAGATATACTACTTGGGTGTTGGCACTTCGTGCTTCTAACAGGGTTGCCACCTCTCTCCGTTTTTATTGAGCAAGATATGTCATTGTGGGTTTCAAGGGGAAGGTATTTTCGGCCATATACCAACGAAGATATTTTCATAGAGTGTGGCCAAATTGTCTGTCTGATCAAATTGGGCTTAAAGATAGTATGCTTCCTTTTAAAACTTTCTACTTTGGTGTTGACCTTTTGAGCGATTCACAGGGTGCCAATATGGGTATCAAATGCAAGGTATTTTCGGTCGTACATATATCGAAGAAGATACCTTCAGGCAGGGTTGCCACCTATTTTTTATTGCTTCGCTTATCGAGCACTATCTCGAAAGGGTAATGGCCTTGGGCGGTTTTTAGTGTTGACACCTATATGATTTTTTTTTAATAATCCAAAATATGGAGAAAATTATCTAAATAAATGTAAAACAGAAAGTTTTGGTCGATATATAGATCTTTATCTGCTGACATGGTTAAGTCACTGGATTCTCCATTTTGTTTTTTTTCCGGTTTGTGATCGACATGTTTTAGAAATCTATTTTGTAAAAAAATAGAGGAAATAGATCAGGAAAAAAATTAAAACCTTCAAATATACAAATACATTTTTTGCGTTCTCTTACATACTTCCGAACTGAAATCGAGGCCTATAGTTACTCTAAGAAAATTTCGCCTTCCATATGTACTTCCGTCCATTTTTTACGCCTCTGTGAAAAGTGGCATTGATTCTTTGGGAAGGCTCACCTTTCACTTTTTTCGACGACACATCGAGAAGTCCGCTGAGGATACCGCTGTGACCAAAACGTATCGTGTTTCAGCAGTCCGACTCCCGATGTCTTACTGCCAACAGGCAGCAGTGTGGTTACTTATTTAGATATTTGGACTTAACTTAGGTTGTCATGTTCTGATGCGTGGCCTATATTAAATTATGGTCTAAATTTAATCACTGAAACTTCACCCAACACGCTTGAGGCTTTTGTAGAAAGCATGTGCTATTTATTCATTATAAAAACCAACACTTCAAACAGCAGATTTGAAATATTTTTCATACAAAATGTGCAGAAACCTATCCAACCAGAACCAGCAGTAAGTACATGTTATTGTGAAAGTAAATTTGAAAAAAAAAAAATGACAAAATGAAAAAGGTTTGAAAACCAGGCGCTCCATCTTAAATGATTGAATGATGACTATTTTGACGATGCATTCGGCCTTCGTCGCGTGCTGGCGTTAATTTAGGTCCGTCTTCAAACCTACCAAAGACTGTTGTCCCATCGTCATCGTCGCTTTCATCGCCCTCATCACCATTGCTACGGTTTTGCTCAGCCAAGGTGTACATGGCAGCACGTCCTTGTAGGAGTATAAAATCGATAAGATGCTGATTGCTAATGGATTTCATGACGTTCGGATCATTTCGTTTGCGTAGATAATTAAAACAGCAGGTGCTGAAAAGTTGATGCAGAATTTGAGAATTGTTCTCTCAATTTGTTGTTATAATTTTTCTCAAACTCACCGAAAATTTTTGGTACCACATGCATTTGTACATTCATTGCCGCACGAATCGCAAGTGAAAGCACTTCTTTTCTTGTTGAATGGCGGGTTGGGTTGCACATCATAACGGGGGTCATCATCGATCATATTGTGTGAGCGGTGCGAGCGTAGACCGTGTGTCGTCATTGGTGCGTGCAAAATTATTACGAAAATACCTGTTTTGAAGTGGGAAAAGTAAATAGAAAGTTTTCAATTTTAAAGTTTAAGACGGCAACAATAGTTTTTACTCAAAACCCCCGAGTTTTAAAAAATTTTAGCGTGCTAACCGTCTAGAGAAGATCTTCTCCTTACAGAGAAGCAATTGTCAAAAATTTAATTATTTCATTCAACACCACTCTCTCACAAACGCTCGCTTACATTTTTTGACAGCTCTGGTCTAGACGACAAAAAAACTGTGTTCGGAACGAATAGATCCACAAATCTTCTAAAGTAGGTACTTTTCTCTGGCATACTTCGCGGGTTAACTTAGGTATCTAATATTTGCAACGTTCATTTTTCCGACCGATATATGATTCAGCAGGGTTTTGATAAGGCCCAACAAACCATGAAGCTAGAATTCGATTGGAGGTACATTCGAGAACTAGCCTTAATCTCCAGTCTCTAACGTTAGAGGACGACTCGAGAAACACTCGAGAGACACAGCGTTCTCCAACAAAATGGGGCATAATTCTCAAAAGGAGAATTTGAATTTGCAAATTGTGCAAAATGCTAACCTTTTGGCTAGTTCTCTAACCTATCTCGAATCGAGTTCTAGTGTAGTTCTCTACGGTTGCCTTCAATAGAGAATAGTTAGAGAATTACCCTAGTTATCTAACGTAAAGACGAACAGATCTCTAACGTTAGAGACTGTGTTTGTTGGGGGACATTTAGAACGTGTTCCTTGATGACGATCAATTCTTTTTTGACAACCCTTTGTTCATATCCTGGGAGACAGAACTCTTAGTATATTGTTTCTGAGGGTCTCAAAAATTACTTTCCAGAGAACAGTCGTATAACATTTCTTTAAATTGTAGGTCGCTCCATAGTATGACTTATGGGGAGCGGATTTTGATGTCTCAGGAGTGGCAAAGGTTCTAGCATCTCTTGGTTTTTCTCAGAGTAGTAATTTTTAACTTGACAGGGTGGATATTTTCAAACGATCCTTTGACATGGATGCGATTGAACTGAATTGTATAACCTCTTGTCAATTGGACTGTCGCAGAGGTCATTAAGTTTAACCCTGCACTGCTGCTGTGATGACAATACAAATGTCCTTGAACTCCATCTACCATGCTGTTAATGTAGCTTGTCTTGTCTAACTTTCGAAACCCCTGGTTTCAGTAGACAAGGACGGACCAATCACTTTTTTTAACAATAATTTCTCAAGTACAAGCATATAGACAAAATGTATGACCTTCTGACTTTAAGCTCTTTATTTCACAATAGCCACCTATTTTTATCACATAAGACCCTCAAATGGTCTTTAATACCATGGACTCCATGGACTGTCACTCCAGTTCTATATAGATTTAAACGTTATTGTAGAAACTAAGTGTTCTCTGCCCAATCCACAAGAAGGGCGATCCCGAAAACAGTGCCAACTATCGTGGAATATAAGATCCTATCAAGCGTATTGTGCGAAAGACTGAAGCTTGACTTAAATCGACTGATTTGATCTCATTAATGTGGCTTCAGACCTGGTTAATCTACCATCGACCAGATTTTACAATACGCCAAATGGCGCTATGTCTGATTTTGGTGTCCCCGCAAAACTTATACGGCTATGCAAAATGACGCTGAGCACCATCGCCAGCTCGGTCAGAATCGGGAAGGACCTCTCCGAGCCGTTCGAAACTAAGCGAGGTTTCAGGCAGGGCGACCCCCTATCGTGGGATTTCTTTAATTTGATGTTGTAGAAAATAATCGCGCTGCAGAACTTAATCGCGCTGGAACAATATATTACAAGAGCGTACAACTGTTGGCGTATGCCGACGACATCGACATCATTGGCCTCCACAACCACGCCGTAACTTCTGCGTACTCCAAATTAGATAAAGAAGCGGAAAAAATGGGTGTGGCGGTGAACGAAGGTAAAACGAAGTACCTGCTGGCATCAAGCAAAGAGTGAGCGCATTCACGCTGGCAACCACGCCACTGTTGGCACCCATACCTTCGAGATAGTAAGGGACTTTGATACCTAAAAAGCAGCACTTATCGTACCCGTCCGGCTTCTGACGAGCCGGCTTTGGGAGTATTCGAGAGAAAAATTCTTCGAAAGATTTATGGACCCCTAAAAGCTGACGACGGTGCAGAAGGTTTTCTTATCGGCACCCGCCGGTGGAAGTAGGGAAAGAGGGAGACCACCCTCCGTTGGCAGGTCCAAGTGGAGGCAGATCTGAGAACACGCAGTGTCTCCCATTGGCTCAACAAAGAACCGACTGGCGTAACATATTGGACGGTCAAAACAGCCTAGGCGGTTAAAGGCTATTTTAAGTAAGTTAAACATTATTGCAGGTGCGTCTATCTCTGGTCAGATATGTCCACAAACACAGCCAAGGTAAACAGTTTCCTCTTAAGCCATGCCTCCATCTTGTGGACTCCTTCGAGAAGCATGATGATCTTAAAAAAATATCTGACAATAAATACTAGAACTTATATCGTACTAGTAGGCCCTGCAGACTTCTCTTTCTATTCCCATTGACATTCCTATTCCTGACCACAACGCTCGAAGAAAGCTCCGTCGACTCAGTCAAATCTTTCGATCGTGACACTTTGCTTATTTGTCCGCCAAAGAAGGTTGGGACTAAACACCAAAACTAAATGGAACTTACACAAAAACAATACTGAACCGTGTAATTTATAACGCATTTTGACTTTCATCTTCCTTATGGTGGTCTCATGGAACCACAAAAACACAGCACCAACACACTAACATGCAATTCCCTTTTTTGCAGGTTTTTTCAAAGAAAATAATTTTTTTGAGGTACGACTTTTAACAAACACTACCGTTAACTTGTACGTTTTAAGGTTAAAAGGACTCTTACTAAGCGTCGACGTCTTTTATATCCTCAAACTGACCAACAACTCACTCTCAGTCACACACACACACACAGAGACATACCTGCTTAGCATTGATAACATTTGAATAGCGATAAATATGTAAATATGGTTAAGATAAAAATAAAAATGCACAAGTTGTAACAAAGATATAGGTTATGTTGAGCAAGCTAAGTAAACTGCTAAGTTTTCCAATTCAAAAAAACTCGACGATGCATAAAATTTGTGCATTAATTGAACTGGAGACTTTACAAACTATTTGCAAGATTTTCAAAGTACAAAAATTACTTGCTTCGAATGCGTAATCGGGGTACTATTATACAGACATACATATGATTGAATATTTTACCTACAACAATACAAAGGAAAGTTGAAGAAGGTAAGTATGCCCATTAGGGTGTTGCGATATTCTACTTCTTGGAGACCTGGGTTTCTTTAATGAAAATTCCTGGAATATCTAATTGTTTCTTCGGAAGTTCCTGCAAAGTTCAGACTAAACCCTGGGGCACGCGTTAGACGTTTCCAATCGGAACCAAACTTTGTATGTGATATTTCCGGCCATAGTGCTATCGATTTCAAATACTAGAAAAAAAACTCTTTCATTTTTTGTAGTCTCCATGGGGTAGTCTGAACTTCAACCCACCTGCGACACGCCTTAGGCATTTCCAATCGGGACCAGATTTTGCATATAAAATCTTCGACCATAGTGCTATCGATTGTATTAGTTAAAATGAAAAATCCATTTTTTTAGTCTCCATAGAGCAATCTGAACTGCGACCATCTCCACTCGGGCCAAACCATTTTTGTACGAAATAATTAACCGTGGTGCAATCGATCTGGGGGGTAAGACTTAAAAAAACACTATTTTTGATTATAAGGACCACCCTAATGGACAAATATTTCAGGATGCACGGCTTTTGAGATATCAACTAAAATGTGGACAGGAGATACATGACAAGAGGGCCTGAACGTAGTGTAAGTTTTATCGATATCTCAATCCGTTTCGGAGTTATCAACCAAAACATGAATAAAATTTACTTACTTACTTAAAATAGCCTTTAACCGCCTAGGCGATTTTGGCCGTCCAACATGTTACGCCAGTCGGTTCTTTGTTGAGCCAACTGGCGCCAATTAGAGACACCGCGTGCTCGCAGGTCTGCCTCTACTTGGTGCTGCCATCGAAGTGGTGGTCTCCCTCTTCCTCTACTTCCACCGGCGGGTGCCGATAAAAATACCTTCCGGGCCGGAGCGTCCTCGTTCATTCGCACCACGTGTCCTAGCCAGCGGAGCCGCTGGGTTTTAATCCACTGAACTATGTCCACGTCTGCGTAAAGCTCATACAGCTCTTCATTATATCTTCTTCGGTACTCGCCGTCGCCAACTTTTAAATTTGAATAAAATTTATCTGAACTAAATAGTCCGGTCGATATAGACATTTGAAACAACCATAATTCCCACAGAGCCAATTTTTCAAATACAGCTTAAGTTTACCTTCAGATAGAAAACGTTAAAAGTCCTCATCCCATGTGAGCTAAACAAGTTATTCGTGGTCAAAGGTCAAAATTTTAGGTTTTTTGAATTTTTTTCAAAAACGGCAAGATTTTCCGAAAATTTACCTAAGACCAAGTTTTAGACCTGGACTTTTGAGGTTTTCTATCTAAAGCTGTATGCAAAAATTTGGCTCTGTGGGAATTACTGTTATTTAACCACTATTTTATTTCAACATATATTGACTGTACTCAACTTTTCTTACTTGAAAAAATATCTATATACACCATATGACCTATTATTTTTTATAGGCTCATTAGAGTGCTCCTCTCCACGGAAATCTTTAGTAAAAGGCGAAAGATTTATTCGACAACTGAAGAGAAGCCGCCGTGGTGTAGCGGTTAAGTGTTCGGCCTACTACACCAAGTCGTGGCGGTTCGGTGCCCGGCAAAAGTAACATCACAAATTATTTAGAAAAAAAAAATTTTTTCTAAACGGGGCAGTAGTTTGGCAAACTCTCCGGGTATATTTCTGCCATGAGAAGCTTCTCAGCAAAAAATTCATTTGCTTTGCAAGTGCCGTTCGGAGTCGGCAAAAAACTGTAGGTCCCGCCAACTTGTAGGAAAAACTCAAAAGCAGGAAAGAGAAGCTCGGCTAAAAATCTCGTTAGAGGTTATGATAACCTGTTGGTATATCGCCGCCATTAGTAGTAGTATATGACCTATAAAAAGTGGCCTATAGAATTGCAAAATTTCTTGATATACTCAATTATTTTGACTAGAAAACGCTTCGAATTTTGGAAAAGTGACATCGCATTCGTAATCAGCAACTATATGCGCCCGAGTATCAAGTTTCAAAACAATCCCGAGTATCAAGTTTCAAAACAAGCCAATCAGTTTTTAAAAATTGCATCGCAATATTGAATCCATCATTTTGAATTTTGAAAATATGACATTTGATTCATTTTAAGCTGCTGATTACGAATCTGATATCAACTTTTAAAAACTCAAAATGCTGGATTCAATAAAATCCGCTTAGTTTTAAAGAAATTCACCGCTATTTTGGAACCATTATTTTGAATTTTTAAAAAGTGATATCGCATTCGTAATCAGCAGCTTCATGAAGCTCCGAGTACCAAGTTTCAAAAAAAATCACCGCCATCTTGGATCCACCATTTTGTATTTTGAAAATATGACATCTGATTCATTTTCAGCGATGACATAAACCTTTTCTAGATGCGAAATCTAGACAAAAAAAAGGGCGCAATGGGGTCAGTATACTGGTTTTAGTTACAACGTTTTAAATTTCGAAACATATTTTCAGGCGCTAAACCTATTTTACCCATCCAAGACGGCTATTAAATTACAGGAATATTCGCCAATGAAAACACAATAATAACTCACAAAAAAATAAATTTTTGCTGCACTTCCACTTAAAATAAAATGTAAATTGAAAGCATCTAATTTTTTTTATAAAAGTGAGTAGCGGGACCTCTAAAAAACCTTTTTTCTTGTAATAAAAAAATACCCAGTGGGAAAGTAGGTAATGCATTACCTTTTTCATCCATGAAAAGAAGCATGAGCAAAGTAACGCATGAAAAAATATTTGAAAAATCTTCCCATGTAATGTATTTCGTAAGGTATTATTTTTCAAAAACATTACTTTTCCTATGACATTGCTGTAGAAAAAGTAATGCATGAATTCCATTATTCATAAAAAATTTTATAGGAGATATACATTATTTTATACATTACCAAACATTACCTTTTCCCACTGGGTAGCAGCCTTTTCTTTTGTCACAAGAATCAATATTTCGAGAATTTTCGAAAAAAAAAAAGTTAAAATTTAATCACTCTAATACATATGCATGCTGATTTTTTTATGCAACAAATAGTTCCGACAACAGCCTTCTTGGTGAGTGGGTGTGAATTAACGCGAACGTATTGGTAAGAATTATAAATATACATACTTATGTATATCTATGAATCTGCGTAAGGGATTGATTTAAGCCTATTTAATATCCCTGCCGCGCACTTTCGTTAGACAATCCCTTTTTCTCATTTGTTGTTAAAGCTGGACCATCTGACCCGCCATACCTACTTTCTTGAAAGCTATCGGATTCTCCATTGGGGTCAACCTCACTGACGTTTAATTTTGTGTGGTTTTCTTTTGATACAAAAGACTGCTATAATGATATTTTAGAGCCGAAAGTCCTAGTAGTTTTCTGATCTGAAGACATGCATGGATGAAGGGGGTATGTCGCATTTTGAGTGAAACGAGAAAATCGGCTTTAAAGTTTTGCTTAAACATTTCAGGTTTTTCCGAATCTTTATGGAAAACTGACAAAAAAATTATACAAAACCATAAAAGACGTTGCATAATAAGCAATAAAAAGCATAAGTTTATATTTAGTGTTTTATATGAAAAAAACGGAACATACCGCCTTCTTCCACAATTCATATTGAAAAGTTGTGTACATACCCCCTTCATCCATGAATTATCTTCTACAATTTTCACGATAGCCAAGGTCTGATAAGACAGAAATATAGATATGCATAAAAACTATTCACTAATGCCAAAAACAGAAATTGTGTGGGAATGCGACATACCCCCTTCATCCATGCATGTCTTCATTTATCAGTCACTCGTTTTGGGAATGTTGTCGAAAGTGACAGTAATTTTCCTGATATGAACTCGGTAAGCTCTGGCCAATAACACCTGTGGTACTAGCTCAACTGTCTCCAGACCGATTTCGTTGACCTAAAGGGAGAATCGAAGTGGATTTTAGTCGCCTCTTACCTATCTCGAGCATTTTCTTAAGGCTTAATTATACATCGTTATCGCTAACGCCACACCCATAACGCTAATCAGCTATTCCAACCACCCTTTGGAAATCAATGTACACGCATTAGCGTTATGTTATGGCATCACTAATCGTTTACATTCATCATCATTTATTGGCGCTTAACCGCCTAAGCGATTTTGGCCGTCGCCTATCAAAGCACGCCAGTCATTCCTTTTTAGCGATAACTGACGCCAATTGGAAACCCCAAGGGAGTTCAAGTCATCCTCCACCTGTTGTTTCCATCTCAGTCGAGGCCTCCCCCTTCCTCTGCTGCCGAATTCGGGTGACGATTGGAAAACCTTCTGGGCTGGAGCTTCTTTGTCCATTCGCATGACGTGACCCAGCCAGCGGAGCCTTTGGGCTTTAATTCGCTGGACTATGGTCAGATCTGCGTAAAGCTCGTACAGCTCATCGTTAAATCTCCTTCTATACTCGCCGTCGGCATCACGGGAAGGACCATAAATCTTCCGGAGAACTTTTCTCTCAAATACTCCAAGGGCCATCTCATCTTCTCTTGACATTGTCCATGAATCTGAGCCATACATCAGGACAGGTATGATGAGAGACTTATAGAGCGTGATCTTTGTTCTTCGAGAGAGGACTTTACTTCTCAATTGCCTACTCAGTCCAAAGTAGCACTTGTTCGCAAGAGTGATTCTCCGTTGGATCGTTTACATTGATTTCCATAAGTTTGGTTGAAACAGCTGATTAGCGTTATGGGTATAGCGTTAAGCGATAACAATGTATAATTAAGCCTTAAGACCATAGTCCGCAGGGGTTATGAGGAAAAATGTAGAGGAAACTTGCTTCGGTGCGGTTTGTGTAGAGACACTTGTCCTCAATCACAGCCCTTGCTGCTTAGGAACGCAAACTCACGGCCCACCCCGATTGAATTTACCTATTTTCTAGTGTTAAAGCGACATAACATGGTTTCGCTTATTTCATCTGCATTGCATATTATTGTAATTCGCAGATAGTTCATGGAATATTCGGAATACATAGCTTATAGTCGCAATCACAAATCGAGGTTTTTCATAAGCGAAATGAGGTAAGCTACCAGAGCCAATGCCTCAGAGCACAGCGCTAACCTCCCATGCATACGATTGGCAAGGGAACTGCACCCGTAATGAAAACGATGCATGTGCCTGAAGGGGATCTTACGCCTCCCAGACAAATCAAATTTGGAAGGAATCTACTCCCTCAATGAAATAAATTAGTGTATCGTTCCACTATGAACAATAAAATAACATTGGATAAAATTACAGTCCATTAAAATAAACAAAGACAGTCCACGAGACTTGATGGAATATAAAAAAAATAATTTCAATAAAATTAAAAAATATTTGGTTGAGGTGGGATTCGAACCGGCACCCCCGGCCAACTCCCTCAACCACATAATATAACAACAACAATAATAATACACTGCGTGTCGTCCACTATTTAACTCCAGCTTAGACACCTAGAAATTCCGTTAGAAGAGATTTCTGATTATTCAGCGCGAAAATGATCTGATTAGGCATGGATGTATCAGAACAACAACAACAATTCATTGAGCATACCAAGTAACCTAAACATGATTAACTAATTAATCAGAGATAAATTATTATCGATATTAAAATGATTATCGATTAATCAAAACGATTAATTTACTCATCAACCTAATTTTGGGCAACTATAATTTAGCTCTTTCCGTATTCTGAACTCATACCAAGTAACCTAACAATGATTAACTAAATGTTCACAGAATGTTCATTGTCAAAGCGAATTATTTACCGATTAATCCTAATTTTATTAACTAAAATTAATTGATATATTTGTTGAAATAAATAAAACAAAACGTCAATTAATTTTTTCAACAGCCAGCGATTAGTAAGAAAACCTATTAATTAAGATTTATTTGATTAATCGCGCATCCCTAGTGTATAGACTTGCATAGAAACTAAGTGTTCAATAACGCAAGAATTCATCAAGCAAAATATGAGACTAAATAACTGGAAGAGGCGCTTGGCTTATCAGAATGGGAAATCAGTTAAATGTAAATCGATCGAAATAGGCGGCAGTGCAACTTGAGTTCTCAATATGGAAGAAACGTTGAAATCGTGTGTAAAGATTTTGCTTCTCCTAACGTTATACACATCAGCAATTATGGCACAGAGGATAAAATTGGGGCAAGGTAAATTTTAACGGCAAATTTATCGATAACAGCATCTTTAAAGTCATTTTTAAACTTTTTATTTCCCTCGAAAGGTGACTCATGTCACTGCCAATTCGATTCGTGCACTTGTCACAGTTGGTCTCAATGCAATATGCTGCAAAATATGCCGACGGAAAATGTAACATTTTGTAATAGAAGAAAAGGGATTGTGTGCTGCCCCGATGAACCCGAGGAGCCAGAAGACTTTCGACCGCTAGCGCCAGCCGAGCTCGGTATGTTAAGTTTTTTTATTTTTGTAACTGTACTTTCTCGGTAATTTTATAGATCCTACGTCAACTCGAAAAATTTCGGTAGTGGTACCAAAACACACGTTTCGGTCACAGGAATACGAATTCACAAGCGAAAAACAAATATCTTCAGTAGTTTGTGAATTATTTGTCATCTAAGTCAAAAGTCTGTTCTGTGCAGAAAACCCAAGAATCGGTATTGGTCTGGCTAAGGGCTATTTCCTTTAAATCTTTGCCAAAGACCGACCTCTCTGAAAGGTGTTCTGCACATAAATACCATAGATCCCGTTTTCTCATTGGGACGGGGCAGAACAAATTTTTGGGGTTTTTGACCATAACTTTTCACAGCAAGAAAAAAATAAATTTTCAGATTACTGGGACCAAACCGCGTCTTTTGGTAGCTTTCCCGTAATTTCCGGCGTCTTTTTCAGGTTGACGTAGGATCTATACAATTACCCGTTTCTTTTATAGACTGGTTTATTTGCAGCTTGCAGTGAGTTCGCAAAGTACGCACCAAAGACATGTCCACGCCCATTTATAGCTGGTGGGGAACTAGCTAAATCAGGCGAGTTTCCAGCTGCTGCCTTGATCGGCATATTCGATTTGAAGGCGAATGAAACACGTTGGATTTGTGGTGGGACGTTGATTAGTGAACGTTTTGTTTTATCTGCGGCCCATTGCACCATGGGGTAAGTTTGTCTAAGTAATGGGTGAGATCTAGTCACAAATATCGTCATTGGCGCTTAAACGTGTAGGCGGGTTACGGAGTCAACGTAATCGTCCCCAAGGCATTGGGGGTAGTATTTCTAGATGCAATTCACATCATTCATATCCGCACGCTCCCACAGAGGCGATAAAAGTGTCAGTACAACCCTGTTTGGTTCGTAACTTTAAACTCGATACGTGGATAGGCCGACCAAGCAGGACGAAGTACTGCTACAGCAACAACCAAGCGAGGAGAAGTTTTTCCCCTCCTTTTGAGGGGACCATATATATACGGAAGGGTAATAGGCCAATCATTAACGTTCTTTCGATTCAACCTTTTTGGGAAAGGCCGTAAATATTTAGATAGTTATAAAGATAATGATCTTGAAAGCATACACCAAAAGAGCCCTGTTATCACGTAGCTGTACTAAACTGATCCGAAAATGACTTTGATGTTTTCCTAAAACAATAATTTTATTTTCCAAAATAGTCCAAAAAATTTGCCCTGAGAAGACTTGACTCTTTCTTTTTTATCTTTCATATTAAATTTTTTTAATCTTTCATCAAAAATTTGCATTTAGAGCGCTGCTCCCGACGATGCATCATTTACTAATTAGGAAAAATCGCAGTCCTGAGAGATTCCCCAGTGGTCCTCTGATGTCAACAAAAAAGCCTTTTCGATACTTTCCGGAGGCTGAGCTGCCTTCTAGGCAGATCAGAAGAAACTTCTGTGAGCTAGATACTTGGCGATTACCACAAAACAAGTACTAGCATGGCCAGGTTTTATCCAACCAACAATACTTAGCTTGAGTGGACTAGGTAGGGCAGCAACAAGCATTTCGGTATCTCGAATGATAAGTTCGACAGCGCTAATAGCTATTTCATCTCGCCCAGGCAAGGGTATCTTAGCTTCTAGAACAACTTTGTATCGCATAAAACTTTATTATTTCATTAATTATTATCTTTTATCTTTCAAATAGTGGTCTCCCGAATAGAGTTCGTCTTGGCGACTTGGACTACAGTACAACCCTAGATGATGTTGGTCTGCAGGAGTTCACAATAAGCCGCCTCATCTCTCACAGGCAATTCTCTTTGCCTCGCTACTTCGATATCATGCTGATCCAATTAAATGGCACCGTCACATATTCCAACTACGTTCTGCCCGCCTGCATACTCACACCCAGTATGATGAATTATAATACAGGCTTATATTGGGCGGTTGGTTGGGGTCGCGTAAACGGCGTGGTAACAGTCTCGCCTCAATTGCGTCGCGTTCAACTGCAGCAACAGAAGGATTGTAATGAGATTGCAACCGAGGAATATGATTTGGCGCGAGGTGTGCTGGAACGAATACAATTTTGTGCCAATGGGAAAACTCACGATACTTGTAGCGGTGACTCGGGTGGTCCATTGTTTGTCACATTTCCCTACAACCAGGAGCAATACAAATGTATGTACATGGTGGGTGGTATAGTGTCAAGGGGTCAGGAGCATTGTGGTGTTGAAGATTTGCCTAGTATTAATACGAATGTAACAGCTTTTGTAAGATTTATTGAAAACTTTGTGTGGCCCGAAAATTAGTTGTTATGAGAATAAAAAATAAATAAATTTAAAAAAAATTATTTTTATTTGTTATCGGCCTTTATTTTGTAAAATATTAAGAAATTCTATCGAGCTCTAGGCCATACATATATATAAATTAAAAACAACAAAAATTTGGTTTCTTATATTTATAATATACTAGCTGGTTCCCGCGACTTCGTACGCGTATAATTTCTGTTTTTTTTGCAGCTGGGTTAGCAAAGAATAAAATCCAACAAAAAAACTGGAGTTCAGCACTTAATACCCATAATGTACTAACACATTTTTGTGGAAATATTCGTCGATACCTCCGAAACCGGTCGAGCTATCGAAATTTCAAGATATCTCCCAAACCATTTCAGACATTTCAATGAATCACATCGCATATTATAGCACTCATTGACACCTTTCGTTTGAGACCCATTTTGTACTAAGACATTTTTGGTCACCCTTGGTCAACATATTGGGCGATAACCCCAAAACCCGTTGAGATATCGCAAAAAATAATATCCTTAACTTTAAGTTGAGCGTCTAGCAATGCAACGATTCAATTCCATTCAGTACTTTTAGAGTATTACGACCACAAACATACAGACAGACATGGTCCACATATTGGGAGATAACTCCAAAACCGGTTGAGATATCGAAAAAGGTAATATATTAAATTTTAAGTTGAGCGTCGAGCAATCCAACGAAAAAGTTTCATTTAATTCCATTCATTACTTTCAGAGTGATACGGCCCCAAACATACGGACAGACAGACACACAAAAATTTTTAAATGGTTTATTTGGATTCTACTCGCTTAATAATGCTTCCCCCCAATCAATTTTTTGTTTATATCTGCCATGTACACAAAATCGACCTTTATTGTGGTTTTATTTTGTTTTATTATATACCCAGCGTACTAATACTAGTAGAAGGTATTATAATTTTGTCCACATAACGATACTACGTAACGGCACAAAATAATCGAGATAGATATAGAGTTCCATATATGAAAGTTCTTAAGTTGGAAAAAAGTTCATTAAGGCATGTCCGTCCGTCTGTCCGTGTACACGATAACTTGAATAAAAATTTAGGCATTTTTGAAAATTCGTCTGGACGTAACTTTTGAACTGATTACGATAGAAGGCGTGGCACCGCCCACTTTTCAGGGAGGCATATTTGAAAATTTCACGGGTCTTAACTTTTAAACTGATAACGGGAGAACGATGAAGTTGGTACAAGGTTTACTAGCATAATAGGGAGTATACCTGATGTAATTGGACGAAATCGGTTCCCAACCACGCCCACTTACGAAATGGAATATTTCGAAAATCATATAAAAACTACCGCTGGGTATTTAATGTTCGGTTTATATTACCTTACTTGTTATATATATTTATATTTTTTTTGCCATAAGTGCAGAATACATACATTTGGCAAATCAAGAAAAAAATATATAGATCAATAGCAGTATTTGTGATAAGTTGAAACGTGTATATTTTTTTGTGCAAGTAATTCCATGTGAAAGGGTTAATTTCTTTTTTTAATCGAAAGATCTTTCAAACTACTTATCAGATTAGAGAAAGATTAATACCAATAAATAGGTAATAAAAATACCTTTCAATTGATGTACAACACTTCCAACTTCATGTAAAATTTTTATAAGAAAACTATGTTTTTTTCTAAAAAAAAATTTATGAAAATGAATAAAACTTTTTAACGGTATTATTAGATATTAAAATATTGTAGACAATACAAAAAGCTTTCATTTTATACACATATTTCGATATGGAAATTGTGTAATTCCATTATAAAAGTAAAAAATGTAATCGGCTCAGGGTTAATTGCATTTAAAGGTCGCGTCGTGTGTATCCCTTAGGCTACGCTCACACTGCAACCGACTTTTGTCGTCCGGCAGCAAATACACATCCGCACACATGTGTTTTAAATAAGCTACCAGATTTCATTCGATTTCACCCGAATGTAAACAAACTTTGGCCGCCCGATAAAATAGAACGCACTCGAATTTCTCTGATGAAAATGTATAAAACTTGTGTAGCGAAGTGTATACTCATCTTTGACGTGAATCTGCACGTTTACCCCAAGAAATATATACGAGCATATTTATTTCTTGAGGTAATAGTACATTTACACCGCACCAAATTTCGTAAATTTAGCGAAAACTTGTAAATTCGGCGCTTGCAAATCTCATTTTCCAAATTTGGAATTCCATCGCATTTGGCCTTATTCGCCGAACAATACAATCCACTGTTCCTCAAACTAGCAACCCTGCCTGTGTTCCACATTTAGAATTGCCCAACAAGAAACTTAATGGGTAATTAACGTGTGATAACTTTTGCATTATGAACAACTATAAATAACAATTTCCTCTAGTTTTTTTAAGAAAATGGACCAATTCTATCAAGAAAATACCTCAAGAAAAGCCTTCTTGACTCCTCATTTATTGTTTTTCTACAGGTGTTTAAAACATCACGGTGGTGCATTTTCTTTCGGTGGCTTTGTGGTCTGGTAGACGATTCTTGCAGGGAAGGTGAAGCCAAATGCAAACTTGCCAGTGTAAACACGTTCGAAATGACTCATTCAAATTCGCCAAATTTGGTGCAGTGTAAATGTACTATAAACCGGCATTGCCAACCATCGAAAATTGTAGTATTTTTTCTTATGAGCTGAGTATTGATTCAAGAAAACACAGACGTGTGAAAACAGTTCTTGACCATTTCTTGAGCGTTTTTTTATATGGAGTTTGACATTTCTTGGCAGGTGAGTAGCCCGCTTAATATGGAACACCCACAGGGTTGCTATTTTGAGGAACTGTGAATTGTATTGTTCGCAAATGAGGTCAAATGTGATGGAATTCCAAATTTGGAAAATGAGATTTGTATGGAAAAAAGCCCCAAATTTGCAATTTTTCGCCAAATTTGGTGCGGTCAAAATGTACTATTAGCCTAAATGTATGATTTTCCTTATTCCGCATAAATCCCTCTATAAAGCCCAATTTTTTATTTAAAAATTGGACAAAGGTATGTATTCTGCACTTGCTCCATATTTTTTTTTATTTCTTATCAATATTAATTTTTCAGTACCACACTGGGTTAATCCAAAATTAATCAACAACAGCCACACTTTTTTTCACAAGTTTCAAAGCAACCCTCAATCAGCTGTTTATGCAACAATTTCCTATTAGACGGATTTATCAGTTTTCTGCACAAATTTTCTAAAATTAATAGAAATCACTAGATTAGCGAGTATTGTGCCGTTAAAAGCGTTCCAAAAATGAAGGAGTTTCCGCGCTTTTCATCAGCGCTGCGGGCGAATACAGATTTGGAAGCGACGCTGCCACAAGCCGGGTCCGGTGCAGATTTACAAAAGTTACAAGAACAGTAAGTAGACTCGAGTTTCACCAGCTGCGTGCGTCAACAAGCTATGCAATAACAACAACCATTAATTAACTGCATATTTATTTTTGTTTAACTTGAAGAGCATCTGCGGCACGACAAACTCTAAAACAAGTATTGGAGCAGCTGCCAACCGAGAAGCAAGCGCAAGCAAAAGTGCACCTACAAAAGCTACGCAATTTAGTACAAGAATGCATGGGCTACGAAGAGCAGCCACAGGTGGTCGAGCATGCGTCACTCTTCCTTTTCTGGCTGCTGCTCGAACAACGTGTTGTCACTGTGGCGTCCAAAATGCGTGTGCGCGGCATGTTTGGCAGTATTTTCGAAACAAAATTTACAAAAATACATCAGTGTGTGACGGCATTGCGCGAGCTTCTCGAAGATTTCCAATTGGAGGCGCTCAAACAGTGGAACCGCAAAACAAATAGTGATGCCTTGGACAAAAAGAGTTGGGGCACCAATATACGCATACGACTGAAAGGACCACCACCCTTATGCGATGTACAGCATTTGCAAGATCTAGCACCCAACGCACAATTGCAAAAAAATGCCGCCGTGAACTTCAACATGCAATGGAATAATGAAGATGAGCAACGACCGCGGAATGCCGATAATGAGACAGAATTGTCGCAGCTGCTTGAGCTCTCCGTAACATCGGGTGATCCCAAACTGGTGGCCAAAGTCAGCCAGGCGCTAAGCTCGAAACGCACCAACAACGAATTACAAAATGAACTCATTGAACTTCTGGGTTTTGAACGTTTCGATTTGGTTGAGAAGTTGCTAGAGCAACGCAACACAATTTCCACCGAGTTGGAGCAGCACGAAAAGAGCGAACAGCAACGCGCACAGCTCAGCAAATTGGCTAAAAAACGAAGCTCAAATGCGAATGAAATGCGTCCCACTGTAGCCAAAACTGTTGTTGTACAATCAGCGCTAGAAAAAGAGTTGGGTAAACAAAATCGACGCGATGAAAAGAAATTGAACCGCATGTTACAAAGTAAAAGTCGCCCACACGATGATGCGGACGAGAATGCTGCCGGTGCGCGCGAACTCAACCCAACACAACTACGTTTGCAACAACAACGTAAACTACTTGAAAATGTGCAACAGCAACCTGTTTTAAAATCCACACAACGCTTGCAGGAGATGCGTGCAGCCGCCAGTTATCATAGCAACACCATACAATATCCATTTGTTTTCGATAGCCAATTGAATGCTAAACAACATGCTGGCTACATTGGCGGTAATCGCATCCATTTGCCCGACAATGCAGAGCGCATTGATAATAAACAATATGAGGAGGTGAAAATACCCGCAAATGAGCCACCCACCCTAAGTATTGGTAATAATCGTATACAAATTTCTGAACTCGATGATATTGGTAAAATGGCATTTGAAAATTGTTCGCAATTAAATCGCATACAATCTGTGGTTTATCCAGTTGCATATCACAGCAATGAAAACATGTTGGTATGTGCTCCAACTGGTGCTGGTAAAACTAATGTTGCTATGCTTACTATGGTTCATACTATACGTTCGCATCTTGAGGATGGTGTCATTAATCGTGATCAATTCAAAATTGTCTACATTGCGCCAATGAAGGCTTTGGCTGCTGAAATGGTTGAGAACTTTGGCAAACGTTTGAAATCTTTGAATATAGCTGTGAGAGAATTGACTGGCGATATGCAGTTATCAAAAACGGAAATGACACAAACTCAAGTTTTGGTCACTACGCCGGAAAAGTGGGATGTTGTCACGAGAAAGGGTAAGTGTGTTTGCTTCTTTGATAAATTATGTATTAGCAAGCGAGTATCCTTTTTGAAGTTAACTTCTTAAGCGGCGTTTTTAAATATTGAACAAGATATGCCAATATGAGTATCAAATGAAAGCTATTTTCTGGCGTATAACAACGAAGATTCTTTCAAACAGGTTTGCCATCTAACCCTGGTTCAATCGCCAAATAGGCTGAAATCAATCAATTTTCCTTTTTGCCCTCTTGGTGGTTGGTGTTGTTGAGGTGGTTTTCCTATCAACAACCAAATTCAGTATCAGGTGATCGGTGGTGGAAAAAAGGTGGAGGATCACCATCAAATGATAGTGACAAGCCAAAAAAGAGATCGCAAGTCACTTATGGTGGGATTGGCCATTCATGATAAGCAATTACTTGTATATTTTAATTATAACTAAGATTTTCCTAAAATTTTTGAATGCCCTTAGGTTAAGTTAGGTTGCAAGGGCAGGACAGAGTACACAGACCCTGCCCGACACTTAGGCCATTAAAAAGGCCCATTGTGATACCCCATACGGTGTTCACCCACCTCCCTGCCCCAGAGATGCGAGAAGGTTATCCTTAAACGCCGGCAGCGGCCCGACCGCGTACAGCCGACCCGAAAAAACCTAAGGAGATCAAAACACTCGTGGCGGTGCCATGATACGGCACCGCTAAACTAGTTCAAAGACCACCAAAAGGCTGTAAAGGACCAGTCCACGGTCATGCTACCGTCGACGCCAAGGAAGACAAACTCACACCCAAGGCAGGGGATCAAACCACTTCGTGGAGCCAATGAATTTGGATAACGCCTTTACTTCCATGTTAGATACCTCAGTGAGGTCGACGAGAAACGGTTGGCCAAGGCTAGCCAACCGTCGTCTGCAGAGCGCGGGACAATGACACAGTAGATGTTGAACACTTTCCTCCTCCCCAATGCATCTGCAGCTGCGAGAGTAATCATTAGACATTACGCCCATTCTAGCACCGTGCGTGCCTATTAAACAATGTCCTGTTAGAACCCTTACTAGGGATGAAATATCCGATTTATTAAGAGACAGCAGGGAATTTGTACGTCCCTTGTTGTAAGAAGGCCAGGTTAGCCTTGATATTTCGCATGTTGAGAGCCCTGACCAGAGCATATTCGCTATTTTCATGGTATTTGTTCTAACACTAAATTTAAAAGAGGCCATGGGTATGCCTTCCGAACTATTTCCTGGAAGGAGATGGGTGGTGGTACCTCGTCTGGCCAGCTCGTCCGCTCTGCAGTTACCTTCAATATTCCTGTACCCAGGTACCCAAATAAGGCTAATACTGAAGTGCTCAGCCATCTCGATGAGAGATCTGCGACATTCAGTTAACGACTTTGCATTGTCGACACATGAGTTCAAGGCTCTAAGTGCGGCCTGACTGACTGAGAAGATGTAAATCCGTTGGTCATTTTGCGGCATGGACGCCAAGCTTTTCACAGCACCATGTATTGCCAGCATTTCCGCTTGGTACGCGCTACAGTGGTCGGGGAGGCGGAAGGAGATCTCTAGTCCCAGGTCCGGTGAAAAGATACCTCCCCCCACCTTCCCCTCAAGCTTGGAGCCATCAGTGAAAATATTAACGGCTCCTCGCACAGAATGTGATCTGTTGTCCCATTCCTGTCTTGTCGGTATTAACACCTCGTAGTTTCTGACAAACACGTTATTTGACGCGCAGTAGTCAGTATATGGTGGCATGATAACAGGAGCGTGAGTGCCCAAGATTGTGGCGTGCCCACTTTGTCCATTTATCCAGACGCCGGTCTCCCTTATTCGCAAAGCTGTGTTCACGGCTACTTCTTTCGCCACCAAATCGAGCGGTGGTATATACAACATAGTGTTGAGTGCTTCTGTCGAGTGGACCCAAGGGCCCCTGTTATGCAAAGTTCTGAACTCCTTTGGACTTTTTGCAGCTGCTTGAGGTACGTGTTCTTGGTCAGTGCAGGCCACCAGACCAACACTCCGTAGAGTAGAATCGGGCGAACAATGGCTGTGTAGATCCAGTGTACTACCTTGGGAGAAAACCCCCATGAAACACCAATTGCTCTCTTACAAGTGAACAACGCACACGTTGCTTTTTTTAGTCGTTCTGTTATATTGTCATTCCAGAGTAATTTCCTTTCCAGAATAACTTCTAGATACTTGACTTTGTCACTGAATCTCAAGGTCGTGTTTCCAATTTTTGGTGGTGTAAGGTTAGGTATTTTGTACCTTCTAGTGAAGAGGACTAGTTGTTGTTGTTGTTGTTGTTGTAGCGAGGTGTAGCCCTGCCTAAATGGCAGACAGGGTCACCCCGAGTGCATTGCTCTTGGCCGGGTCGATATAAGAAAACGGCCCGGGTTGTTTCGGCACGATGGGTACAGCACAAGTACTGGTACCGTTCTCGTAGAACCGGTAATACAAGAAACTAGCCGTGTAGGCCATGTAGGTCATTTACCGTTACCCAGGATGCACCAACTTGGAGGCGACCTACTTTTACACCCCTAGTTCTAGTTACTAGTTCGGTTTTCTCGGGGTTAACCCCCAGACCTGACGACTTTGCCCAGTCACATATTTTGGATAAGGTCATTTCCGTCAAATTGCAGAGAGTTTGAGGGAATTTTCCCCGTATAATAACGCAGATATCATCGGCGTACGCGAACGGTGGCCTTCCGCTTCCATGAGGCGTAGAAGTTGGTTTACGGTAACTACCCAAAGTAGTGGTGAGAGAACACCTGCTTGGGGGGTACCTCTGTTAACGAGTCTATGAATCGAGTTTCCACCTAGCTCGGTTGTAATCCGTCTACTGGTAAGCAACTTACGAATAAACGAAACAAGACAGGTATCGACCTGCAGACCTGTCAACGCCGAGGTGATAGCATCCGGAAAGACGTTATTGGAAGCGCCTGCTATATCAAGGAAAGCCACCAATGTGTACTCCTTTTGGTTAAGCGACTTTTCTATAACAGATACCAGGGAATGCAAGGCAGTGTCGGTTGATCTACCTTTACTGTAGGCATGTTGAGCCGGCGAAAGATGAGTTGAGTCTATCGATCTTCTGACATAGTCCTCCAGAAGTCTTTCTAGCGTTTTAGGAAGAAACTAAGATGTTGTTGTTGTAGGCGTATAGGCCTAAAATCGTTTGGTTTAGTATGAGATGGTTTCCCAGCTTTGGGGATAAAAACTACCTTAACCTCTCTCCATGAAGTGGGTATGTAGTTAAGCCTTACACAACTTATAAACATAGTTTTCAACCAAGGCTTAATAAGATCGGATGTTTGTTGTAGCTGGGCCGGGAATATTCCGTCCGGTCCTGGCGACTTATTGGGCTTGAAGGTAGATAAAGCCCAGTCTAGCTTTTTCTCATCGGTGATTTCCTTTATCATTTGATCGGAGGGTATCCCTCCAGCGATCGTAGTTGTTGTTGTTGTTGTTGTTGTTGTTGTTGTTAACAATGCATTGTCCTGTCTAGAGTGTATGATCATTCCGAAGATCTTCATCAAGCTCTTCTAAGGGGAGTCCAAGGAAACGTGCAGTTTCAACAGGGTTTGTCCAGAGGGACAGAGGGGTTAGAAGAGTAGGTTCAGATGAACAATTGAAGAGATGTAGAGTATCATGGGGGGTTGTTGTTGTTGTTGTAACGAGGTGTAGTGCTGCCCAACGCGTATTTCTCCTTAACCTAATTGCCAACAATATCTTCTAACGGGAGTCCAAGGAAACTAGCAGTTTCAATAGGGTTGGACCAAAGAGAGATGGGTGTTAGAAGAGTGGGCTCAAATGAGCAAGAAAATAAGTGATTGGTATTGTGGGGGGACGAGCCGCATGCCGGACATACATTCGGCACATCAGGGTTCAGTCTAGATATGTAGGAGTTTAACCTACTATAATATCCAGAGCGTAATTGAGCCAGAGTGACCCTTGTCTCTCGAGGAAGATGACGCTCCTCTTCAGAAATGCCAGGTGTTGCGGCATGTAAGACATTGTTTAGCGGACAGAGCGCAGAGTAATGGCCAACAGACGTTGTATGGATATGCCCCAAAGCCTGTTTGTGCACCTGTAGATCAAACGGCGTTGTTATATAGTGACGGATCTCATCAAAATGTTTACGTAGATGCGACCTTATGGTCCTAGGAGGCGGAATGAGTTCAAGCAGTTGTCTACCGGGATGCTGTAGTTTACAGCAGTTCAGTAGGTACTGCTTGTTTAGCATTTCATTATGCTCCCTAACTGGAAGCATTTCCACCTCATTATGTATATGAGATATAGGTGACATAAGGACGCACCCCGTAGCGGTTCTGAGCGCGGTGTTTTGACAGGCCTGAAGCTGATTCCAGTGAACGTCTGCAAGCCCCGGCGACCATATCGGCGACGCATAGTTCAGGATCGGCCGACCAATTGCCTTGTACGTTACCAACAACGTTTCTTTGTCTTTACCCCAAGTACGGCCGGCTAGTGACTTGAGGATTTTGTTGCGGCTCTGTAATTTTGAGACAATTGCAGCTGAATGGGCAGCGAAAGTGTGCATGGTGTCAAAAGTCACTCCTAAAATTTTTGGGTGAGCGACAGTAGGTATTTTATGATCACCTACATAGATTTCTAATTCCATGCCAACCTGCGCCGTCCACGTCGTGAATAAGGTCGCCGAAGACTTTGTTGGCGACAATGTCAAGGTTCGGGCAGTGAAGAACTCGACTAGAGAGGGGAGATAACCATTTATTTTGGAGCACAGCTCATCAACGGAAGTACCAGTTGCCAATATCGTGCAATCGTCTGCGTAAGAAACAATCGTAACTTCTTCTGGTGGAGGAGGAAGCTTCGAAATATAGAAGTTAAACAATAACGGGGAGAGGACACCACCCTGTGGTACCCCTTGTTTTATCTTCCTGGCTTTAGATTTTTTGTTTCTAAATACAACAGACGACCGACGACCACTGAGATAATTGGCGGTCCAACGCTTTAGACAGGGGGGGAGTGACGAGTCTTCCAAATCAGCTACAAGTTGCCCATGATTTACTGTGTCAAAAGCTTGACTCAAATCAAGTGCAACTAGAACCGTCCTGTCATTAGGCCTATTTTGATTAAGACCGTCAGTTATCTGAGTGTTTATGACATTTAGAGCAGATGTTGTGCTCCTACCTTTCCTGAAGCCATGTTGGTGCTCGGCTAACATCAAGTGTGATGTGTAGAGCGGGAGTAGGACCGCCTCAAGTGTCTTTACTACTGGCGAGAGGAGTGATATCGGGCGATATGACTCCCCAACGTTAGCTGGCTTGCCAGGCTTTAGTAGTGGGATCACAGTTGCCTGCTTCCATTTGTCGGGTATGACAGCTGTGATCAGAGACAAATTGAAGACGGCCGTTAAATATTTGACTCCCGCTAGGCCGATGTGTTTTAGATGCACCATGGCTATGCCATCAGGGCCGATGGCTTTGGAGTTTTTGGCCTTCCGGATGGCCTCTTGAACCTCTGTAGCGGTGATGGGAACGGGGGCATAGTTTTTGTGTTTATGCGCACGCCTGAAGATTCCACGTCTAGCCCTGTCTTGCGCAGGGTGTGGGACATACAGCTATGGTCAGAGATTTAGCGCACTTTACATTGTACTGAAAAATAGTACAGTAACTTTCAAGATAATACGAATTGCACAAAAAAATTTGAGGCTTAACAATAGTATTGTATTGCTCTCTTCAAATGACAAAAGAATTTCCGTTATATTTCTTTGATATTTGTTTTTGCTAAGTTTTTCTTTACATCCGTCTAAAGTGCATTGGACATCGATTTAGCGCACTTACGTTTGTTTTCCTATTACTTGCGATTGGTTGAAAAACGTAATAGTTTTTTGGTTAATATTTAATAAATAACCTCTTCTCTGATAATTTTGTTAAATTTTCTGGAAGAAAATACTGGTCGGTTTGACAAAAAAGAACCTTTTTTAATCAGGGACCAATCAGGGGTAAAATTTCAATAATTTTGGTATGTTTTCGAAAAAAAATGGTGTACAATGCCATAGGAGATGTGAGTTGGGATTCGAACTTGTGAAAGCATAACAAAAAACGTAAAGATCCCCCTTGTAAAACTTTTCCCCAAGTGGATAAAATGTTCAGAAGAAAGAGTAAAAATCATCCTTTTAAGTCCTTACCATTGAAAGTGGTTGAAATAATTTCGGAATTGTGCTCAACTTTGTCCAGAAAACTTATACGAAGACCCCTAAATGAAAATAAAAAGTATGGGCGCATAAGCAAGAAAACGCACCTCCTGCCAAAACAAGAACACTACACTGGACCGCTCCCTAAAACTTCCAAGTTCTCACTACCATGTTTTCGGAATACCGCGGATTGGTTTCTTGATTTTTTTTCATGTTGCACACACTTTTCTCGCCAGGATAGATAAGGTCTACTTTGGTTGCATCCGAAAAAAGTACAATTTATCAAAATTCTACACCTTTGAGTATGTGGATTCTTGAGAATGACAAAGGTGCTTTAATGTTCTTGTTTGACAGGAGCGGTGTTTTCCTGCTTATGCGCCCATACTTTTTATTTTGATTTAGGAGTCTTCGTATAAGTTTCCTTTGCACAGTTGAGCACAATTCCGAAATTATTTCAACCACTTTCAATGGTAAGGACTTAAAAGGATGATTTTTACTCTTTCTTCCGAACATTTTATCCCCTTGGGTAAAAGTTTTACAAGGGGGATCTTTACGTTTTTTGTTATGCTTTCACAAGTTCGAATCTCAACTCACATCTCCGATGGCATTGTACACCATTTTTTTCGAAAACATACCAAAATTATTGAAATTTTGCCCCTGATTGGTCCCTGATTAAAAAAGGTTCTTTTTTGTCAAACCGACCAGTATTTTCTTCCAGAAAATTTAACAAAATTATCAGAGAAGAGGTTATTTATTAAATATTAACCAAAAAACTATTAACTTTTTCAACCAATCGCAAGTAATAGGAAAACAAACGTAAGTGCGCTAAATCGATGTCCAATGCACTTTAGACGGATGTAAAGAAAAACTTAGCAAAAACAAATATCAAAGAATTATAACGGAAATTCTTTTGTAATTTGAAGAGAGCAATACAATACTATTATTAGGCCTCAAATTTTTTTGTGCAATTCGTGTTATCTTGAAAGTTACTGTACTATTTTTCAGTACAATGGAAAGTGCGCTAAATCTCTGACCATAGCTGTATTGTCGACAAAAAGCCTGTGCACATTTCCTGGGGTCATTTATTGTCTTGTCACCAAAGGTAATGTCGACATTTTTTGGTGGACCTGAAGGATTCGACAAGGACTTGACGGTGGACCATAATTTCCCAACACCGGTAGAGAGGTTACAAGACCTGAGGTGCTCCTCCCATTTGGTTTGTTTGTGTTCGTTAACCAGCCTTCTGATTTCCACGTTGAGATCACCGATCTGTGGGTCAGATGGATCGATGTTGCGTATGAGGTCACGTTCGTTGGCCAATGCTGCGGCCTCAGCTGGGAAGTTAGGCCTAATATCTTTTATCCTACCAGCTGGTATGAAACGGGCTGTAGCCTTTTTAATGACCTCACGTATGTTACGCTCGCCAACGTGTACGTCAGTGGGAATGGGAAGATCACCAAAGGAGCTCTCCGTGAATTCCAAAAAGCCGACCCAATTGGCCTTTTTGAAATTCACGTAAGTTCGTTTCTCCGACGTGATAAAATCCGTGGCACGATCGACAGACAGGATGATAGGCAGGTGGTCGGATGACAGGGCCACCATAGGTTGCCAGTTGATGCTGTTAATTAAGGAGTTATCAATTTGCTCGGCTAATTCCCGTCCTCTGCCGTCCACAGAAAGGTGTGAATGCCACATATCATGATGGGCATTAAAATCGCCCATGATGATACGGTTATCGCCACAAAGAAACGCCCTAAAGTCAGGACGATAACTTCTGGGGCAGCAGGTGACGGGAGGAATGTATATATTGATTAGCTCGAGATCAACGCCACCAGCTTGTATAACTAGACCTTGACACTCTAAAGGTAAGTCTCTTTGGTCAGTGTTGATATCAAATTCCCTATACTGCACCGTATGGTGAACAAGGAACGCGAGACCACCTCCGCCGTCCGTACGGTCATGCCGGAGTACGTGGTAGCCTCCACTCGCTCGGAGATTCGAGTGGGGGCCAAGTTTTGTCTCCTGGATTGCAGCAATTTTGATTTTATGTAGCTGCATAAATTTGGTTATCTCCGCTATCTTGCCGGTCAAGCCGTTGCAGTTGAATTGCAACAATTAAATTGCGAAGGAGAGGCAATGGCCACTCTGGGAGTTAAAGACTGATGTGTTCGCCTAGATGGTGGTAGGTTATGTCGCGATATTGATCTCCGTTGCAGTCCTGAAGCCGGCGGAATTCGTTCACTATTAGATGAGTGTACATCCGTCGGCGTTGAGGGCTGCACAACTCGACAGCAAGGCGCGACAAACACATCAGTCCAGAGATTTCTGTTTGCGAGCCCAGAACATATGCGTAGGTGACACAGGCCTAGGCAGGAGTTGCACTTGACCGATGCCACAGACGCATATATCCTGTGCCGACATACAGTGCACGAAGAGTGAGGGACCAGAAGTTGATGGACTTGACTTTCATTCGTGCTAGTGCCGGAAGAAGTTAGTAAAGAGTTTAGAGACGGGGGCTGAAGCTCAGTAGTGCTACAAGCATCAACTGATGTGCTACGAAGAAAGTAGCCATGAGTGGGTGCTTGTGCTGTTGATGCACTAGGAAGTAAGCTACAGCCGGGAACACATATATTCTGCTGGGCAATATAATTATTGCAGGTCGTGGAGACTTGATTATTAGGGGCGATAAAGCAACATATGAGCGTCGCTTGCCTCGGGACGTCCTAGGACGTGAACAGCAGGGCGCCACAAAACTTTTATAGAAACTATTGGGCCGATGTGTTTTTGGATCTAGTCCGGAGCAACTAGATTTATGCAACCAACCTTTGCATGATGCACACTGTACTGAGTGTGATCGTCTTGTATATATTTTCTTCCGACAAACGCAGCAGAACCATTCTCTTGGGCCAGGATTTGGCTCAATGCCAGCCCGGATCAAGAGAATAAGGAGCAGCCGTGCTGCAAGGGGCTGTTCCGGGGATGACAATAGGTGAGGGAATCGTGACTCGTTAGACAGGGTCACTTGGAAATGTATTGCTCTTTGCCGAGTCATTATAAAAAAAAAAAACAACCCGGGTCGTTTCGGTACGAAGGGTACTGTACAGGTACAAATACCGTTCTCGCAGAACCGGCAATACGTGAAACGTATATATAAAACGAGGGTCCTACCACATGCAGGGCATGTGTTTGAGACTGTATCATTAAGTCTGGATAAGTAGGAGTTTAACCTTACACTATATCCAGACCTAAGCTGTGCCAAGGTGACTCTTGTCTCCCTTGGTAAGGTGCGTTCTTCTTCAGCAATATCCGGTGGAGGACTGTTCAGAACGGGATTCACAGGTAGAGATCCGACAAAAGTGTCTACCGACTCGGTGTGGATGTCGGTTAGAGCCCGCTTATGATTCTGCAGATCAAACGGCAAGGTAATATGATGCCGGATCTCATCATAATGCTTACGGAGATGTTTCCTTATGTCTCTCGGGGGCGGATCTATGTCCAAAAGATGACGGTTTGGATGTGCTGGCTTGTGGCAGTTCAGAAGGAACTGCCTGCTCAGCATTTCCGCATGCTCTTTTACATTGAGCTGTTTTGCCTCCTGATGGAGGTGAGACCCGGAAGACATGAGGAGACATCCCGTAGCAGTTCTGATGGCAGTATTTTGGCAGACTTGTAACTTCGTCCAGTTGGTGTTATGTACATTAGGCGACCATATGGGTGCAGCATAGTCAAAGACTGGTCGGCCAATGGCCTTATATGTAGTCAGCAACGTTTCTTTGTCTTTTCCCCAAGTACTGCCGGCAAGTGACTTGAGGATCTTGTTGCGACCACGTACCTTTGAGACCATTGCAGACACATGACCAGCAGATGAGAAAGTATTATCCAGTGTCATCCCTAATAACTTTGGGTGGCTGACAGTTGGTAGCTTAGAGCCATCAACGAAAATGTCTAATTCATTTCTCACCTGGTGCGTCCATGTCGTGAAAAGGGTCGCCGTTGATTTAGTCGGAGATATCGTCAGATCTCGCTCAGTGAAAAACCTGGAAAGGTCGCAGAGGTAACCGTTGATTTTCGCACAGAGTTCATCAGTATAGGGGCCCTTCCCCGTCGCCATTATTGTACAGTCGTCGGCATATGAAACGACGGAGACGCCCTCTGGTGGTGGGGGCATCTTCGATAGATAGAAGTTAAACAGTGTCGGGGATAGGACACCACCCTGTGGCACCCCCTGTCTAATACGTCTAGGTTTTGATGTTGCGTTTCTAAAGTTAACCGACGCCTGCCGTCCATTCAAGTAATTAGCGGTCCATCTCTTTAACCCATCAGGTATCTGTGTTTCAAACATATCTTGTATGAGAGTGGCATTGTTGACTGTGTCAAAAGCTTTCGACAGGTCAAGTGCCACTAACACAGTCCTGTGATTTGGTTGGTTTTGATTTAGGCCGCTATTTATTTGCCTTGTAATGGCATTGAGTGCCGTGGTGGTGCTGTGCAGCTTACGGAAGCCATGTTGATGACTAGCCAGGTGCAGATTTGCAGTATAATACGGGAGCAAAATGGACTCTAGCGTCTTCATTACCGGCGACAAAAGTGATATAGGGCGATATGAATCGCCTATGTTTGCCGGCTTTCTAGGTTTTAGTAATGGAACCACTCTCGCCTTTTTTCATATTTCAGGAATGACGAAAGTGTTCAGTGAAAGACTGAATAGAGCCGCTAAGTATTTGTGTCCCTCCTGGCCTAGATGTTTCAGCATCTTCATGGCAATGCCGTCGGGGCCGATGGATTTTGAGGACTTAGCCTGTCTGATGGCTTCCTTGACCTCTGAGGCAGTGATGACAATGGGCGTGTTTTGGTTTTTGTATTTGCGCGCCTTTCGCATGGTTCTACGTTTAGCTCTATCGGGCGGGGAATGTAGTACAAATTGTCTACAGATGTAGTTCGCACATCCCCTAGGGTCCTTCTTCACCCTGTCACCGAAAGTAATATCTACTTTATCCTTGTGTTGCGTTGGATTAGATAGAGCTTTGACCGTAGTCCATAATTGCCAACACCATCAGAGAGGTTACATTGCTCTAGGTGTTGTTTCCATTTGGCCAGTTTATGTTTATCGACCAACCTACGAATTTCCGCGTTGAGATCCCTTATACGGGGGTCTGCGGGATTGAGACTTCGCACTTCATCTCTTTCTCTAGCCATGGCCGCTGCCTCCGCGGGGAAATTTGGTCTTAATTGGGATATTCGACCCGCAGGAATGAAGCGTTTAGAGGCCAAGTCAATGATGTTGCGGAAGTCTCGTTCGCCTTTTCGTACGTCCGTAGGAATGGATAGAGCAGCCAAGGATTCGTCCGTATATGTCTGAAAACTGTCCCAGTCCGCCTTGGTAAATTTAATGTATGTGCCATGCTCAGGTGTAATAAAGTCCGTCGGTCGTTCGATGGTAATGACTATTGGGAGATGGTCAGACGCCAACGTGAGTATGGGTCGCCAATTGGTGTTGTTCAATAGTCCTGCACTTACGATAGAAATATCTGGCGAACTATAGCAATTACCCGATACTCTCGTTGGGGCGTCTCCGTTCAATGTACAGAAAGCCGTATCATCTATTTGTTCTGCAAGTACATGCCCCCTATTGTCTGCTGGCAAGTTTGAGTGCCACATGTCGTGGTGCGCATTGAAGTCGCCCAGGATCACGCGGTTATCTCCTCGTAATAGCAAGCTAATGTCGGGGTGATAACCGGTGGGGCAACTTGAGACAGGGGAAATGTAGATGTTAATGATTTGCAGATCGACATCTCCTGTACGGATGGTAATACCTTGGCTTTCTAAGATATCATCCGTTCCTTCGATGTCGGTATCAAATAGATGATACTGTACAGAGTTGTGCGTTATGGACGCTAGACCACCTCCCAGACCTCCTGTTACTCTATGACGGTCTTTCCGGTGGATGTTATATCCGCCATAGGCAATGAGGTCCGACCTAGGACTGAGCTTGGTTTCTTGGACTGCGGCAAGTTTTATGTCATATTGCGTCATCAAATTAGTTATCTCTGCGATCTTACCAGTTAATCCGTTACAGTTGTGCTCTAAGATTTGGAAGTGCGCCGGTGGGGTCGAGTTTGGGGGTGTGATGTAGAAACAGAGAGAGACTGGTGCTCGGAGTTGCTCATGTCTAAACTGCTCCGGTGGGAGCGAGAGTGTTAAGCTGCTGCGCGGGATGTTGACGCCATAAGGCACGAGCAACAGTCTGGATTATAGTTTCGGAATGGGACAAAACATACTAAACAGGGTTACATTGAAAGTGACAGTCCTTGGCCGAGGTAAAACCCCGGGTGGTTCCACTGCGCAGAGATCCATGGCGATGTCCTGGGTTTTCTGCTCTGAGTGACTGTACATAGGGAACCAACTACCAATCGTAGTAGTAGACATGTCTGTGCATGTTGTTGTTGTTGTTGTTGTAGCGAGGTGTAGCCCTGCCAAAATGTCAGACAGGGTCACCTCGAGTGTATTGCTCTTGGCCGGGTCGATATAAGAAAACGGCCCGGGTCGTTTCGGCACGATGGGTACAGCACAAGTACTGGTACCGTTCTCGTAGAACCGGCAATACAAGAAACTAGCCGTGTAGGCTATGTAGGTCATTTAGCGTTACCCAGGGTGCACCAACTGGGAGGCGACCTACTTTCTGTCTGTGCATGTCGGGAAGTGTGTATCCAGGAGCAGATTCATGGTATCCGTCTTCGAATCAGTCCACTGCCCATCTGGCATTTGGACGTTGCTTAGTGTTGCCGGCGATTTTGAGAGCACTCTCCTCAGGCGCGTGGCACCAGATGTAGATTCAATTTCACTGCAGAAATTCACCCAGGAGGCTCGTTTGGCCTTGCGGATTTCCTTTTTGTATGTACTTAGCTTAGTTTTGTAAAGAGCCCAGGATAGTTCGCGGCCCTCCTGTTTGGCTTTATTAAAGGCAGCCCTACATGCCTTTCTGGATCTATCTAGATCTGACGACCACCAAGCTGGCTTATGGGTTTCTGTTACTTTCTTGATCGGACAAGCCTTATCGAAAGCAATCTTGCATTCTTTATTAAAGGTGCTGACTAGCTCGTCTAGTTCATTACCATTTCTAGGTGTAGCCATTTTTTTTGATAAGTTTCTATCAATAAGCTTCTTGTAGTAGCCCCAGTTTGTCTTTTTTATATTTTGTATATATTTTGGACTTGCGTGCATATTTGTTATGGAACAAACTAATATCCCTATGGTCTGAGAAGGAGTGTTCTTTTAAGACCATCCATGATTCTATGAGGTCACTGAAAGAATCAGTGACCAATGTTATGTCGAGGACCTCTTCGCGGTTCCTTGTTATGAAAGTGGGGTCATTTCCCCTATTGCATATACATAGATTAGTACCTAATAAGTAGTTATACAGTGACTCACCTCGGTCGTTGATGTCAGTGCTGCCCCATTGTGTGTGATGGGCATTCGCATCGCCTCCAAGCACCATTAGGTTGTCTCGTGGACTGGTAGAACTCACGAGCTCCCTGAAGTTGTGTAGTGGTAGTGAGCCTTCGTGATCATGGGCCAGATAGAAAGAAGCAAATCTGCAGCTTCTGCCCAACCCCTCGACGCTTATCGCTGTCAGATCTCCGTCACTAAATTGGGGTAGAAGAAAAGCGTTAATACAAAAGCTGGCTAAAATACACGTACGAGGCTTACCCTTGTCTTGAGCGCTGTAGAGCTTGTAAGTTGGAGTCCTCAAGCCACAGATCCTATTTGCAGTGATCCACGGCTCCTGGACTAGGATAATATCTACTCCACCTGCAGAAAGTTGGAGTAGAAGTGCAGCTGACGCTGCTTTACTGTAATGAAGGTTGATTTGGAGGACCCTCATCATCTTGCTTCCTTACACTCTCCTCCGTGAGCGTCGCGTCTGAGTCGTCACCGCTCAGAAGCTGACTCTCGGAGTACAGCCTCCTGAGAGCCAGGCTGCGGTCCGAGCTGGACGAGGCATAGCCACTCCGCACATCCGACTTATCCTCTTCCAGGCGGCAGACGACGAGAAGCTTGCCAACGCTTCGGCGTCAGCCTTATAAACCTTCAGGTTGATATTAGTGTAGCCGTAGCTTACCCGATAATCGCATCGGTCCAAGGCCTCGATGCTAGCTTCATCCAACAGCAGAACAATCTGCATGGTTGCTTTCCCGGCTACCTTTTCCACGCTGGCCACTTTCCAGTTATGGGTCGGTAGACCCGGGTTGAACTCCTGCAGTTGGTCCAGGATTTCCGCTGGTTCCGTTGGCGTCACTGGAACCCAAGCTCTAGCTCTTGGTCGCTGCGGGATGTCACATGCATCCACAGCTTTGAGGCGCGCGCCGCGGCACACCTCCCCTATTCGCTGCACGCCGATCTTATAAAGGTCAACGGACCTCGCATCCTCACAGGCAATGAGCCTGACATTTCCCTGATACCATCCTGCATCAGTGTAGGTTGGTGGTGGCCCAGGGTTCTCCCTTTTCACCTGGACGGCAACCTTAGCAAGCGCGGCCTCGATCCACTTCCACTGCTGCTTCGGGATCCTACCGGCCACGTTGCTTTCATCAATAACGCCAATGATCTTCCGATCCTTGGCTACATCTGCGAAAGACCTCATCTGGCCTCCCTGTGTTTTGGCCCTTTTTGGTGCCGTTGGGGCAGTCTCCTCCACAGAGAGGTTGCGCTTGGAGGTTTCCCTTTTGTTCGCGCCATATAGCTCCAGTTTGAAGTCCGGAACTATTTGCCGAGCCCACGCAAGGTCTCGCTGGACCTTCGCCCAAACCCCCGCCGAAACATCTTCCTCCCTTGTCGGTGAGGTCGCGTTCCTGTAGAGGATTCGGGCTGCAGACCGCTTATCCTGGTGGCTGACCTTCATGGCTTGCCTAGGCGCACAGTCCTTGGCCCTATCGCTGGCACCGCCATTACCTCTGGAGCCCCCGGCCATGGGCTCACCAGACGCTATGCGCTGAATGGCAAGACCACTGGTGGAGGCAACAGGATTGGTGGTAACCGCGTTGATGGCCTCCCGATCGGCACCCCTGGAAGAGGCAACGGTCATCGGACTACTCGGACCGGTTTTGCACTCGGCCCTCATTTGTCTAGCTGCTGCTGCAGCCTTGAATCGCTGTGGTGTCCTCTCAGCTGTTGTAGTTTTGTTTTGGTCCGTTTTTCCCGTGACCGTCCTAGCGGAGCGAGCTCCTGTCGGCTTTTTATTTGGAGAGCCAGACTCCTTATTTTTGTTTTTTTTACTGTTTTTGGAGTTGTCCATAATTTGAACCCACGAGTAGCGGAGAAGGGGAAAGGTCCACCCGGGCAGAGATCCGCATTACCCGGGTAAGGCTAAATAGAATCGGAGGTCGCCTGGTATCCGTTCGCGACTGGGCTATTTAAGGGCCCCCAGCCAGGTTGATCCTCGGCACGGGTCCTATGACACCTTGATCCAGCCCCTACGAGAAAAGCCGGGTAAACGGAGAGGGTGGGGGCTGTGATGGATGGAGTAGCGAAGGAAAAACAGGGCTTAAAAGAGGAGGGGGAGAGGTCGCCGCTCGAATTAGCCGCCGAAGCGTTCCCGGGTGTCACCACGAGGAGGCTCCTCCCCCGCTTGGAGAAGGAGGGTGCACGCACCTACGAGTCGACGGTTTGGGGTGGCGCCGGTGTGTGCAAGGCGCAACACCCCCATGGAAGACACCCTTGAATGCCCTTATAAATAACCCATTTTTTCTTTTCCCTCTATTTTCAGGTGCTGGCGATGTAGCACTCATTAGCCTAGTTAAGCTCCTCATTATCGACGAAGTGCATTTGTTGCACGGTGAACGTGGGCCCGTTGTTGAAGCGCTGGTCGCACGCACACTTCGCCTAGTTGAATCCTCACAGAGTATGATACGTATTGTTGGTCTCTCAGCTACATTGCCAAATTACATTGATGTTGCACACTTTTTACGTGTTAATCCAATGAAGGGGCTCTTCTATTTCGATTCACGCTTCCGTCCTGTGCCGCTAGATACAAATTTTATTGGCATTAAATCGGTAAAACCTTTGCAACAACTCACCGATATGGATCAAGTTTGTTATCAGAAATGCCTTGAAATGGTTAAGGGTGAACACCAAGTTATGGTGTTTGTACATGCCCGTAACGCGACTGTACGCACTGCTACAACACTTCGTGAATTGGCACAACAAAACAATACGAGTTCATTTTTTCTACCCAACGAAGCAACAAATAATTACAGTTTGGCACAACGTGCAATACAAAAAAGTCGCAATAAGCAATTGGTTGAGCTATTCGAATGCGGTTTGGGCATCCATCATGCCGGTATGTTGCGTTCCGATCGGCAAATGGTGGAAAAGTATTTTGGAGAAGGCCATATTAAGGTTTTGGTGTGTACAGCGACGTTGGCGTGGGGTGTTAATCTACCTGCTCATGCTGTAATAATTAAAGGTGCGTCATGCGGTAGCTTAATAGAACATTTTTTTTATATAGTTAACATATTTTTCAGGCACTGATATATACGATTCGAAGCATGGTTCGTTCATTGATCTTGGCATTTTGGATGTGTTGCAGATTTTCGGTCGTGCCGGTCGTCCTCAATTTGATAAAAAGGGTGTTGGCACCATTATAACCACTTACGATAAACTAAATCATTATTTATCACTACTAACAAATCAATTCCCCATCGAATCGAATTTCGTACAATGCCTTGCCGATAATTTAAATGCTGAAATTACACTCGGTACTATTACAAATGTTGAAGAGGCTATAGAATGGTTGAGTTACACCTACCTTTTTGTGCGTATGCGAATTAATCCTCATGTATATGGCATCGAATACAATGATCTACAAAAAGACTCCTCATTGGAAGCGAAACGTCGTAGTCTTATAATGTCTGCGGCCTTGAGTTTGGATAAGGCGCGCATGATTCGTTTCAATCAACGCACCATGGATTTTAATATTACAGATTTGGGACGCACAGCATCACATTTTTACATTAAATATGATACAGTAGAGATTTTTAACGAGTTGTTAAAACCTTTTATGAACGAAGCAGAAATTTTCGCAATGATATCGCAAGCACAAGAATTTCAACAACTCAAAGTACGGGATGATGAACTGGAGGAACTGGATGAATTGCGCAACTACTATTGTAAAGTTAAAGCGGCTGGAGGCAGTGAAAATGTTAGCGGCAAGGTAAGTAAAGAAAGTAACAGCATCAAGGTTTAGGGGTAGTGATGCAAATTTTCGAATGAATTCGGAAGTGGAATAAAACACAGTAAGAACGGCATATTAAGAACCCTACGGTAAAGCGTATTTATAAATTCAACTCTTCTACATTACAGCCGGATTGTAAAAAATATATTTTATGGATCCCGTACGATATGTCGAAAAAAAATGTCGAATTTCCAAGACCGAATTTCAAAAAATTTTATTATACCGAAAATATTTTTGACCGAAAAAAAAATGTCGAAAAAATGCAAATGACCGAAAAAGGTCGAAATTTGGTTGCTTAATGTAAAACTTCGGAAATTTGTGTTTAACAACGTGTTTTATGACAGTATACAATTATTTATCACTTCCTTACCTCTTATCAAGAACTTTTCAACCATTTTCCAATACAAAGCCTATTCAACTGTTCCCCTTGTTAGCGGTAACAACAGCAATATTCTCAGACATTTTCGGGCTACAAACTGCACATGTAAAAATTACGATTGAGAATGACTTATGATTTGTGCTTATTAAAAGCATAACACTACCCATTTGGTAATGATCATTTCGAGAAAGTTACCGTTATTTCATTGAGCTAAACTATGCACATTGAGCTAAACTATGTACATTTGTTTCGCTATATATGTACATCGATGCTTCGACTTGGTTAGAAGTTTTCTAATATGTGTATATTTTTCTAATTACGTGCATATTTTTGAACAAGGAAAAGATGTTGGTCCAATTTACTTTTGTTTTTGTACAAGTGAGAGGTTGTTGTTAATTATATTGAGAAGAGCTTAAGAGTTTGTGTTTGTAACTTTACCGTCAGGTTTTATATTTGCTTGCAAGAGCTATTGCAAAACACTAGAAAAATTTGAGTATTATTTTTTAATATATAAGATGTAGAAACAATGTAATGAATGATGTGTAAAATGTCGAAAAAAAATTTGCCGACATTTTTTCATTCGACATTTTTTTTCGAGACTTTTTTCGACTTTTTGTGTTTTCGGCAGATTGTTTTTCGACATTTTTAGTTTCGACTTCTTTTTTTTCGACATATCGTACCAGACCCATATTTTATAGATTCCAAGTCATTTTCGTTGTCTAGTGCCAAAAGATAATATACCGGAACAGAAAGACTGTTCGTTATCTGTCTTTTAATTACACAACCGAACAGACTCTTTTTAGAATCAAACTCAATAGTGTCAAATGCTATTGAAACTGCTTTTACGTACAAGGACTTTTTTTTAGAAAAATTAATGACAATAGGACTTACTTTGGAAGAAAGGATTTTCTTTAGAAAAAAATTAATGACAATATCTGGAAATTTCTTTCGAAGAAATTAATAACAATTGTAGAATTCGAAACTATGATTCTTGAAAAGAAACAAAACCAATAAAAAGGTATCTTTATTACAGGTTAACATCCTTATGCAAACCTACCTCTCACACGGTTATGTGAAATCCTTCTCGCTCGTTTCCGATATGTCATACATTGTACAAAACATTGTACGTATTACACGCGCTCTATTTTCCATAGTGCTACGAAACAACAATGCCATTTTGGCTTCACGCCTTCTACAAATATGTAAAATGTTTGAACGGCAGCAATGGGACTTTGAAACACCAATGCGCCAATTTACCGCGATCAACTCTGAAAGCATCGACAAGTTGGAACAACGAGGCATAAGTCTTTACACGCTGCGTGAAATGGAACAAAATGAGTTAAAGGAGATTTTACGTAATCCACGTGCTGCCGAGTTAGTATTGCGTTCGTCACGCGAAGTTCCAATGCTCGAAACAGAAGCCACACTTCAGCCGATCACACGTACGGTACTTCGCATAAAAATTGACATTTGGGCTGATTTCAATTGGAATGATCGCGTGCATGGAAAAGTGAGTGAAATTTTTTGGATTTGGATTGAAGATCCTGAATCAAATTTCATTTATCACTCAGAACAGTTTCAGGTAAGTGTGTGCAATATTTTTCTTTTTCATACGTATTTAATTTGAAATATACACCGTCTCTAGGCCACACGAAAATTTGTCTATGGCGGCAAACCTCAACAGCTTGTTATGACCATTCCACTAAAGGAACCTCTCCCGCCTCAATATTATGTACGCATTGCAAGCGATACTTGGCTGGGAAGCGCCACTTGGACGGCGCTCTCTTTCAAGCACCTCGTCCTGCCCGAGCACCATCCACCTCTCACCGAATTGCTACCATTGCATCCATTACCGGTCTTATGTCTAAAGAACCCACAATATGAATCACTTTATAACTTCACACATTTCAATCCAATACAAACACAAATTCTTCATTGTCTCTACCATACGGACAATAATGTACTGTTGGGAGCACCAACAGGTTCAGGAAAAACCATCGTTGCCGAGATTGCGATTTTCCGTGCTTTCAATAAACATCCACGTGCCAAAATTGTTTATATTGCACCCCTAAAAGCTTTAGTTAAAGAGCGCATCAATGACTGGAAACGTCGCTTTGAAGGTCCACCGCTGCGTTGGAAAGTGGTGGAGTTAACTGGTGATACGACGCCCGATATACAAGCCATACGTGAAAGTCAAGTAATTGTTACAACACCAGAAAAATGGGATGGTATTAGTCGTTCGTGGCAGACACGTGAATATGTGCAGGATGTAGTTTTAATTGTGATCGATGAAATACATTTGTTGGGAGAGGATCGTGGTCCGGTTATTGAGGTGATTGTGTCGCGTACTAATTTCATCACATCGCACACAGGGCGCAGCATACGTATTGTCGGTTTGTCCACAGCTCTAGCAAACGCACAAGATTTGGCCAATTGGTTAGGCATCAAGAAAATGGGATTGTACAACTTTAAGCCGTCTGTTCGACCAGTGCCATTGCAAGTGCACATAAATGGATTTTCCGGTAAGTTTTTTGGAACAAAATTTGATTTGTGATGCTTCGCATAATTCAGAAGTGGCATAAAATTTACGCAAGGGCTAAATCAACTTTTGCAGATATCCTATCGCGGACTGACTTGAAAATTGCCCTATTTAAAAATGTTTTTCAAAAACGTCCTAAATCGAAATTTCAATAACAACCTGTCTCAAAATTTTATTCAAGAACGAAATTATCCAGAATGGGGTCATAAAACCCATTTTCTGAATGAAAATTCAATAAATTTTGAGTTTTGGAAAAAATAAGTTCTGAGATAAAGGGTTTTTAAAAAAATTCGAAATATAGCGACTTTCACTCAGGCAGCGAACTATGGTCAGATCTGTGTAAAGCTCGTTCAGCTCAGATACATTTATAAGAGCCAAAATCTTGATAGGTTTAAAGTGCACTGTGTTCTTAGTGAACAAATCCACATATTGGTTTTGTAGACCAAAGGCTACATATATCTCCATGAGCTCACGCTGCACTTTTTAGCTCATAGTTAATTTGTAAAGTTGTCAAACCGTATGAGTTTAACCTCTCATTTGACTTTAACTCGGAGTTAAAAAGATAACTTTTCGTCAAGCAAGTGGGCCTAACTGCTTTACTGAGTGTAGCCCCACATTATTATTAAGGTTTTGGACCCCAGAGAAACATACCTTAAGATGAAAATCTAGCTAAGCCTATATACCCTCTGATATTTCCAACTATAAATTCGGGCATGTTCTGCATTTCACTTTCACTCGGATTCGCTTACTTGTAATTTCATAAACTGTAATTTCACAAAATTTCTCAGAAATGAATTGCAGAACCTGCCTGGTTGTTTTAGTTTTTATAAAAATCTTAATACGTTTCTCGCATTCTTTAGGCAAACATTACTGTCCACGCATGGCCACTATGAATCGGCCCACGTTCCAAGCTATACGCACATATTCACCCTGCGAACCGGCCATTGTTTTCGTTTCGTCGCGTCGACAGACACGTCTCACCGCATTGGATTTAATCACGTTTGTTGCTGGTGATGACAATCCCAAACAATTCCTCCATTTGCCCGAACACGAAATGCATCAAATATTACAACAAATTAAAGATTCCAATTTAAAATTCTGCCTCGCATTTGGTATTGGCCTTCATCATGCCGGTCTACAGGAGCAAGATCGTAAAACTGTTGAAGAGCTCTTCCTCAATAGAAAAATACAAGTACTTATTGCAACCGCAACTTTGGCTTGGGGTGTAAATTTACCTGCACATTTGGTTGTCATCAAAGGCACCGAATATTTCGATGGCAAAGTGAAAAAATATGTAGACATGCCCATAACCGATGTGCTACAAATGATGGGCCGTGCTGGACGTCCACAGTTCGATAATGAAGGTGTTGCTGTTGTGCTGGTACACGATGAAAAGAAAAATTTCTATAAAAAATTTCTTTACGATCCATTCCCCGTCGAATCGAGTTTGCTAGATGTGCTGCCCGAGCATATCAATGCTGAGATCGTCTCGGGTACAGTACAAACCAAGCAAGCCGCTTTGGATTATCTCACATGGACGTATTTCTTTCGACGCCTCTTACGTAATCCAACCTATTACAATTTGGATGGTTTGAAACCGGAACAAGTGAATGCATTCCTCTCGTCGTTGATTGAACGTGTCATTTACGATTTAGAATTGGCTGCTTGCGTGTTGCAAGAAGAAAATATGCTTATACCGACATTCCTTGGTAGAATTGCATCATTTTATTATTTATCACATCGCACAATGAAACATTTCTTGGATGATTTGAGTGAGGGAATGAGTACAAGTGAATTGATGGTCGCCATTGCCGATTCATATGAATTTGACCAGCAGCCAGTGCGTCCTAATGAGGATAAATATAATGAGTGAGTAATGAGGGATTACCCTGCGCAACCTGGCTTGGTATTCGACCAAACCAATTCCTTTGTGGAGATCGAGACATATCGCACACCTAGATCTAAAGGGAGCAAACTCAAAAATCTGAAATTTGAAGCTATACTTACTACCGCGCTCTCCAATTTAATAACTATCGCTCTGTATACTCGATTAACTAATAGCTCTACTACTTACCGTGAAAATGGCTCCTTAAAATGTAAAATGCCATTGGCGCATATGAGAGAGGCAGCCAGTTTTTCAGGTTTTTTGAACATTATGATTTTGTGTGTTTAGATCTAGGTGTGCGATATGTAAGGAAAAAAGTAAATTCCCGTTTTTCGAAATTAACCTGCAAAACTTAGTTACATTTGGGCTTCCAAAGTTCGAAGTTGGAGCCATCATAATTTTTATACCATGGTTGGGCCTTTCGTAAGTTTTTATTTTCTGATTGTTTTATTTAAAAAATTGAAAATGGCAAAATGTAGACGTGGCCTGCTGCCTCTTTTGTTTGATTGGTATAACTTTTTTAAGTGTAATATCTTCGAAAAAATTAAAAACCGCCTACTTCGAATTACATATATATTATTTTTTCTAACCAAAAAATTTACGAGATCCGAAAAAAAGGTTATGAAAATTCAAACCTATTTTAAAGCTACATACTTTTTATTTGGAAACCGAAATGGAACGGAACCGTAACCGAAACCGAAATAAATGTTGAGTAACGAAACCGAAATAAATTTTGAGGAACGAAGCCGAAATAAATGTTGAGGAACGAAACCGAAATAAATGTTGAGTAACGAAACCGAAATAAATTTTGAGGAACGAAGCCGAAATAAATGTTGAGGAACGAAACCGAAATAAATGTTGAGGAACGAAACCGAAATAAATGTTGAGGAACGAAACCGAAATAAATGTTGAGTAACGAAACCGAAATAAATTTTGAGGAACGAAGCCGAAATAAATGTTGAGGAACGAAACCGAAATAAATGTTGAGGAACGAAACCGAAATAAATGTTGAGTAACGAAACCGAAATAATTTTTGAGGAACGAAGCCGAAATAAATGTTGAGGAACGAAACCGAAATAAATGTTGAGGAACGAAACCGAAATAAATGTTGAGTAACGAAACCGAAATAAATTTTGAGGAACGAAACCGAAATAAATGTTGAGGAACGAAACCGAAATAAATGTTGAAGAACGAAACCGAAATAAATGTGGAGGAACGAAACCGAAATCAATGTTGAGTAACGAAACCGAAACCGATATAAATGTTGAGGAACGAAACTGAAACCGAAACACGTTACAAAACCGAAATCGGAACTTTATTTTAATCGGTTTCATACCTTGCTTCTAAGAAACAAACGAACCAACCAAGTAAGAAAGGCAGGAAGGAAATGACCCATAACTAAGTTTTGTAGGCTAATTTCGAAAAAAAAAGTGGACAATAGCTTTTTTTATATATCAATCGCTTCAAGAGTTGGTTTTGTCCAATACCCATACCAAAATTTCATTTCAGTGTTTAACTTATACTCTCCATGTGAATACTTCTTTCTGCTCTCCCCTCTAGAGAATTGGCTGAAACATGTCGCTTCCGTCCACCATCGTCCTCCTGGGATTCGCCATATACAAAAACTTTTCTGCTGCTTCAAGCACATTTCTCACGCCTCTCACTGCCAAATTCAGATTATCTTACTGATACAAAATCGGCGCTGGACAACGCTACACGTGTCATGCAAGCCATGGTCGATTATACGGCCGAACGTGGTTGGCTCACCACAACGCTCCGTCTACAACAACTTATGCAGTGTGTCATACAAGCGCGTTGGTTTGATGAGTCCGAATTTTTGACATTGCCTCATGTGACTTGCGCCAATGTATCGGCCTTCTATAATATAGAACATAATTATGAATATTTAACACTGCCAGCGCTAAAAGAATTGTGTAGTAAAGATTATGAACGTTTAGCTGGGCCGTTACGTGACATTTTCGAAGAGCAAGAAATCGAACAAATTCACAGGGTATGATGATAATGGTGATGTGCATACTCGATGGATGATTTAACTAAGTTTTTTTTTTTCTTTTTTTAAATGAACAAGGTGATTCAGGCTATCCCCGAGATAAGCGTACATATTTCGATACAGGGTAAATATTTTGGAGATATGGAAGCTGTGCGTGCTTTATCTACAGTGCCGAGAACCGACAACTGGACAGAAATACATCCAAATGAGGTATGAAAGTTGAATTGTTAATAAAAGAGTGGTTTTCCAAGATAGTTTGGTTTGATTATCGAATCGGCTTGGACCTATAGCCACTGACCTTTTCTAAGTATACTTCTGAATTCATGAAATGTACTTCAGAAAAGTCTCCGTACTTCAAGGTCGTGAAATTCATTTCAGAGAAAAGCCCGCGTGTAGTACTCGTGATAGAAATTAACTTCTTACATTAAGAATAATTATAAAAAAAACCAGCAGGTACACACGACTTTGTCTACGAAACTTACAAGAAGAGGGACCATAACTAAGCCTTTTCGACTCCAGCGCCACCTAGCGGATAATTTTTTTTTGTAACAGAATTTTTAATTACATATAAAAAAATCTGGGTTTGCAAATATGTCGAATCCCGCGCCACCTCGCTGGAAAAATTGTGTGGATGTATCGCAAATCGGTGCTAAACATTTAATATTGATTGTTACATCCAGGAACAGCAATTAGGATTTCAAAATTTCTAAATATTTTGTAGATGTGACGTGTGACACCACTCAAAAATACCTTTCCTTTGATACCCGTGTTGGCATATCTTTCTCCATATTCAAAAAAAATGAGATAAGTGGCAACCCTGTAAGCCGCCCGAAGTTTCAGCACCCAATAAATAAAGTGGGGTTATGTGGCAACCCTAGCTACATTTTCGGAAGTACAATTATGTATTATCTTTCTGAAGTACCACCCCTTGTATTTGAAGGTTCAATGAAAAATCGACCCGTGTAAATCAGCCTTAATTACATACATATTTCTAAATTTGCTTCAAAAATGCCCTATCTTAAAACTTTTAGCTGGCGCTTTTGAACCAAGTGTTGAAGTATAGGGTTATGGAAAAACATGTGGCATAGGGTGTTGTTCAAAACAATTCTGAAATAGAGCTAGAAAAATATTTTTATAAAGGGTGATTTTTCAGTACACCTGGGAAAGGTGTAATCCTTTTTTCGCTAAGAATGTCATTGAATTGTTTGGTTTCAAACAAAGCATAGCATTTTCTACTAGTTTTTTTTTTACAAAAACTTAATATCCTAATTTTGCTTCAATTTCCCTTCCACAGGACTATGTGCTCAGCATTGAAATGAGACGTATGAATTGGAATGTTCGTGAAAGGCGTACTCAAAATGCCAATCCCATCGCTATACATTGTCCAAAATATCCGAAGGGTAAAAGTGAAGCTTGGTTCCTAACGCTGGGCTCTCAAGCCAACAGCGAATTGATCGCAATGAAACGTGTCAGTGTACGTGGTCATCGTGCTACAAATCGAATTTGTTTTCAATCAACGCCACGCCATGGTCGTCTCGTACTAACATTGTACCTTGTATCCGATTGTTTGATTGGCGTGGATCAGCAATTTGAATTGCAATTTGATGTTGTCGATGCGAAAGCTTAAAATGGTCAACAAAATAATATTAGTTACATTTAGTGATGCGTTAATTATATTCTTTTTTTTTTTTTTCTTTTTAAGTTTATCCGTTATACAGAGCTGAATTAATGAAAAAAGTAATCAATTAATTTTGTGTAGCTTTTTTCAATTACAGAAAAAAAATACTTGTACTGTAGCCTCAAAATGTGGAAATTACTTAGAGTATTTTCTTTTTAGAAACTAAAATGTAATAAAAAAAATTGATTTTATCCAGCTCTGCTCTCAAACACTAATGTACTATGTATTAAAGAAAAGCTTTATCGCTACTGTAAGTACATAAAAGCAAAGCTGAATCGTCTCAAATACCTATGTGGGTATGTATGTATGTATGCAGTTATTGTTTATAACTATACAAATATTTGCACTTGCTTACTTCTAGAGATATTTGAATATCTTCTTTCCTTTTTTAATAGAACTGAATTAAATTCATAAGCAAAAATATGATTAAAATAAAATAAATGTCTGAAATTACAAATATAACATCTCTTTAATTAAAAAAAAAAACCTGTAGCGTGATAGAAGTTCACTTCTTATGATACATTTACACTGCCATTTCGAGAATGTTTGCCAAATTAGATGAATTTAATTTAATTTGACCTAACTTGGTGATCAAATTTAATCTGCGGATGAACGGTATCGAAAAAACTTGGTCAAAAGTGACGCATTTGGTGCAGCGTAATAGTACATTTATACTGCACCAAATTTGGCGAATTTGAATGAGTCATTTCGAACCTGTTTACACATCAAATTTGCATTTGGCTTCACCTTCCCTGCAAGAATCTTCTACCAGAACACAAAGCCACCGAAAGAAAATGCACCACCGTGATGTTTTAAACACCTGTATAGTAACAATAAATAAAGAGTCAAGAAGCCTTGTCTTTTCTTGGTAGCATTGGTCCATTAAAAAAAAAAAAAAAAACTAGTTGAAATTGTTATTTACAGCTGTTCATAATGTTAAAGTTTTCACACGTTTATTACCCAATAAGGTTCTTGCTGGGCCATTCTAAATGTGGAACACAGGCAGGGTAGCTATTTTCGGGAACTGTCGATTGTATTGTTCGGCGAATGCGGCCAAATGTTTCGCTGCTGTGCCCATCGTGCCGAAACGACCCGGGCCGTTTTTTTATATTGACCATGAGCAATGCACTCGGAGTGACCCTGTCTGACATTTAGGCAGGGCTACACCTAGCTACAACAACAACAACAGCAACACCCATATAGGCTACGCTCACACTGCAACCGACTTTGCCGTCCGGCAGAAAACACACATCCTCACACATGTGTTTTAAACGAGATCACCCGAATGTAAACAAACTTTGCCCGCCTGTCCAAATAGAACGAGCTCGAATTTCTCTGATGATGTCGGATGAAAAAGTCGGTTGCAGTGTGAGCGTAGCCTTAGAATAAAGCATACTATCTATATGCCAAATTTGATCCGAATTACTTCACCCGAGCCCGAGGTATTGGTTGATAAAGGAAGGAATGAACCAAACAGGGTTTTTTGGCAACCTGGAAAAGATCTTCATTGTATTATACGGCAAATGTACCTTGCATATCCGGCTCAATATTAAAAAAAAATATGTGGCAACCCTGTAGTTTTGACGTAGAATTCAAAACACTTGATACAAATATTTTTTCTTGATTACTTTATACGACAAAACCAACATTTTTTCTGCGTATTGGACCAAACCAACTTTTTTGAAGAGATTAAGGCATATGTAGTAATAGAAAAGGGACACAAATCATACAAAAGAGGCCATGCCCACATTTTGCCTTTTTAAATTTTTGAAACTAAGCAATTAGTAAACCAAATCTTCGAAGAGTCCAACATCAAACTTTGAAAGCCGTTTACTAAGTTTTGGAGGCTAACTCCAAGAACGGGGAACGCCACTTTTTTACTAATGTCCGAAAACAGTTGATTTGGTCCAATACCCAGCCGGCTGTTAAACAATGTCATTTATCAAAATTGAACACTGAACACAGAATCGGGGGGCTAATGTAGTCTAGTTTTAGGCGGAGATAGAAAAAGTTATAGTGAAACCTGTAATATTGGAAGGTTACTTTAGATAGATGAATGAAACTAAATAAAAGCTTATAAAAACGCAGCGATCTAGCATGTATATAATTTTTTGATTTTATTTTTTAAATTAAATTTGATAGCTTTACAGTTTTTTTTGTTTGCATAAACATAAACTAAAATTTATAAAACAAAAATGCATACTCAAAACATGGAATATTTTTTCAAGTATAAAAATTCACTTGGCATTTATTTTACAGTTTTTTGTCATTTTTTTGTAAATTTTTTTTTTTGTGCATAATTCATACAAAAATATTGAAGCGAGCTCACATACCTCTTAAAATACTAATTTATTATTTTTATTTATTTTTTGCGGTACTTTTTTTTCATTTTATTGTTTGGTTTTTTACTACTTTTTACTTTAAAAGAATTTTATTTTTTTATTGTTGTTGCAGTTTGAGTTTTAGTTATGAAAGTTGGTTTTAACTGTTTTGTTTTTACGTTGTAAAGATATTTATATTTTATGTATGTTTATGTCATGGTTTAGCATTTGCGTCGCAATCTTAATGGAATTTGCAAAATTTGAGCTTTTATTTCAGTCTCAAAGTTCTAACTTTTAACGGTGTGTAGTTTTAAAATATTTTTTTTTTAGTCCGCCAAATTCATAAAAAATAAAATACGATTTTTAGACTTATGCAAAGAAGGATGATTGTTTTTCTTTTTAAAAAAAGGCCCAAAATTTTATTTGAGGAAAAAGAGGAGAAAATCTACGAAACTCTTTTGGAACACCAAAAATAATTTGCCTTGTTTCTAGAGGAGTTGTTGATGGACCTAATAAAGGATAAAGTTCAAAACGTTATAATGTAAAAAAATTTTAAAAACTTATTTTATTTTTTCTGAGTGTGGCGCTTATTTTATTTTAAATATTTTTTAATTTTGAGATTATTTTAAATTACTTTTTTTGCTTTAAATTTTATTTTTATGCTTAACTGTTTTATTTTAGATATATCGTCCTAAATTATGTTTGACATTTTTTTAGAAAAAATATTCAATTAGAAAATTACTTAAAACAATCAAAATGGCGCAGTTTGCACTGCATTGCACTAATAACAATTTTCATTGCTTATAAATTTATTGTTTTTTTTTTTGATTTTGGTTTAAATATTTTTTTTTTATAGAAATTAGTGCTTAATAGAGAGTAGTACAAAAAACACAGCGAAAAATAGTTAATTTTTTGTGGGTAATTCCAACTTGAATCGATCTTTATTGTTTTAGGTGACTATTTTTTTAGCATGAAATGGTGTCGCCAATAGAAAAAAAACAGAAATTGTACATGTTTTCAAATTAATAAAAAATTTCTTTTTTAATAGAAGCAATTTAAAAAATCTTCACCTTTGAAAAGTAAAAAAATAAAGAAGGCTGAGCTTTATTTCAGAATATTTAAAAAAAAATATCGTATATGTATCAGCATTTTTTTATGAACATTTTTGTGTGGGGCGTTTTTGAAAAAAAGTCTGACCTAGAGCGTTCTACTAAAACTAACTATTAAAAATTAAAAAAATTGTTCTGAAAAAACTGGGTGTAGTAGGGGAAACCTTTTTAAAATAATCAATTAAAAATAGTTCCCATTCCCTTTTTTTAAGGAAAACATATTTAAAAAATGTTAACCCCCATATTCATAAAAAATAAAATTGGTTCATAAAGCTTTTTAAAACGACATTTTCATACAAATTTTGATTAATAAGAGCTTTTTAAACCTTTTATATTTTTTATGAATAAGGGGGTAAGTATATACAAGTATTTAACACGCTTTTATAAACGTTGGCCTTTGTTATCAATTTCAGTTGGAATGACCCTTATACTTATTTTAATAATAAAAAAAATTATCTTAATAAAAATGCCTTCGATGTGGAAGCGCAACAGCGGCGGTGGCTTGAAGAAGCTTTTGATTTTTTTTTTGTTTCGTAAATGGAATTTTTTTATGAATGATGCGTGATAAATGGAATCTTAGTACCCACGTTAACCAAACACTGTTTTGCGTTGCTGGTATTGGGTGGCAACAGTGTACGTTTTCGAAGCTGCATTAAAAAAGCGTTAAGTTTTCAAAATGTTTTTTGAAGAGGTTGAGATATAGTTATTTGGTGTCGAAATTCGAAATTGGACCCTTTCTAATTCTTGGTTTCTATTAGTCTTATTTAAAAAATGTAAAAGGTGTGGGCGTGACCTGCTTGTCTCTCTTTATTATTTGCTGTTTATTTTTTAACTGAAAGGCTATTTAAGAAGCGTTATACAGTGCGGGCCAAAGTTCATATCTTCGATGATATTTTTTCTTAAGTACACTTTCAAATAGAAAAAAGTGCGCCAATCGCACAAGAGAGAAAAGCGGGGCCCGCCCATATTTCACCTTTTTAAATCTTCGAAGGGTTCAAATTCGAATTTGGAAATCTCATAACGAATTTTAGGAGGTTGGTTTGGACCAATAGTGTTATTGTTGGACGTGGGTACGTGTTTGTTTGTGTATGATTTGGCATGTCAAACACCTTCTACAGCAAACGCTTTACTTGACTTTCGACTTAACAGGACTTGGACTCTGATCGGCTTCGGGTAGATCACTCTCCTTCTTAGCCGCCTTTTTCGCCTTCTCCTTAGCCGCCTTGGACTTCTTCGCTTGCTGTTGTTGTAGCGATTTAGCTTCACGTTTAGCTTCGCGTGTTGCTCTCAACTCCTCAGTGATAAACGAATAAATAAGATAGCCTTGCAAACCCATCAGACCAACGAGAGCCACATAAGCGCGCAATGCATTCTCAGCTGCTACACCATAGTACAATGTCAACACGCCAATTACCATAGTTGCAAAACGTACAAATACAAAGGTGACATTATTAACAAAACGCACGCTAGCCAATTTCTCTTCACGATCGAAAACGCCAATCAATTGGAATACCACAGCGACCACTTCACCCAAGTAGTGTAGTGTCAACAGCACTAATGCAATACGTTGGAAACTGAAGGTGTACGCTAAGCAAATAGTCGAGAACCCGAATATGGAATGTATGATTTTACTTTGTTGTTCCTCCTTTTTCACCTTCTGGAAATATAATTCAGGAAGCATGTGCAGATAGTATGCCATTTGTATGATGAAGAATAGCTTGTGTAGGAATGACATTGGATGATTGGGAAATTGTTCCCACAACAACGCGAACTTGCTCAAATAAGCCTCACGCAATATAATGTTGGCGCCCATAAAGAATGAGAATACATAGAAAACGATCAATTGACCAGATTCATTGAATAGCGATAGCTTGAATTTGGAAAGATGTAGTCTTTTCGATATTTTATCCAATATGTATTCTTGTATGATTGCGTGCATGATGATGCATGTTAATGTATAGAAGAAAATAGCACAATAGTCCTTTATGCCTGCCACGTAGCTAAATGGTTTGCCTTGTGGATTTGCACGGCTTGGATCTTCACCAGTCACATTGTGATGTAGTGATATGAAGGCACTGGCGAAGGGTGATGTTGATTCGTCCATTAATCCTACCACGAATATCATTGCCACGCAGGATATGATGTCTGCATGATTTTGTATAACGAATTCGTGACTCAAAATTGGTGGATTTTTGCTGGTGGACTTGCGTCCCATGCCTGGTTTAATTGCCATTGTGTTGATAAATTAAATAATTTGTTTGAACTTTTTGCACTGTATAAAATTATTTGATTTGTCTCGACGCTAACAATATCGATAGTTGCTGATGTGGCTGCGGCCGCTATTCCTCAACAAAATTTGACATTTCCATTTCGTTGACGTTGACGCTGACGTTGTTGCTGTCGTCGTTTTCCTTTTTGTTTTTGATTTTGACACTTGCTTGTCATTGATTGGCGTATTTCTATTTATGTGCACATTCGTTGCCATTAACGTAGGTAGAGCAGAGAAAGGCTGGGGCTTTGGAAACAAAGAACCATTTAGGGCCGCTTGCATAAAAACCGATATCGACCAACCGGAGTTTAATTGACGTATTTTGTATGGTTAGCTGTCAAGTTAATCAACGATTATGGGTCAGTTACACAAAGCTTTATTTTGACTTTACCTCAAACTTTGACTTTGACAGAAAAGTTCAGTATACGTATTTAAACCAAGCATGGCAAATTGGAGACCTCAAAGTTGAAGCAAGGTTAAAATTTGGCAAACTCTCAAATTTTGCTTGCTTTGCTCGCTTTGACAATCACATGTTGATGACTTTGCTTTAATTGGAGAATAAAAAGTTGAAGGAAATAATAATTAATTAATTTTTTCTCTATTAAATTAATATAATAACCAAAAAACTCTGAATACAAAGAAATAAATAACGAAAACAAATGTATAAAAGAGAAGCGTCACAGCGTTCATTGTAGCATACCTCTGAAGTTGGACGCAAAGTTTTGAGGTAGCAAATTTCAGGCGAGGTTAAAAAAGCTTTAATGGGTCAGTTACATAAAACTTTATTTTGGCTTTACCTCAAACTTTGACTTTGACAGAAAAGTTCAGTATACGTATTTAAACCAAGCATGGCAAATTGGAGACCTCAAAGTTGAAGTGAGGTTGAAATTTGGCAAACTCTCAAATTTTGCTTGCTTTGCTTGCTTTGACAATCAGATGTTGATGACTTTGCTTCAATTAAAGAATAAAATGGTGGAGAAAATAATAATTAATTCATTTTTTCTTTATTAAATTAATAAATTAACTAAAACACTACGAATGCAAAGAAAAAAAATGACGAAAACAAATGTATAAAAGAGAAGCGTCAAGGCGTTCATTGTAGCATACCTCTGAAGTTGGACGCAAAGTTTTGAGGTAGCAAATGTCGAATACATAATGGGTCAGTTACATAAAACTTTATTTTGGCTTTACCTCAAACTTCGACTTTGACAGAAAAGTTCAGTATACGTATTTAAACCAAGCATCGCAAATTGGAGACCTCAAAGTTGAAGCGAGGTTGAAATTTGGCAAACTCTCAAATTTTGCTTGCTTTGCTTGCTTTGACAATTAGATGTTGATGACCTTGCTTCAATTAAAGAATAAAATGTTGGAGAAAATAATAATTAATTCATTTTTTCTCTATTAAATTAATAAATTAACTAAAACACTACGAATGCAAAGAAAAAAATAACGAAAACAAATGTATAAAAGAGAATCGTCAAGGCGTTCATTGTAGCATACCTCTGAAGTTGGACGCAAAGTTTTGAGGTAGCAAATGTCAGGCGAGGTTAACAAAGCTTTATGTATTCGACCCTTAAAGCTTTGTTAACCTCGCCTGACACTTGCTACCTCAAAACTTTGCGTCGAACTTCAGAGGTATGCTACAATGAACGCCTTGACGCTTCTCTTTTATACTTTTTTTTTCGTTATTTATATATTTGCATTCAGAATTTTTTGGTTAATTTATTAATTTAATAGCGAAAAAATGAATTAAATTTTATTTCCTGCAACTTTTTATTCTTTAATTAAAGCAAAGTCATCAACATCTGATTGTCAAAGCAAGCAAAGCAAGCAAAATTTGAGAGTTTGCCAAATTTCAACCTTGCTTCAACCTTGAGGACTCCAATTTGCCATGCTTCGTTTAAATACGTATACTGAACTTTTCTGTCAAAGTCAAAGTTTGAGGTAAAGCCAAAATAAAGCTTTATGTAACTGACCCATTATGTATTCGACCCTTTAGTCTTTATCGGCTTTTATGCAAGTGGCCAACTTTGAGGTCTCCAATTTGTCATGCTTAGTTTAAATACGTATACTGAACTTTTCTGTCAAAGTCAAAGTTTGAGGTAAAGCCAAAATAAAGCTTTATGGGTCAGTTATGGGCCAGTTACATAAAACTTTATTTTGGCTTTACCTCAAACTTTGACTTTGACAGAAAAGTTCAGTATACGTATTTAAACCAAGCATGGCAAATTGGAGACCTCAAAGTTGAAGCGAGGTTGAAATTTGGCAAACTCTCAAATTTTGCTTGCTTTGCTTGCTTTGACAATCAGATGTTGATGACTTTGCTTCAATTAAAGAATAAAATGTTGGAGAAAATAATAATTAATTCATTTTTTCTCTATTAAATTAATAAATTAACTAAAACACTACGAGTGCAAAGAAAAAAATAACGAAAACAAATGTATAAAAGAGAAGCGTCAAGGCGTTCATTGTAGCATACCTCTGAAGTTGGACGCAAAGTTTTGAGGTAGCAAATGTCAGGCGAGGTTAACAAAGCTTTATGTATTCGACCCTTTATGTAACTGACCCTTAAATGTCAGACAGGGTCACCCCTAGTGTATTGCTCTTGGCCGGGTCGATATAAGAAAACGACCCGGGTCGTTTCGGCACGATGGGTACAGCACAAGTACTGGTACCGTTCTCGTAGAACCGGCAATACAAGAAACTAGCCGTGTAGGCTATGTAGGTCATTTAGCGTTACCCAGGGTGCACCAACTGGGAGGCGACCTACTTTTACACCCCGAGATCTCTACCATGATGCTATCGTATGCTTGTGCTTGGTAGCGTCGAATTACATATTCGAAAAAGGCAGACCTGAATTTGAATTCATAAGGGATCTTCTAAAAATATATAGTTTTCCTTTTCAATAAATTCAATATGAATCTAGTGAAAATAAGAGGATGTTCTCATTAATTTACTTTAAACAGGTTTTATCATAAAAACAAGCAGATTTCTTCTAACTTTTGACAAAAGTACATAAAAAATTCATCAATAAGAAGCAAACTCTTTGTTTTTAGCCGATTTCCTTTTCAATAAAATTGAGAAGAAATTCAAGCTAAAATTTAGAAGATTTCCTAGCACAAATCTCTTCAAATTTGTCCCCACTCGCTCTCCCCGGCCAAAAAGCTTTTTTAGACGTCGATCTCTTTGATTATAGGTGATTTTTTTGGCTCTGTGTACACTTTGGATTTCTACACTTTTAGAGAATCCAATCCCTGGACATTGTACATTTGTAAATTTTTCTTGAAAGCAATTATGAAACAATGGGCGAACAAGGAGGTGTAAAAGAGATAGAAAGAAAAACTTGAAACGAGTTGACGCTACACTGCTAAAATCTAGAGTACTGCCTAGCGCATAACAACCTACCACCCTGCTGGTCATTCAGTAATTTCTGACCCGACACAGTAACATTGAGCGTGCGTCAAATTGAATTTTAGACTTTGGCCAATCAGCGCCGGCAGAGACACGACGACTGCCGAAGGCACGTATATGTGACACGAGGGCAGCCGAATGCTATATGTGTTAGTAAAACACAGTAGAGGCATGAAGTTTCTAAATTTATTGTGTCGGACGGCCTGAACAGCTTCTTTAAAATTTTCCCATACCCACTCTTTCGCATCACTCTTGCCAACCTTTCCAATTGCACGCATCAGGCAGCACTGTACGTTTTATAGATAAAAGTTTTTTACTGAAAATTTGTTAAAAATGCAAAATTTTTCATTAGAATGCCTATTAAAAATGTAAAATATACTTTTGCGATTTGCCAAAGTGCTTTTAGTTCTAATGGCATTAAAAAACACGCAGCTGAAGTGATAAATCCGTGTTTAAAAGGAAAGTGAATAAATTCCGACGCAAATCCACAGCAGCAGCAAGGCAAAAAAAAAAAAGAAAATAGTAACGAGTTTGAAGTGCTTTCGACCACGGAAGAAAATGTTAAATTATCATCTAATATTGGAACAGCGTTTACTATCATAAAAATCTTGGTAAGTCGTAAAATAATTACAACACAAAGCGTTAGAATATTTTTATCAAAACCATTTGCAGAAAAGGAAGTCTGAACAACAGCTCCAGCATATCTGTACCCGTGTGTGTTTGTGCGGCGCATTAAAATTTAATAGTAGTTTTAGGAGGAGGTGGTGGAGGGCGGGTGTCTTTGTCTTATCAGTCCTGCAAAGCAAACGCTGACGCCAGAAGACTGAAGTCAACGCACGACGACGACGTTTTAGCTAATAGTGCTGGCCCTTGAAGGTCAGAAGATTTTTGTTATTTATTCTCCAGTTGTAGAGCCAAAAAATTGACTATCTTTCACGTGTTACTAAAAAGTTAATACGGCAGCGCACGCAGCGACATTCATTGTCGCGCGCGGTCTCAAAGCCGTTAGCTGCGTGTGAGACGTATTGGTAAATATATCTTCAATTATATGGATATGAGCGACAAGAATGCTGGTAATAATGGTACGCAGTGGACGAAAGCAACGGCAACAGCAGCAGCAGCTGTTTTTGCTGCACATCAACATCAACAACAACAGCAGAAACATAACACAAGCCCATTATCGGCAGCACAACAATCGCAGCATCATCAATTTCAACAGCACCGACTATATGATCCAACAACATTAATGCCTAGCATTTTTGGAGGTGCCTCCTTAGGGCACCCAACACATCCGGATGGTATAGCCGCCTATGCCGGTGCACGCTTTCATCCACCACCATTACCAAATCAACAAGCCACAATAGATCCAACAAATTTATCACACACCATTACAGCAGCACACCAACATACACATCATTTGCAACAACAACAACATCAAGCACCACCAACGCATGCACCCACAACAGTGCTGACAGCACCAGCGGCCTCCTCACCCAGTGTACCTGTACAAAGTGGTTTTGTACCACCCCCTTTACTACCTGGTGCAGCTGCCGCGGTGGCCGCTGCTGCAACGTCAGTGTTAACGCCAAATCCATTTGCAGTCACACCACCACAATTGGAACATCTTACCTCACATTTAAATTTACAACAACAATTTGAATTAAATAAAATCATGAATGCAATAAGCACACATCCGAATGCAACGAGCACACTAGGATCAGGAGGTAGTATTGGTACATCAACAATTGGCGGCAATAGCGCAAGTAGCTCAATGAATCAGCAACAGCCAACACAACGTTTAAATACCACAGATGTGCCAATGACCAGTGCTGCTGGAAGCAACATGAGCAGCTGTAGTGGAGGTGGCGTTGGAGCTGGTGGATCCGGTGTTATCAGCAGTACTATTGCGGAAAATGTTTTGAATGCTCTTGGTGCAACACCGAATAGTAGTGTGAGTGCAAGTGTGCCTGCAGTTCATGGACGTTTGGCGGGTATGGGCGTGCGCTTGCCAGATGATGAACGTTTAAATAATTTACAGAAGGTGGTAGAAGCGGGCATAAGGTGAGAATTAGTTTGGCTTTAGATATTATGAGTATGTATGTATGTATAATTTACAACTATTTCTCTGTAGTGAATCGGCAAAAGAACAAATACAACAAATTGTGGATCGCATCGCAACTTTGAAGCCTGTGGAGAAATTACTGCTCTATTTGCGCCTGCCAGGGGAAACACCTGAGACAGGTATAAATTTTTTTCTTAAAATATATCTCCTTAGCGATAATCTCACAATGATAACACCGCAACATTAGTCGTGTCATATCAATTCCCGGCAAAAACCAAACAAAAAATTATTTAGAAAAACAATTTTTCTAAACGGGGTTGACCCTCGGCAGTAGTTTGGCAAATTCTACGGGTGTATTTTCATTTGCTTTGCAAGTGCCGTTCGGAGTCGGGAATAAACTAGAGGTCCCACCGACTTGTAGGAAAAAATCAAAGCAGATTGCGGGTTTAGAATATGCCCGAGGTAGGCATACTTCTCGTAATAGGCGACTACTATGCACATAGGTACTGATGTGCTAACTCGATGGTTGATCTACGGATATGATGCCTCTCATTACCCATCTTCTCCTTCTTCACGGATGGAGGGATAACATGACCTAGAAGGTTCCACATAACATACCAAATCGCTACCACGACAGTCGGACAGGACCGCAGCGTACCGGGTTCATATCCGGCCAAGGACTGTCAATTTTGGCATCACTCTCCAAAACCTTCGGAGAGTGTTTTTGCTGCTAACAACAAGTTGGAAGAGAAGCTCGGCGAAAATCTCGCTAGAGGTTATCGAGATACCTGGCGCCCTCTGGTTGTCATCAGTCTTACTGTCTGCCGGGCCTGCTAGTTTATTTCCACAGTAATATAATTTATTTTCCTAACCACTTCATTCTAACCTCCAGATCCCCTACGTCATCCACAAAATCCGTTGGGTACGCGTTCTGAGATAAATCACACTATCAACTGGGTCCGTACGCACCTGGAACATGATCCAAAAGTGTCTATACCAAAGCAGGACGTTTATAACGATTATATGTAAGTAAAATGTATAATCTTTGTGAGCCAAATGTGGAACCCTTTCTTTGAAAGTAAATACATGTACAAACCCACTTGTTTCATTTTTTTAATTTGCAGAGCATATTGCGATCGTTTGGATATTAAGCCTCTTTCCACGGCCGATTTTGGCAAAGTGATGAAACAAGTTTTTCCTGGCGTACGACCGCGTCGTTTAGGTACGCGTGGACATTCACGCTATTGTTATGCGGCAATGCGTAAAACTACAAAATTGGATGCGCCGCAATTACCGCTGCTTGACACTGCTACTGCTAATGAATCAACATCCTTAATAAGTGGTGGCAGTGATAACTCTTCTGCTTCAGGTGCAGCTGATACAGAGTCATGGCACATTATACGCAATTGGGCAGAAAATGTGCTAAATATGAAAGTCGATAGCGTGCAAGATCTAGCCATACGTATCAAAAGCACCACAAGTGCTGGTAGTGAAACGACAGCAAATATGCGCACTGGTGCTATTACAACTCCGAATAAGAAATATACACCACGCGAGCCCAAGGAAAAGCGTTTGATGGTGGTAAGTGAGTTTAGGGAATTAAATATCTAATCTGGTAGCTTTATCAGTTTTTGTTTATTCAGTCTATGATTTAAAGCCATATGGGAAAATTTAGACCTTTTCATTAACAAACAATTTCTACTGGATTTTACTAATAGTTTTTTTTTTATATATGAGAAAGTTCGTAAATTCCAGTAATAATTTTTTGTAAATGAACGGGTCCATTGTATGCGGTCTATTGTATACGGTTTGCTTGTCATTGGAAGATGTAATAGTTTAAAAAGAGTAATGTTCTTTCTAAGGGAAGGAAACCATTTGTCACCAACCTTGTTGTTGTTGTTGTTGTTGTTAACAACAAAACACTCCCCGAAGGTTTTGGGGAGTGATGCCGAAGTTGACAGTCCTTGGCCGGATATGACCCCGGTACGCTGCGGTACTCCCTTGCGGTACTGCTCGACTGTCGTGTTAGCGATTTGATATGACCAGTGGAACCTTCTAGGTCATGGCATCCCTCCATCCATGAGGAAGGAGAAGATGGGTAATGAGAGGTGAGAGGCATCATATCCGTAGATCAACCATCGAGTAGCACGTCAATTACCTATGTGCATATTAGTCGCCTCTTACGACCGGTATGCCTACCTCGGGCATATTCTAAACCCCTAACCTTCTTCTTCTTTATAGGAAGTGGAGAGATGACATAGTGGTTCTACTGGTCATATCAAATCACTCCCGCGACAGTCGGACAAGTACGGAGTGGACCGGTTTCATAACCGGTAAAGCACTGTCACTCCCAAATAGCTATCGGGAGTGATTTTGTCGCTACTTAACTATTTATCATGAAACTTGGTCACACAAATATTGGAAGTAATAGAACTAACATGAGATATTATTCCAATAATTCCGTTTTATAATACGGTTCGTTCGGCCGAACCTTCGCACGGACAATATTATATAGGCACGTATGTCATATATCAGCTCGCAAAACTTTATAGATATTGGAACGCTGGTTCTTACAAAAGTTACATACTGGACGCCGCGGCCTGGTTAAGCAAACGTGTTATCGGAGAAGATATCGCTATTTTCAGCGATAGCCAAGCGGCCATCAAATCCCTTGGCTCATACACGTTGAACTCTGAACTGACGCTCAGCTGTCGTCGATCTCTTCAGGAGATGGCCTAACAGACCCGCGTAAACCTCATATGGGTCCCGGGACATTGAGGGAAACTGTAAGGCAGATGAGCTTTCCAGGCAGAGCGCGACCAAGCAGGTTCTTCAGGATAAAGAGCGCTTAGGTATGCCGTTTTCCACATGCAAACTAATGCTGAAGGAGCACACACTCCGTCAAGCCAAGGTAAGATGGCTGCAATCCCCAGGGTGTCGGATATCGAAACAAACCTGGCCAATATGGGATCTTAAAAGGTCTAGACGCATTTATGCCCTAACTAGGAGGGAAATCTGCATATTGATAGGGGTATTAACCGGTCACTGCCTCATTGGTAGGCATGCAGAGGGGCTAGGTCTGCCCTACCGACGATGCTGCAGGAGTTGCAAAGATGATGAGGAGGAAGAAACAGTGGAGCACCTCAATTTCAATTTTTCAATTTATTCAATTTATGGATCAATCCTAACACAGCAAGGGTAAAACCTTATAATTAATAGTGCTAGTCACATCAGTTAACATTTCAGTACGTACATTTGCAAGAAAAAACAGTAATAATAAATTAAGAAATTTTTAAAAATAGATATTATTACATGGGACTTGGGACAAAAATAAAACTAAAATACAATACAATATACTCAAGTTACAAAACAAGTTTACGAACTAAGATGTATCTGTAACTCACGCTTAAATGTGCTCATGTTACCAATCGATTCTATATTTTGTGGAAGAGAGTTCCAAAGTCGGTTCGCTTGCACCAAGAATTGCCTTTCAGACGTCATTGTTCTGAACCTGACCGAGAGAAGCTTAGAGTTTCTCATAGATCTTGTGGCAGTTATGCTTTGGTAGAGGTATTCGGGCTCCTTTGTATAGTAAATCTTATGCAAAAGTAAAAGAGATCTGAACTGTAAGAGCTTATCCAATGACATGGAGTAAATAGAGACTGCGTAACGAAAAACGGACCTCCTAGCCTTGACTCCGAAAACATAGCGTGTAATATTATTGAAGAGCACATTAAGTTTGTGCTTGCACGCTGAACCGCCGGCCGCCGTGGTGTAGCGGTTAAGTGTTCGGCCTTCTACACCAAGTCGTGGCGGTTCGATGCCCGGCAAAAGTAACATCAAAAATTATTTAGAAAAAGAATTTTTCTAAAACGGGGTCGCCCCTCGGCAGTAGTCTGGCAAACTCTCCGGGTGTATTTCTGCCATGAGAAGCTTCTCAGCAAAAAATTCATTTGCTTTGCAAGTGCCGTTCGGAGTCGGCAAAAAACTGTAGGTCCCGCCAACTTGTAGGAAAAACTCAAAAAAGCAACACACCACAAGTTGGAAAGAGAAGCTCGGCTAAAAATCTCGTTAGAGGTTACGATGATAACCTGTAGGTATATCGCCGCCATTAGTTTTTTTTTTTTTTTTTTTTTTTTTTTTTTTGCACGCTGAACCACAATTAGCAAAAATTTCACAACCATACAATAGAGAAGGCATAAGATATGTTTTGACAGGCAATAGTCGAATATGGTGAGGAGTAAAATACTGTGAACACAACTATGTTTATGTGATTATCCCATGTTAATACTTTGTTGAAGACTATTCCCAGATTTTTAGCTGTATCCACATAATTTATGCTAACGCCCCCGATCATGATTTCAGGAAAATCTGCCGTGTCTATCGGCTTTGTAGCTACAACAAGAACTTGAGACGTCTTTGGGTTTAGCGAAAGGCCGTTATTCAAAGCCCAGTTGTTAATTTGGCAAAGTATTTGATTTATTCGCTGAACACTGGCAGATATATCACTAACTTTGCATGATCTATAGACCTGCACATCGTCTGCATACAAATGTGAGTTCATTTCGTTGTTGTTGTTGTAACGAAGCGTAGCCCTGCCCAGCGTGTACTTTTCCTTAACCTAAATTGTCATCAATTTCTTCTAACGGGAGTCCTAGGAAACTTGCAGTTTCAACAGGGTTGGACCAGAGGGAGATGGGTGTTAGAAGAGTGGGCTCCGAAGAGCAGATAAATAAATGGTTGGTATTATGGGGTGACGAGCCGCATGCCGGACATTCATTCGGCACGTCAAGGTCTAGTCTGGATAAGTAGGAGTTTAACCTGCTACAGTATCCAGAGCGTAATTGAGCCAGAGTGACCCTTGTCTCTCGAGGAAGATGACGCTCCTCAGCCGCGACGCGAGGTGGTTTGGCGTGCAAAACGGCGTTCAGTGGACAGAGCGAGACATAAGACGCAACGGACGTGTCATGGATGTGCTTCAGGGCCTGCGTATGTATCTTTGGATCAAACGGCGAAAGTGTGAGATGCCGGATCTCATCAAAATGCTCACGTAGATGTGCCCTTACGGTCCTAGGAGGTGGCTCATACTCAAGCAGTAGTCTGTTGGGATGTTGTGGTTTGCAACAGTTCAACAGGTACTGCTTGTTTAGCATTTCATTGTGCTCCAAAACTGGGAGCATTTCCACCTCATGATGTAAATGATGTTTTGGAGACATAAGGACGCATCCCGTGGCGGTTCTGAGTGCGGTATTTTGGCAGGCCTGCAGTCTTTTCCAATGAACCTCAGCAAGCCCCGGCGACCATATCGGCGACGCGTAATTCAGGATCGGCCGACCAATTGCTTTATAGGTTGCCAGCAACGTTTCTTTGTCTTTACCCCAAGTGCTGCCGGCTAGCGACTTGAGAATTTTGTTGCGGCTTTGTAGCTTAGAGACAATTGCGGTTGAATGAGCAGCGAATTTGTGCATGGGGTCGAAAGTTACCCCTAAGATTTTGGGGTGAGAGACAGTAGGTAATTTTTGATCGCCTACGTAGATTTCTAACTCCATGCCAACTTGCGCCGTCCAGGTCGTGAATAGTGTCGCCGAGGACTTCGTTGGCGACAATGTCAGGCTCCGGGCAGTGAAAAACTCAACAAGAGAGGGGAGATAACCATTGATCCTGGAGCATAGCTCATCAACGGAAGTGCCAGAAGCCAGGATCGTACAATCGTCTGCGTAAGAGACAATCGAGACTCCATCTGGTGGGGAAGGAAGCCTCGAAATATAAAGATTAAACAGAAGCGGGGAAAGGACACCACCCTGCGGTACCCCTTGTTTAATCTTTCTCGGTTTTGATTTTTTGTTTCTGAAAACTACAGACGATTGACGACCACTCAGATAATTGGCGGACCAACGCTTAAGACAGGGGGGGAGCGATGAATCTTCCAAATCGGATACCAGTTGTCCATGATTTACTGTGTCAAAAGCTTGAGACAGGTCAAGAGCAACTAGAACCGTCCTGTGATGAGGGCTTTTCTGGTTGAGTCCGTCAGTTATCTGAGTGTTAATGGCATTTAGAGCAGATGTTGTGCTCCGTATTTTTCTAAAGCCATGTTGGTGCTCGGCTAACCTCAACTTTGATGTGTAAAGAGGAAGTAATACCGCCTCCAATGTCTTCACTACTGGCGAGAGGAGCGATATCGGACGATAAGACTCCCCTACGTTAGCTGGCTTGCCAGGCTTTAGTAGTGGGACCACGACTGCCTGTTTCCATTTTTCAGGTATGACAGAAGTCGCCAGGGACAAATTGAAGACGGTAGTGAGGTATTTTACTCCCTCTTCGCCGATGTGTTTTAAATGCACCATGGCTATGTCGTCAGGGCCCATAGCTTTAGAGTTTTTGGCTTTCCTGATGGCCACTCGAACCTCTGTAGCGGTGATGGAAACGGGGGCATTGTTTTTGTGTTTATGCGCACACCTGAAGATCCTACGTCTGTCCCTGTCCTGTGCAGGGTGTGGTACAAACTGTCGGCAAAAGGCCGTTGCACTTTTCTTCGGGTCACTAAACGTCTTATCACCGAAGGTGATGTCTACGTTTTTTGGTGGGCCCGTCGAATTTGACAGGGATTTGACTGTGGACCATAATTTTCCAACACCGGTAGAGAGGTTACAAGACCTCAGATGCTCCTCCCATTTGGCATGTTTGTGTTCATCTACCAACCGTCTGATTTCCGCGTTGAGACCACTGATCTGTGGGTCTGCGGGATCGATGCTACGTATATGGTCACGTTCATTGGCCAGGGCTGCAGCTTCAGTTGGGAAGTTTGGCCGTATATTCTGTATTCTCCCAGCTGGTATAAAAAGGGCTGCAGCTCTATTTATGACCTTACGTATTTCCTTTTCACCTTGGCGTACGTCAGTCGGTATGGGAAGAGCACCAAAGGAGCTCTCAGTAAACTCAGTAAAGCCAACCCAGTCAGCCCTCCTGAAGTTTACGTAGGATCTCTTCTCAGAGGTGGTGAAATCCGGGGCACGATCAACGGACAGGATGATTGGCAGGTGATCTGATGCCAAAGCCACCATTGGGCGCCAGTTTATGCAGTTTATTAGACCTGGACTAACAATTGTTATGTCCGGGGAGCTACTGCAATTTACTGCCATCCTCGTGGGGGCGTCCGTGTTCACCGCGCAGAATGTGGAAGCGTCAATTTGCTCGGCTATTTCCCGTCCTCTGCCGTCAGCAGAATGGCGTGAATGCCACATGTCATGGTGTGCATTAAAATCGCCCATAATGACACGGTTATCGCCCCGTAGGAAATCGCTTAAATCAGGGCGATAACTTCTGGGACAACAGGTGACGGGAGGTATGTAGATGTTTATCAGCTCGAGATCAACACCTCCAGCTGAAATGACAATACCCTGTCGCTCTAAGGGTATGTCCTCTTGGTCGGTGTTGAATGCAAATTCCCTATACCGCACGGTTTGGTGGATGATGAACGCAAGACCACCCCCACCGTCCGTACGATCATGCCGGAGAATGTGGTAGCCACCACTCGCTCTGAGATCCGAGTGGGTGCCAAGTTTAGTCTCCTGGATTGCAGCAATTTTGATGGAGTTTTTCTGCATAAACTTGGTGATCTCCACAATCTTGCCAGTTATACCATTGCAGTTTAATTGCATTATTTTGAAATGCGGGGGAGAGGCAATGGTCACTCTGGGAGTCAGGGACTGGTGCGCTCGCCGTGGAGGTAATATGCTAGTCCGTGATCGTCGTCGCAGTCCTGAAGGCGACAAATTCCGCTCGTTGGGAAACGAGGTAGAATTTGTCGGCAATGTGGGCTGCACAGCTCGACAACACGGCGCAACATACGCATCAGTCCATAAATTTCTGTTTGCGAGCCCTGAGCATATGCGCAGGTGACATTGGCCAAGGCAGATATTGCACTTGACCGATGGCACTCTGGACGCATATATTCTGTGCCGACAAACAGTGCACATAGTGTGAGGGACCAGGAGCTGATGGCCTTGATTCACACTTGTGCCGGTACCGGAAGAAGTAGAGGGGAGGAGAATATTTTGGGGCGGGAGTTGTAGCTCAGCAGTGCTCACAACATCTATAGATGTGCTACGTAGGGAGTAGCTATGAGCTGCTGTGTGAGGTGTTAGCGCGCTAGGGCGCGAGCTACAACTGGGAACACACAATGTTTGCTGAGCAATAGATATATTGCGAAGGGGAGGCGATAGCGCTACGCCGGAGCGTCGCGAGCCACGGGACGTTCTAAGACGTGAACAGCAAGGCGCCACGAAGGTTTTAAAAAAACTAAGAGGCCGGTGTGTTTTTGGATCTAGTCCGGAGCAACTAGACTTGTGTAGCCAACCTTTACAAGATGTGCATTGCACCGAATGCGAACATCTGGTATAAATTTTCTTCCGGCACACGCAGCAGAACCATTCTGTTGGACCAGGGTTTAGCTCAACGCCAGACCGGAACAACAGAATAGGGAGCAGCCCTGCTGCAAGGAACTGCTCCAGGGATGACAATTTAAGGGGGAGGAATCGTGACACGTTAGACAGGGTCACTTCGGGTGTACTGCTCTTGGCCAGGCTGTAATAAAAAAAAAATACAGCCTGGGTCGTTTCGGTACGAAGGGTACTGCGCAAGCACATGTACCTTTCTCGCAGAACCGGCAGTACGTAGAAATTCGTTGATAGCGGCTGGTAAGTCGTTTATATACATTGAAAAGAGAAGGGGGCCAAGGATAGATCCTTGCGGAACTCCCCTCCTCAATTCAAGTGCAGACGATGACGATGTTCGACTGCAGACACACTGAGTTCTGTTTTCTAGATAGGAAGCTATTAAACTTGTGGATGTTGTGCAAAAACCAAAAAATTTGGTAAGCTTTGAAGTGAGGATAGTATGGTCAACTGAATCAAATGCCTTAGAATGATCAAGTAAGGTTAGAAAAGTTAGCTCATTATTATCAATAGCTTTACGAATATTTTCAATCACGTCAATAAGCGCAGTTATACAATTATGCGATTTTCGAAATCCAGATTGTCGGTTGCATAAAAGAGAATGGCTTGAAACAAATGCGTTTATCTGTTTATAAATTAACAACTCAAAAACTTTTGAGAGAAAAGGTAGTATAGCAATTGGCCTGAACTCACCTCCTCCTTTAGGAATAGGGATAATCTTAGCATTTTTCCAACATTCAGGAAAAACTGACGTAGTTAAAATTGTGTTAAAACAATGCGTTATATATGGAAGCAGCTTCGGTAGTATGGCCTTTAGAAAAGGAGGATGTATACCATCGGTCCCTACAGCATCGGATTTGATTGAGATGAAACACTCCAGTACATCGCATTGATCCACACATGAGAAACTAAAATTCAATCCATTAACTAAGGGGCTTGGTATGTCCAGAGGAGAGTTAGACAGTGGGAGGTCCGAAAAGCTTACAAACTTATGGTTGATTGCATTGTAGGTGTTTGCTTTTCTTTGCCTTTTACAAGGCCTATCTTTGTAATCTTATTCCATCTTTCTGTGCAACTGATACCTTTTGAAAAACTTTTTTCAAAAAACTTTGCCTTCGCTTGTCGAATCATTTTGCACACGTCTTTCCTCATAGCCAAAAATTGATTATGAAGGAAATCAGTTTTATATCTTTTCCAGAGGTCATAAGTTGCATTTCGTTTATTTATAGCGTTTTTAATTTCGCGATTAATCCATACATTGTCAACATTTTTCCTAATCTTTTTCTTAATTGGAACATGAGTTTCAAATAACCTCACAATGTTCGTTTGTAAAAATTGCATTTGTGCATCAGTAGTTGGCAAATTTTGTATATGACACCAGTCAGTTTCATTTAAGTCATAATCGCATAATCAATGTTCCGAAATTCCCGGTAAAAAATATACTCCGCGGTATTACTAACAGTAACATAGAAATCAAAAATTAAAAAGATAAGGCCATGTTTGGAAAAGATAGGCATTGATAATTGCTCATACAATAAACTCCACTTTAAGTTATTAGTGAAAAATAGGTCTAAAAGTGTTTCACTGGTATTTGTAAAATGCGTCGGCCTTACTGTGTTGACCGCAAAAAGTCCATAGTTGCTCATGACATTAGCTACTGTATCTTCAGTAAGCAGGTTGCAGTTAAAATCACCCGCGATAACAACGTCCTCATACATCAGAGACAGCCTTCCAATGCAGCTCGCTAGAGGCGCGCAATCGACAGTTTTATTCGGTCGATAGACAGCACCAACAAGAAGCTTTCGATTGTTAGATACCACTTCGACAAATAGAAATTCAACAGACACATCCATGCTCGATTTTGCCTTCACAAAACACTTCAACGACTCTTTAACAAAAATTGCCACTCCTCCACCGTGCCCCATTCGATCATGCCTGAAGAGTTTGTACCCGTGTACTGCGAAAAGATTGTCACTCATGTGTGGAGTGAACCACGTCTCAGATACACATACTGTATCGACAAGGGACTTCTCAAAGTAAAACCTAAATTCATCTATTTTTTTGCATAAGCTCTGGGCGTTCATATGAAAAACATTCAGACCTTTTCGTCTTTTGCACAGCACATTTAGCATAGCGCAGCAAGCAATACTTTGGTTGTTCTCTATAAAAATAGTATCAGTCATTGGAGTTAAATAAAAAGAATAATAAATAAAATGTATGGACTGAAGTAACGTGAGCAGACTTAGTAGCAACAGAGATTTCTAAGTTTGGAGAAAAAAACATAACAATAAAATAGTGCTCTATAATAAGCTTAAAACTAAATTGGTAAACCGCTACGAAGTCATGGAGTGTGACGAAAGGTAGATACTATGTGTTTATCTAGCTCACTCAGCATTTGCATGTTTGACAGGCATACGGGGTCATCATTAGGTTTATGCTTGATGAAAATTTTGCCACTCAAAGTACATGCAGCTGATATTTTCTATTGCTTTTTTACACGCAGCGCAGCTTTAAGCAAAGAGTGACTTGCTTTAGTTAAGCACTCATTTATATAAATGGGCACCTCAGAATCGAAACCCGCGTGCATTAACAAAGTTTTTTGTTGTTGCGGTTATGAATAGCAACCGACTTTAAGAATGCTCCCTTTTCTTTGGGAGAGGCAAATCATATATATTATTTGTGTAAGTTTTTTTTGTGTTTGCTCCTAATTTTCTGCTCTCATTTGAAACCAATATAAATAAATAAGGTATCGTTTTAAAGGTGGGGGTTAGCTCTGCATGCGAAACCATATATTAATTAGCGGATTGCTTTTGTTTAAACGTATTTTATAAAAATTATTTTGTTTAAATAAACCATTGTGAATTCACAAAAAAATCAATTTGTACTGCAACGCTATTGTCACTGCCATTCATCAGACTTCAGAGCGGTGTTGCCAGAATCGGGGATATCGCCCTTTTTCGGGGATTTTCCGTCTGCCAATGTACTTTCGAAATGGTTTGGTATTTGTTTCCTTTAGGGGTTATTTGCAATCAAAGTTGCAAGTTTTCATGTGATTGTTGTAATCACATTAGGCCGTCCCTAAAAATGTCCAAAAAAGTGTTCTGTGCAGACATGCTGAGGATGGCGTAGCCTGTGTTGGACCGGACGAGTGTTATTTTTTATAAGCAACTCGGAAAGGTGTTCTGCACACAAAAACCTGGGTCCTTTTTCGGGATTTTGATCATAATTTTTCACTGAAACAAAAATTCGTAATCCTGCGGCCAATACACGTTTTGTGAGCCCTCTCCCATAATTTTTTAAAATTTTTTTGCAGTTGACCCCTAAAGTAAACAAATACCAATGCTTTTTGGCTATAAAATCCCCAATTCATGATTTAAGCCACATCGTTTGTTTTTCCCCGCCGAGGAACAAACTCAGAGCAAGCACTACAAAAATTTGAAGAGAAATGTTTTTGAAGGTTCTAATGATAACCTGTACATTTATCGCGCCATACTTATCTTTAGGTGTGTTTTTCCATGCTAGACAAAAAATTTGGCACTCTTGAAACTGTTTTGGTACAACAAAAAAAATGTGAGTGGCAACACTGCGCTGGACTGGTAGTGGTGCATGTCTTTGATTTTGGTTAAAAAAAGACAATGGTGAATGGACATTCTTTTCAAATGTTCAAATGTAGATGGCGCGCGGGAGGGTAATTGCCAGTGGTGAAAGTCTTTGCTAAACACCTGTTGCTTACCTCCACATAAACTAATTTTGAAGAAAAATGCAATCGTAATGTTGATTCGTAATCTTATTGCCAAAGAAGCACTTATAAATGGTGCCAGGATGGTCGTCAGTTATTTAGGCGTGAACACAATCAGTGTCAAATTAATCGGTTCGGGAAAAATTGCTATAATACTGCGAGTTAAACTAACTCCTTCAGATCCAACAGTACCATTCCAGATGACTAGGAAACAGTTTCCCTTAAAAGTAGCTTTCGCTATGACTATCAACAAAGCCCAAGGCCAAACATTTGATAAAAAAAAAAAACTAATGGCGGCGATATTCCAACAGGTTATCATAACCTCTATTGAGATTTTTAGCCGAGCTTCTCTTTCCAACTTGTGGTGTGTTGCTTTTGAGTTTTTCCTACAAGTTGGCTGGATCTACAGTTTTTTGCCGACTCCGAACGGCACTGGCAAAGCAAATGAATTTTTTGCTGAGAAGCTTCTCATGGCAGAAATACACCCGTAGAGTTTGCCAAACTACTGCCGAGGGGCGACGCCGTTTAGAAAAATCGTTTTTCTAAATAATTTTTGATGTTACTTTTGCCGGGCATCGAACCGCCACGACTTGGTGTAGAAGGCCGAACACTTAACCGCTACACCACGGCGGACATTTGATAAAGCCGGTTTGTATTTACCTAGCCCAGTGTTTTCACACGGACAGTTGTATGTGGCATTTTCTAGAGTCAGGCGATTCCAAGATATAACTTTTTCAGCCCAAGCGACATTCAAACAAAAAATTGCAAATAATCTTATTTTCACGTCAAATATTGTATTTAAGGAATTTTTGTAAAAAATACATGTGGCCACTGGGTCATATTTATAGAAAAAATCGATTGCTTTTTATCAAATTTCCGAAAATTTTACATAAGTTTGTATGACGTAAGTAAACGATTTCAAACCATTTGTTTTTTTTTTTTAAGTTTTTCTCCACTTTGCTCAGGTATTCCATGTAGGCACGCATCAGCAGCAACCTCAGCGCGCTCATATCGGTCAAGCTGGTCGCGAAGAGAACATACCTCCACATTTAGTAACTCACTGGCAGTCACTTTTGTGGTGAGATTTTGCACTTCGTTACGCAGCATTTTGATCTCATTGGAATCGTGCTCTATTTTGTCTACTCTTTGTTCGAGAGTTTGTACATTTTGCTTGATGGTAGATAGCTCTGACGTCAACTCACTAATCAATTTAAGTAATCGCTCACTTGACTCTTTCGTTGACTCTTTCACTGCAGGCAAAATTTTCACCTCCAGTTGAGAAACCCATGTATCGTTAGGTAAGCTCTCATTTAGATGTTGATGTGTCGCCGAACCCGTATCAACAGTGGTGGGTGTCAGGCGACCTGAACCAGCGCGAGTAAGCATTGCTGTTATATCTCAGTCAGTACTTTTATAACACAATGAAAGTGAGAGAAAGAACCGTAGCACAGCAGTAGCAGCGCAGTTTAGGTGTAGAAAAAAAATAATGCAAAACTGGCAAAAGTCGGGAAAGATAGAGTGATTTGCGTTTACATAAATTTTAATAAGTTCTGCACAAACAAACTTTTGTTCAAAAAAAATATCCGCGCAACACAATTGTAAGGCTTTAAGAATTTTAATTTAAGTAGACCGATATTTAATTGGTCTGAAATAACCACAGAAAACTAAAATTTTAGCAGAGCAGGAAAATATACGTCTCATCTGCAACTGTCCGGCTTTAAGCGGCGCGAGAACGCGCTTTTGGGAGTTCCTGGATAGCCTAAGCCAGATCGCGGAACTGGACATAAAGGACTTGATGGCCTTCATAATAGATGACTTGAGTGGTTCGAGGAGGAGTAACGGTGTCGGTTTAGGAGTGTCAGTCCCGGATTCTGCTATGTGGAAAATCCCAACAACTCAGGGATTTTCCATATGGCTGGGTCCCGGGACTGACTTTCCTTGTGTTGGTGGTATCACAACAGGCCTTTCAAAACTGGTCTAAATGTGCCTCTGCGGCAGCCACTTGAACCTAACCTAACCTACATACTTCCGACTACAGGTGGGCGTCGTGCGTGTTTTTAACCGTGGCACGAAACAGGCACGCGCGTGTCCATGTGCTCGTGTTTGAAAATGCGATTTTGTGTCGTGATCGGTTTGAACCCGGGAACGAAAAAAACACGATGAACTTTTTTTCACTTTTTGTACTAAACTAGCTCATTTTTATTTTTTTTTTAAATTATGTATATTGTTTTATAAGTATCTTAATTCCTCTTCACTCCATCCCAAACTTCAGTTTAACACTTGATTAAATACAAAGATATAGATTTTTTTATTTTACCATTATAATAGTTTTTCCTAATGTTTTTGATTCATGTATGTATGCACATAAATAAAAAATATGTGTAAAAATATATCGAAGACTGAGTGGAAGATCACTCTGTTTCAAAATATTTTTCAAAAACGTCCTAGATAGGTTGTTTTTGAATCAAATTCTTAGATAGAGCGTTGCTGGAAAAAAGTATTAAAGAGAGTGTAATGCTATGTATACACACACGGAGATTACCTCCAATAAATCTTCTTTAATCAGATCCAAATTTTACGCTGATACACACAAAATTGAAGATTAACAATCAGCGCACTAGATGGCTTTGGTTGTAGTACTTGCGGTTTAAAATAGATGTCGCTCTTTTTTGGTGACATCTAGTGTCCAGTAGCGGCGAATTCGTATTTTGGTAGTGGTCGTTGCGATGTTTGTTTATTTATCGATGACAGTAGCGGTCAAATAGTTCTGATATCTACTCAAATCTTATTAATTTTTGGGAGTTTATAATGAAGATTATGCTGAAGTTAACTCCCGAAAGCGGAGATAATTCGGAATTTGCGCTAATGTATCAGCCGTATTATACGGCTGATACAAATTCCGAATTAACTCCGCTTTGGGAGTTAATTTGAGCATAATCTTCAATATAAACTCCCAAAAATGAAGAAGATTTGAGGAGATATCAGAAAACGAGCTAGCGATTTGACCGCTACTGTCATCGATTAATAAACAAAAATAGCTACTGGACACAAGAGTCACCAAAAATAGCGACATCTATTTTTAAACCGCAAGTACTACAACCAAAGCCATCTTGTTAATCTTCAATTTTGTGTGTCAGGGTAAAATTTGGATCTGATTAAAGGAGATTTATTGGAGATAATCTCCAAGTGTGTATTCATAGCATTATTTAACCTTCAACGCGGCACGCGGCTTTTTGTAACACAAGCAGTTGCGCGTATTCTTTTCGACGCCTCTTTTAACTGGGTAATTTAAGTGCTGAAGCTAATTTATTTTTAATAAATTTAGTTATGTAATTAGAAAACAGTTGTTGTTGTAACGCTGTGTAGTCCTGCCCAACGCGTATTTTTCCTTAACCTAATTGCCAACAATATCTTCTAACGGGAGTCCAAGGAAACTAGCAGTTTCTATAGGGTTGGACCAAAGAGAGATGGGTGTTAGAAGAGTGGGCTCAAATGAGCAAGAAAATAAGTGATTGGTATTGTGGGGGGACGAGCCGTATGCCGGACATACATTCGGCACATCAGGGTTCAGTCTAGATATGTAGGAGTTTAACCTACTACAATATCCAGAGCGTAATTGAGCCAGAGTGACCCTTGTCTCTCGAGGAAGATGACGCTCCTCTTCAGAAATGCCAGGTGTTGCGGCATGTAAGACATTGTTTAGCGGACAGAGCGCAGAGTAATGGCCAACAGACGTTGTATGGATATGCCCCAAAGCCTGTTTGTGCACCTGTAGATCAAACGGCGTTGTTATATAGTGACGGATCTCATCAAAATGCTTACGTAGATGCGACCTTATGGTCCTAGGAGGCGGAATGAGTTCAAGCAGTTGTCTACCGGGATGCTGTGGTTTACAGCAATTCAGTAGATACTGCTTGTTTAGCATTTCATTATGCTCCACCTCATTATGTATATGAGATATAGGTGACTTAAGGACGCACCCCGTAGCGGTTCTGAGCGCGGTGTTTTGACAGGCCTGAAGCTGATTCCAATGAACGCCTGCAAGCCCCGGCGACCATATCGGTGACGCATAGTTCAGGATCGGCCGACCAATTGCCTTGTACGTTACCAACAACGTTTCTTTGTCTTTACCCCAAGTACTGCCGGCTAGTGACTTGAGGATTTTGTTGCGGCTCTGTAATTTTGAGACAATTGCAGCTGAATGGGCAGCGAAAGTGTGCATGGTGTCAAAAGTCACTCCTAAAATTTTTGGGTGAGCGACAGTAGGTATTTTATGATCACCTACATAAATTTCTAATTCCATGCCAACCTGCGCTGTCCACGTCGTGAATAAGGTCGCCGAAGACTTTGTTGGCGACAATGTCAAGGTTCGGGCAGTGAAGAACTCGACTAGAGAGGGGAGATAACCATTTATTTTAGAGCACAGCTCATCAACGGAAGTACCAGTTGCCAATATCGTGCAATCGTCTGCGTAAGAAACAATCGTAACTTCTTCTGGTGGAGGAGGAAGCTTCGAAATATAGAAGTTAAACAATAACGGGGAGAGGACACCACCCTGTGGTACCCCTTGTTTTATCTTCCTGGCTTTAGATTTTTTGTTTCTGAATACAACAGACGACCGACGACCACTGTGATAATTGGCGGTCCAACGCTTTAGACAGGGGGGGAGTGACGAGTCTTCCAAATCAGCTACAAGTTGCCCATGATTTACTGTGTCAAAAGCTTGACTCAAATCAAGTGCAACTAGAACCGTCCTGTCATTAGGCCTATTTTGATTTAGACCGTCAGTTATCTGAGTGTTTATGACATTTAGAGCAGATGTTGTGCTCCTACCTTTCCTGAAGCCATGTTGGTGCTCGGCTAACATCAAGTGTGATGTGTAGAGCGGGAGTAGGACCGCCTCAAGTGTCTTTACTACTGGCGAGAGGAGTGATATCGGGCGATATGACTCCCCAACGTTAGCTGGCTTGCCAGGCTTTAGTAGTGGGATCACAGTTGCCTGCTTCCATTTGTCGGGTATGACAGCTGTGATCAGAGACAAATTGAAGACGGCAGTTAAATATTTGACTCCCGCTAGGCCGATGTGTTTTAGATGCACCATGGCTATGCCATCAGGGCCGATGGCTTTGGATTTTTTGGCCTTCCGGATGGCCTCTTGAACCTCTGTAGCGGTGATGGGAACGGGGGCATAGTTTTTGTGTTTATGCGCACGCCTGAGGATTCCACGTCTAGCCCTGTCTTGCGCAGGGTGTGGGACATATTGTCGACAAAAAGCCTGTGCACATTTCCTGGGGTCATTTATTGTCTTGTCACCAAAGGTAATGTCGACATTTTTTGGTGGACCCGAAGGATTCGACAAGGACTTGACGGTGGACCATAATTTCCCAATACCGGTAGAGAGGTTACAAGACCTGAGGTGCTCCTCCCATTTGGTTTGTTTGTGTTCGTTAACCAGCCGTCTGATTTCCACGTTGAGAGCACCGATCTGTGGGTGAGATGGATCGATGTTGCGTATGAGGTCACGTTCGTTGGCCAAGGCTGCGGCCTCAGCTGGGAAGTTAGGCCTAATAACAACAATGAAAGTTTGTGTTTGTTTTGCTGATCTTAAAACAGGGAAAAACATTGAAAGATAATAACATACATTGAAAACTACATTTCAGTATAGCAAGTAATACAGGCAGACACTTTTGGTCCTTAAAATTTCACATCAGATAAGTTGTCAGAGATATTTGACTGCACAAAGTTTTATCATTTTCATCATCTCCTCTAATAGGTTTTGCATTAGTATACTTTCATTTATTCATTTCTTAGCCATGTTGAGCAAAAATGGCTTCAGGCGCGCGTAGTCTTTTCGACATCGAGAGGCAACTAAAGAAAATGATTGCTATAAACAGTCGACAAGCGTAAAAAAGTGGCGGAACTTGTATATTCGATTGATAATGAACTAAGCTCAGCTACTAGAGCTGCCAAATGTCTGGGGGTTCATACAGCAATATTATGAGTCTCTATTCACCATGGTCGGTCGAAAAGACTACCTCTGGAAGGTTAAACCAATTTTGATATATGGAGTTTTTGAAAAGTATTTTGAAATAGGGCGACATGCCACCCAGTCGTCGATACATACCTATAAGCTTTAGATGTATAAGTACATACCATGTACAAAGTACATTTACAAATATATAAAAAAATAAAATAAAACCCATAAAATACCATTTTATTTTTTTTTTTTTTTTCATGTGTGTTAGTGCGTTTGGTGTTTTAGTAATTTTTTCCCGTGCTTGTTAGTGCATATTTTCACAAATCTTGTATTGACTTATACAGGTATCTAGCCATAAGTCTGAACTAAAGCGTACTATAGGTTTTATACTGAAAATCTTGCGACAGTATGGAACGCCCGTAATAGACGGAGAGCTGGCCACATAAAGAATTGGGTTACTCGAGGCAAGGCCAATTTCCACATTTACGGGCTCGTTTGTTACCGCCTAGACGTGGTTCTTCTGTAGAATCTTTACCTACCCTTAGGATTTTTATATTACGCTTAGTTCTCCCACAATCCGCGCTTAAAGCTCAAAAGCTTGAGGCGGTCCTACTCCCGCTCTACACATCACACTTGATGTTAGCCGAGCACCAACATGGCTTCAGGAAAGGTAGGAGCACAACATCTTCTCTAAATGTCATAAACACTCAGATAATTGACGGTCTAAATCAAAACAGACCTAATGACAGGACGGTTCTGGTTGCACTCGATTTGAGTCAAGCTTTTGACACAGTAAATCATGGGCAGCTTGTATCCGATTTGGAAGACTCGTCACTCCCCCCCTGTCTCAAGCGTTGGACCGCCAATTATCTCAGTGGTCGTCGGTCGCCTGTTGTATTCAGAAACAAAAAATCAAAAGCCAGGAAGATCAAACAAGGGGTACAGCAGGGTGGTGTCCTTTCCCCGTTATTGTTTAACTTCTATATTTCGAAGCTTCCTCCTCCACCAAAAGAAGTTACGATTGTTTCTTACGCAGACGATTGCACGATATTGGCTACTGGTACTTCCGTTGATGAGCTGTGTTCTAAAATAAATGGCTATCTCTCCTCTCTTGTCGAGTTCTTCACCGCCCGAAGTTTGACATTGTCGCCAACAAAGTCTTCGGCGACCTTATTCACGACGTGGACAGCGCAGGTTGGCATGGAATTAGAAATTTATGTAGGTGATCATAAAATACCTACTGTCGCTCACCCAAAAATCTTAGGAGTGACTTTCGACACCATGCACACTTTCGCTGCCCAAGTCACTAGCCGGCAGTACTTGGGGTAAAGACAAAGAAACGTTGCTGGTAACGTACAAGGCAATTGGTCGGCCGATCCTGAACTATGCGTCGCCCATATGGTCGCCGGGGCTTGCAGACGTTCACTGGAATCAGCTTCAGGCCTGTCAAAACACCGCGCTCAGAACCGCTACGGGGTGCGTCCTTATGTCACCTATATCTCATATACACAATGAGGTGGAAATGCTTCCAGTTAGGGAGCATAATGAAATCTCCTCCTCATCATCGTCGGTAGGGCACACCAAGTCTTTCTGCGTGCCTACCAATGAGGCAGTGCCCAGTTAATACGCCTATTAATATGGAGATTTCTCTTCTCCTTAGGGCATAAATTTGTCTTGATCTTTTATGATCCCATTTCGGCCAGGTTTCTTTGGATATCTGGCATCCTGGAGATTGCAGCCATCTTTCGTTGGCTTGGCGGAGTGTGTATTCCTTCAGCATAAGCTTGCATGTGGCAAACGGCATACCTAAGCGCTCTTTATCATGAAGAACCTGCTTGGTCGCGCTCTGCCTGGAAAGCTCATCTGCCTTACAGTTTCCCTCAATGTCCCGGGACCCATATGAGGTTTACGCGGTTCTGTTAGGCCATCTCCTGAAGAGATCGACGACAGCTGAGCGTCAGTTCAGAGTTGAACGTGTATGAGCCAAGGGATTTGATGGCCGCCTGGCTGTCGCTGAATATAAAAATGTCCTGTCTGGTAGTGTGTTGGCCTATCCAAGCCGCGGCGTCCATGATTGCTGATACTTCAGCCTGGAAGACACTGCAGTGATCAGGTAGTCTGAAGGAGAGCTCAAGGTTCAGATCCTTTGAATAAACCCCTCCCCCAACTCTGCAGTCTAACTTCGAGCCATCAGTATAAATGGAACTGGAGTCCGATCCGTGCTCTCCCATTCTTCCCTGCTGGGAATGTTGATTTTAAAACCGCTATCTCCGACTGTTGTGGTCGCACAGCGATCTGTGCTCAGCGGAAGAAAGCTATAGGATCCCAAAATACAGGCGTGTCCAGTAGTACTTGCGCCCCAGCCGGACGTTTCCCTTAGACGCAGAGCCGATGCTGCTGCTACTCGGTGCCCTTCCAGATCGAGTGGCAAAATGCCAAGAATGGCCTGGAGTGCTTCATTGGGCGTTGTTCTTAACGCACCGCTTATACAGATCATGCAAGATCTGTGTACTTTACCTAGCAGATTAAGGTTTGTTGCCTTGCTCAGCGCAGGCCACCATACCACAACTCCATAGAGCATGATTGTTCGAATGATTGCAGTGTAGATCCATTTGCATATTTTGGGGCTAAACCCCCATTTCTTTCCAATGGCTCTTTTGCACGTGTAGAGTGCAATACACGCTTTCTTCTGGCGCTGAAGAACATTCTCCTTCCAGGTTAGTTTCCTTTCCAGAACTGTGCCCAAGAACTTGGCTTTGTCAGCCAAGTTCAGGTGCACGTTATTCAGTTTTGGTAGTATTAGCGGTGGTATCTTATAGCGGTTGGTGAAAAGGACCAGTTCCACTTTTCCCGGGTTGATGCTCAGTCCGCAGCGCGAGCACCATGAGGAAACCTCTCTCAGTGCTACTTGCATCAAGTCGCACAGGGTTTGTGGGAATTTGCCCCTGTATACTATAGCTAAGTCATCTGCATATGCCACTACCTTCCCGCCCCCCAGCTTGTGTCTCGCAGCATCGAGTTGACAGTGAGGTTCCATAGAAGCGGGGAGAGAACACCACCCTGAGGCGTTCCCCTTGTGACATAGCGTGACAAGTCAACCGAGCCCAGTGATGAAACTATTCGTCTACCCCTTAGCAGTTGATCAATAAGTCCAATAAGAGACCTGCTTAAGCCCAGACTTGTTAAAGCGGTGTTTATAGCATCAGGGCTTATGTTGTTGAAGGCTCCTTCAATATCTAAAAAGGCCACAAGACAGTACTCCTTTTCATACAACGATTTTTCAATAACAGAAACTAGGCTGTGAAGCGCAGTTTCTGTAGATTTCCCTTTGGTGTATGCATGCTGATAGCTACAGATCAGGTTGCTATCAATAGTAGAGGAGAGGTAGTCATTTATTATCCTCTCGAAGGTCTTGAGCACAAAGGATGAGAGACTGATCGGCCTATAGTCCTTGGGCTCGTAATGAGACGCCTTCCCCGCCTTAGGAATAAACACTACCGTGGCACTTCTCCAGGAGCACGGATTGTAGCTAAGAGCCAGGCAGGCTGTATAGAGAAATACCAGCCATTTGGCTGATGTCTTCAGCGTGTTTATGAGTTGTGCGGGAATAATCCCGTCTGGCCCGGCAGCCTTGAACGGTTCGAAGCTTTTAACCGCCCACCTAACCTTTTCCTCCGTGATGGGTATGTGTACAGCCAGGTTTGTTGTAGGTGCTAGGGGTTCCTCATGCAAGTTCCCTGGGAAGTGCGTATTCAAGAGCAGCTCTAGGGTTTCCCTCTCCGTGCTGGTCCAGGATCCGTCAGGTTTGCGCAAATAGCTTGTGGCTGTTTGAGTTTTTGAGAGCACTCGTCTAAGTCTCGCTGTTTCGATGATACTGGAATTACATCTCTTCAAGGACTTTTCTTCCCGGCATTGTGAGAGTCGAACTCATAACACTGTAGTGCCTCGTATGCTAGAAGGTCTAACACCTTAGGCCACTTCCTGCCTTGAAGGTAAACCCTTCTCAGTGTCCATTTATGCATATATTTATACTTCCATATCGTCCATCTTTCATATAAGTTAGCATTGAAATCAAAAAAATTGTATTTGGGATCATCTACGAAAACTTGCCTAACTTCTAATTAGTAACTACACATAACTTTTTGAGTTTGGACAGTAAAGACAAATGTTTCTTCTATCATGTTCAGCCTTCCAAAGACTTATATCTCATTTATGTACTTGTAGACTTGTGGACCTCGAAACATTTGCAAAAAGGCAAATTCGTCAAAATTTGTGAAATAAAATCGGCTCGTACTTGTCTGCCATGAATCGGCAATAGTAAAGTGCTATTGTATGATAAAGAGAAACGTACAGGCTTTCAAAATCATGTACTTTGATCTAATTACAGAGTTCCAAACAAGTAGGTCTTTTGGGCTTTAAGCGCGGATTGTGGGAAAACTAAGCTTAATATAAAAATTCGAAGGATAGGTAAAGATTCTACGGAAGAACCTCTAAGAACCTTCATACTCAGAAAATCGGTTTGGTTCACTTACAGTTTTTTAAGAGAAGGGAGCGCCGAAACCAAAGATGATCTTTGGCCGAAACCGGGTTATCGGAACAGCCTATCTCACTTATTTTCCCTATACGCATTACATATATAGCAAGCACTAAAAGTGGTAAGTTTTACGTTCCTAGATTCTCTATGGCCCAAAACCCCTTAGCGGAACAATCGATTGTGTGGGAGCTATATGTTATATTGCTCCGATCTGGTTGGTTCCGACAAATGATTAATATATTATAAAATGGCAGCCGCATGCCAAATTCAGCCGGATATCTCTGAGAATCAGGAAAAGTTTTAGTTAAAACAGAGAAACAGGCGGACTTGGCTAAATCAACTCAGGTCATCGTCCTGATAATTTCGGTACAATTATAGGTGGGCCCATCTCTCCTTCTTATCCTTTCAAAAATCGGACCAAAGATATCATATCATTTCATGTACATGAAAGGTATAAAAAGCCCAAGTTAACATTTCTGAGTTGCACGTACATACGGCAAAAATATAATTTTTTGTTAAATTTCGTTCGTTTCATGAAAATCTTAATAAATCATTTTTCAACATTTTTGAGAAAATTAACGTGAATACATTAAGACCGATGAATCCTAGTCAGGGTAACGAAATCTCGATTTTGGAGGTTTTGGTATACACGCCGTTTGGCTTTTTGCAAATACGCGGTATAGCGCGCCGAGCGACGAATTCATATTATAATCAATAAAAGTTAAAAATATAAAAATATGAGCGACCTACATTTGTATTATAATTAAAAAATAAAGCGACTCGATTTCAGTGGCGTGCCCACGTGTATCAATCAAGGCAAGCCCCAGTCTTTATAACCCCAACGAATGCACATACTGCTTCCAGAGAACATTTCAGACAAAGAAGAGTTCAGGATATTTATCGACTTTTGCAGATGGGGAAAAACTTAAACTTTTAGGTTCCGCCAATAGGCACGTTATTGTTTGTAGATTTTTTAAGCTTTTCCAATCCAAGGGAAACGTTTTATTCGCACTATTTCCCATTTAGGTACATTGCAGAAGCTAAGAAACCTTAAATATCTTTTTTAAGTTCTATTGAATTCTTCTTTTCTACTTTAATATATGCGCCAATAATTTTTGAGTAGAGCGCTTTGCACGTTAAAATGATAGATACATACATAAACAAATTTCGTTTTATCGTAAGTTTGGCATTTATCGCGTATGGTAACACCAGCCAGAAGCCGGCTTCAAAGTTTCATATAAAATTACTTCCAAATTAAAAAAAAAAAAAACAAATGCTTCAGCACGCAGATTCGTTCCGGTTTTGAAAGCCCGGTAAAAGCCAATAAGTAAAAGCGAGATGGCCATCATTGCCTAGGCGGTTTAAGGCTGTTTTAAGTAAGTAAGTAAGAGATGGCCATCAAGCGCTGAAATAATTTTATGTAAGTGAGCTATCAGCCGACAGGTGTCAGGAAAAGCTGTAGGTGTTTTTATGCTATTAACAGCTATTAAATAGTAGGTGGCAGGCAGGGAAATAAAAACCGGATATCCTTTTAAGAACCCAAATGAACATATTGTAGCTGATAGGGGATTAGCTAGGCAAGCCGGGCTTTTCGGCTTATATGGAAGGCTCGCCATTGCTCGATTTAAATTTTTTCACCGGAAGTGTCAAAATCTGGCGAACGGAATTTGAAGGTGACTAGGAAAGTTTTGAAAATTTCTTTAAAAATACATAAATAAAAAAGGGTCATATTGGGATCATTTTGGAGCTTTTTGTTGTCTTTTTGTGGTCATTTTTGAATACTTTTGGCGTAATTTTAAGACCATTTCGGGTTTGTTTTGGGATCATTTCGGGGATAATTTTGAGTCATTTTGTGGTAATTTGGGGATATTTGTGGTCATATGAGGCTCATATTTTGGACTCATTTCGGACTCTTAAATTATGAACACGCCGAGAATGTTTGGTGGGAACTTTCTGAATATCAATTGTTCCGAAATTCTTAATATTAATTGAAGCATCATCGCGAATAACGTTCTAAGTTACAAAATCATAATTTCTCAGGAGAGCAAAAAAACGCTAAAAACATAGTTGTTTAATTTATTTCTTTCAACTGTCTCCTTAACTTTTTCTTTTATATCTTTCATATTATTAGGTTTACACCTTCCTTATAACCGTCCAGTGCCCTTTCGAATCACTTTCGACGCTTCTATGCAAAGTGATGTATGTCACTTTACATTACCATACTAATTCTAAATGCATTTTTACAGTTATGGCGTGCAAAATTTTAGAAAATTTGTTATCTGAACAATGCAAGAAAGCAATACAAAAGGCAATATGCAATAAAACCGGTTTTGAAAAAATTGACACTTAGAACGTTATTCGCGATAATGCTCCAATTGTGGATTTCTGAATATGAACGGAAAAAGGTGTAGTTCTACTATAAATACTTCTGCAGTACGAAAAATCTCTCCCCTCATACCACATCATTCAGTGGTCCAGATTGTGAATATCGGTTTAGGACTTTGGAAGTAGTTCCATGACAACGAAAGCGCAGAAGTGTTTTATATATAGAGTTCGTTCTGCCCTCAATATAACACAGCTTTTGAATCCACAACACAACGTTCAATGCAGGTTTCGTTTTCGGTTGAGAAGATATTTGTCCCGATCCGCTGCACTCTTATCAAAAAACTTAAACTGAAGTTCGTGAAAAGTTTTATAACAAAATTTAAAAATTATTTCTTCATTTTTCTAGGACATGGGTCCGCTGAAAAAACGGCGCAAGAAAAGACGCAAAGGTTCCTCTTCGTCAGAGTCGAGTTGTAGTCAACCACAGCCAGCAGCACAACCTGCATCAGCAACTCAATCTGATGCACTGGCGGTTGATGTAAAACCAAATTTAAACGTTGAATTTGTACAAATCAAACAAGAATTACTCGAGTCACCAACAATGCAACGTGTGGAGCATTTGCCTGCCATCACCACACAGATACCACAAGTAAGCACAGTGACAAACAGTCTCTTACAACAACAACAACAACAACACCAACAGCAACAACAAATGTTGCCTATGAATTTAGTGACTGAGCAGCGTACCGTATTAGCACGCGCGCCACCTGCCGCCAGTGCCTTTGGAGTCGTACATCCACAGCAGCCTGCAGCAACGCAACAACGAGCAAGTGAAATACGCAACACATTAATGGGTGTCAACACCGCGACTACAACAACAACGGCTGTTAAAAACTTGACACCAAAAATTATTGAATTGGGTGAAGCTGCCACAAGTCCCACAAGGTCTGGTTATGAAACTGCTCCAACTATAAAAGAAGAAGAGTTTTCAGATGAATATAATCCCAATATTTTTTGTAAGAAAGTACGTAAAGCACAACAGACCAAAGGATTTTGGGCTAATTCACCAACTTCAGTGCCGCCGAGTAATATTGTTGTGCCAACTATTACAACCACTGCAGCACCTAATGAAGTGGCTGTCACGACGTCTTCTACAACGGCATCATTATCAGCGGTAGCTACATCAGTTATTGCAACGACGCATGCGTCGGTAAGTCAACTGGACACAAGCGCCGCTAACTCAAGTGATTTAATGGGTCCACCAGCACAAATAGGCAGAAGCACATCGGTCAGTCCGTCGAGTGGGTTATTGAGTGCCGAAAGTGCCACTTCTACTCAGCCACCACCCACTGCCGCATCACCAAAAGTGTTGTCACGCAACATGTTACAAATGCGCGCTAGGCGACAACAAATCGCCGCAGCTTTAGCAGCCGAAGCGGCAGCGAATGCCAGTAATAGTTTATCTGATGCCGATGCCGGTGATTTGCCTGCAAATTTGGGTTTACCGCGGGAGCGTGTCATAAGCATATGTAATATGGACAAGCATGAATTGGATGATTATTTTGTAGATGGTGAAGTGGAGGATGAACCTGAAGATCAAGATACTGAATTGCTTCAATATTTTCAGACGAGAGACGCTGAGGAAAAATTGAATACCTCAGATGCTATAAAAATTAGTAGGCATTCAACAGCCTCAGTGGCGTCGACGCAGAAAATGCAGGCGATGCTTGCCAACGCGTCAGCATCAACAACAACAACAACAACGACGTCCAGCAATACGACGTCGACGACACTAGCGCCTGCTGCGAAAATGGCTACGTTAATAGGAAAAACGCTAGTGCAAACAACGGCGAAAGAAGCTGCCAGCAGGCCACAGCAACTCGTGCAAACAGTGGCTGCAGATAGTTATTGCTATGTACCACAAGTGTCGAACGGTGGTGGTGGCGGCTTTGCCATAGCAGCGGGCGCAATGAAACAAATAGCAATGGGCGTGTCAGCGCCTAAAACAAATGCCACAACAATAACGGCTGTTGGATCGGCCTCAGCGTCTCTTACTTTAATGTCACAGAAGCATCAACATGCACAACAACAAAACGCACACCAGCAACAACAACTAATTCACACACAAATGCGCAAAACAGGCAAAACTAATACGAATATCAATAACAGCAACAAACGTAAAATTACTTTAAGCGGCACAACAGTAAATGCGGCGGAGGTGATAGCGACGCGCAAGAATTGTATTTTCTTTCCAATATCACCCAATGGCACTGGCACTACCGTCAGTGCTTCCAACAGCTGCGACAACAACCACAAAAGTGCCAGCAAAAAGGCCACACCAAACCACAGCCAAAAATGTAACAATGGTAGCGTTGCAACCGCGAGCACTGGTAACGGATCCGGCGTCGGCGGCGGCTCATTTTTTGTTAGTCCTGGACAAAGCGTTCAGCGTGTGCGTCCCAAACCAGCATATGCGCTAACCAAACAGCTGTCCTTGGATCAAGATTGCAGTGATCCGATGATAGGCGCTAGTCGACGCAGACGCAGCTATGCAAATATTGTAACAAGCAGTGCCGGCGGCAATTCGCTTATGCCACTTACGTCAGCCTCAGCGCCACCAAGTCCCTCTGTGCTGCAGCAACAACAACAAAAGCAACAATATCAGCAAATGTATGGCACAAGCTTTCTTAGCGGAAGTGCAAATATGGCACAACAAGCGCTCGAAGCAGCCACCGGCAATACCCCTACTACTACAAACTACAATCAGACGAATAATAACTCCACAGTAAATGCTGCAGATTTGTTGGCGGCCGAACAAAACTCGCTCGATTTGGATATGTTTAGTGCAGCGGCTGCCAGAGCTATGGAATATGATGAGCTGGCATTGCGCGAGCTTACAACGCCTTTGAGTGAAATGCAACGCTCACAATCAGTGCCACTCTCACAACTACAGCGAGTGCACTCGCCTACGTTCAATCGTAGTTTTCAAGCAGCGCCCTACTCAGCGTGCACCTCAGTTGCACAAACTCCAGTGCCACATGAATATGCAGACACGACGGCGTTATTTTCTGAGAATAGTTGTAGTCAAAATAGTGGTGGACTAAATAGCAAACATAATACACATACAACAGCCGCTAAAATACTGGATGAAGAAGCAGCGTTATTGTCCACAGATACTGCCGCTATGTTGGATAATTTGGATGTGGGAGAGATGTTTACTGCGGAGTTTTTGCGAATGAAATTTCCCAACCATGCACAAGCAAGCGCCAACACAGCAACTACATGCTCTTCAGCGGGCTCCTCGTCGGGTTATAGTAGTAGCGCTTGCACAACTTTTGGCAGTTCGGCATTAATATCGGGCGGTGGTGGTGGCAATAACTTATTCGGTGGTACAGGAAATACAATGTCACGCTCGGTGCCTTCGACGCCACTGCCACATCAGCAACAGCAAAGCCCATTTGCCTCATACTTTTATGGTGGACGACGACGTCTCGAGGAGGAAGCACACCTCTCACCATCACTCACAATGTCCGGTAATGCTGCCATGGACGGTACATTCACCACAACTGTTTTCAAATATAACAATCATGGAGGTGGTGGTACAATAGGCGGCGGCGGTGCTGGCAACAACTCTTACGATATCTCCCGTTCTATGCCAACAACACCAACAGCGACACCACGTTTTCGATACAGTCCAGCAGAATTTACACGCGATTTCCTTAGTAATGGCAATACGAATACTATCGATAGTCTAATCAGTGGCGGCGCAAATACGAACAGTCTCACAGATGCTGGTGCGCCGAGTGAAGGTTTAGGCGACGTGCTCACGGGTCTCACAGGCAACAATGATGCCTTAATCGATGATAGTTGTTGTCTCTCCGCGGATGCATTTGGTAGTCACACTCCAATCACCGATGCTGAATCAATGATGGCTGAAGCGAATGAGCTATTGGGCAGTTTGTAGGATTTGCAGGAAGAGGAAGTAGAGTTGGCTAACAAAGAAATTAACAGCAACAACAACAATTACAATAAACAAACAATTAAGTTAGAGCGTACGAATTCTGTTACAAGTCAGCGTTCGACTGTTGACGATGAAGATGATGAAGGAGCTACAAAAGAGCAGGAAGTGAATGTGCCAGTAAGTGTTGTTGTTGGAATGTTGCTGGAACAGGTCGGTAAGCTTTAAAGTTAAATTTGTAGTGGACGTAAAAGTAGTTAGCAAATGTTTCTAGTAGATGCGCACATACATATCTTCCAATAGGTTTAAAAGTAATTCAGCAAGACATGCGAATAACTAGGTCAGGGCTTTAAATTATTTATTTCTGCCATGAAAAGCATATCAGAATCTGTCTTAGCAGTTGTCGTGCAGAGTTGACACTAGGCATTTAGGTCCCCTAAATTTTTAGCAAAAAATTCGTAACGGACAGTTTGAAATTATACAATAATTTTGGTTTTGCAATAAACGTTTTTCTACTTAATGGATTTTTCTGACTTTCTACATGCGTTCAAACAAATGAAAGAAACCTAAGGCATTTAATTGTTCGCATTTAGTTGATCATTCAAGATTAGTTTCCCCTTTTGCTTAAAAGAAACCAACTAATTTTTTTAATTTAAATTTATGACAACCTTTAAAGTCCCTAATTTCGTGGCAAAATTTTTTTGATGTACCCAATTCCGTGGTAAGATGCCCCTCATTTCGTGGTATGTAGTAAAATTAGTAAAATGCAAATTTAATTGCTTTTAGTAGACCGATCGCATAATTGATTACTTAAATTATTCTTTTTGGCTATTAACGAACAAACTGAGCAACAACTCACAAACAATTCTAGCTACCGTGATTGCAATTTCGTTCTTGCTAAGGACGAAAACGTACCTACAGCTTTGTATTTGTTGTTAGAAATTTTTAATTTTTCCCCTTATTGTTCTTAATTTAAACGCAAATTTAAGTTTCGTGCAGACAAACTTTGGTCACGAAAAATGTTTTCATCGGACTGGTGAAGCTTTTTAAATAAGAAGCCGATTGATTACTTAAAGTTTTGAAAAATTTATTTTTGGACAAACATAGCATTGTTTCATTGTTTCTCAGCCCGTAATCATAGTCGTTGCTTAACACGCGTATTTGTTAATATCTTCATTAAACTTAAAAAGAAATTTAACAGGGACCCCTCATAAAAAAATGAAAACCCCTCATGAAAAGAAATTAAGTTTGTTGGTGGTATGAAGAATTTTTTTGACTTTGGCAGGATCACCCTGTGCCAGCTAACATAGCATATCTGAGTCACAAACCATTGCACATTTGTGCTAATAACCGACAGAGGGCAAACTCATGTACTGTCACCCACACAACCATAGACACACACCACTTTATTAAAAGGATAAAATGGCATTTTCATCATTTTAATTTTAAAACTCCATATTAGACATAAAATGTATTTTATGTTGACTATGACAGACATAAAACGATGTTTATGTTGGAATCATGTTAAAGTAGATTAGGTTTTTAAAAAACCTTGCAAGTAAAATACCTGTTAAACAAAACTTCGGGGAGTGTTTTCGCTGTTAACAGCAGCAACAACAACAACCAATTACTACAAATCACGCATTCCCACAACCGTGTATTTGTAATTTAATTTAAAAAAAGTCGATTGTCAAATGACTTCACGATTTTGAGGCCTTCAGTTTGTTTAACGTGTTTTTATATCTGAATTTTTTTTAATTGAAATTTTGTAAACATTAAAATTTATGAGGTTTTATAGCGAGCTGTGTGGATTTTTGATGGTGCTGGAAGAGCTTGCATAGCATACCGAAGGACCCACCCAAATTCATCTGCCTTGCTGGTTCCGTGCGTAGTCAGCATAAAATATCCTGCCAATTTGTAAAATAGCAAACAGCATGCGAAAACACATTTGAATCTTAGGATGCACATATCGCTTCGCTGGTTCCATAATGACGGAATTGTCAATTTTCAAGTTTCGAGAAAACGTGCACAAAAGCTTTAGAAAGTAATAATCTTTGCTGCGTATAAATTTATAATTCTATTACAAATAGTTGCCGCGCTAGACGCTTGCGAAGTTGTTCCAATTGTCCATAACATAAGCGCATACAAATATTGAAACTTGCTCCACCAAAACTTAATATTTTACATTTGCGTCATTATAGAACCAGGGAAGCGATATATGTATAGCGCCTTAAAATTCTTATACTCTCCACTAAAACACGGATTCTAAAACACAACGCAACATTAGCGCTTTATAAGGACATTTTCACAAATATTTGGGTATATTTTTTTGGGGCAAAGTTCACAAGAAGCATTTCTTAAAATAAAAATTTCCAAAAAACTGTTTAACCGATTTTCAATTTTTTGTTTGCATTGGATAGGTAATTGAATTACCTTTAAACCACGTATTTGTAAAATTTAAAGCTTTTTTTTTAAAACAAAATTTCTTAAAAACTAATAAACAAATTTTAATTTTTTTTAAATAACCTTTCATTTAATGTACAGTGGGTCCTATACCAAAATTGGGACAGGATCCATGGTATTTATGTGCAAGACACCTTTTTGAGTTGGCGGCCTTCAGCCGCGCTTATAAAAAATAACCCTGGGCTACGTTCATAATCCTGTTCGGTGCCAGCCTCCTCAATGCCGCGTGGATTGCAGATTATACAAATTGCCGGCCATTTTAAAAAAGTTTTAAGAGGGTCTACTCCCGAACCCTTACAATGGTTAATAAACATAAATTTTGCAAGTTAACCATTGAAAAACAGTTTTTTACGGTGGAACTGGTGTATCGAACACTTGGCATGGCGCCACAAACCTTCAGTGGTGTTCGTGGTGTTGCTCAGTTTCTGGGTCTTTAAAATTAAGGGAGTGTTTGACCCAAAAATGAACAAAGCCTTCATCTTCCAAATAGTCATATGCCTTTAGGAACATATCAATAAGATTAAAAAGTAAGTATACAAAAAACATGTCGTACTTACTTTCGAAAAGTCGGACACAACTACCGTACCCGGCAAAATCCAATCTTTGATTATGACGAGCAAGGTTTCCTTGTACCTTTTCTCCACGGGAACCAAGAAACAGCGATTGGTCTCCCTCTCCACTCCACCAAACACCCATTGCAGTTTTGTGGAAATCTTCTTCTGCCATGGGAATCTGATGGTAAGCACGAACAAGATCAATTTTGGAAAAAATGTGTTTGTTGCACTAAGATTTCTTCTATATAAATTGGTTCCAGACTTAGATCTAGGTCTTTGTCTTTTTGTTAATCTAGATCTCATTCTTAATTCATTGATATCACTATTAATTTCATTAAGATTTAAAAAAAAATTGCTGAAGTTAATTCTGTTAAACTTTTAATACAAGTTTCAAGATTATTGTTATTGACACTTGCAATAGAAGATTGTGACGAATGTGATTTCTTAAGTAAATAAAAAATTTGGTCTGCAAGTATAATAATTTCATCTATGTACATTTGAATTGTTAGATGATGTTATATAAATTTGAATTTGTTGTGGTAATTTCCTAATCCATGGTTTAAAAAACAGTTCACGACTTACTATAGAATTCGATCCTATAGTATTACGTTCGATGAGCAGCCAATAATATTTTTCACTTTCCCGTAAGTTTTACGGTCAAAAATCCAATTTTTTATGTATATGTTGTTGTCGTTGTTGTTGTTGTTTACAGCAAAAAAACACTCCCCGGAGGTTTTGGGGAGTGATGCCGAAATTGACCGGATATGAACCCGGTACGCTGCGGTACTCCCTTGCGGAGAAGGAGAAGATGGGTAGTGAGAGGTGAAAGGCATCATATCCATCGATTTGCATTTTGTGAGTGGAATGTGGGTGCAATGATATCATGATCACTCCGTTTTCCGGAGCTAAGTTTATCACTACAATATTTCGGGGGTGGCTGTGGTGTCAATATATTATCAACAATATTGGATCCTCCTTTGTTGGCTTTGTGAATTCAAGAAAATGGATGAACCATTTAGTGAATATGTCAGTTGGTACCCAACCTGATAAGTGGCACGAAGATTGAGAGCCTCGAGGTGCACCCTTCATTAGCTGAATATTGAGATTTTTTCTAGGAAAAATAAAGTACGGGGGTACAAATTTTACAGAAGCACTAATGCAAATTATTACTGTTCCCTATGTACAGTCACTTCTCAGAGCAGAAAACCCAGGACATCGCCATGGATCTCTGCGCAGTGGAACCACCCGGGGTTTTACCTCGGCCAAGGACTGTCACTTTCAATGTAACCCTGTTTAGTATGTTTTGTCCCATTCCGAAACTATCATCCTCCCCCCTTGCAGCAGGGCTGCAAGATATTCTTTTGTTACGGGCGGGCGTTGAGCCGAACCCCGGACCAAAAGAATGGATATGCAGTGTCTGTTGCAAAAAAATATATGTTAAACGGTCGCATTCTGTGCAATGCTTCTCGTGTAAGAGATGGCTCCATAAATCTGGATGTTCAGGGCTTAACCCTAACATCCACAGACCCCGTACTTTCTTTAGTACTTTCGTGGCCCCTTGCTGTTTGCGCCGTCGGGCGTCCCGCGGTAAGCGCCGTTCAAGCGCACCCCTACCGCCACCTTCTAGTAGCAATACTAATAATAATAATGTCTTAACGACTAGCAGCATTTCTGCTATACCCGCCACACAAATTCCAGACTGTTGCTCGTGCCTTATGGCGTCAACATCACGCGCAGCAGCTCAACACTCTTGCTCCCACCGGAGCAGTTTAGACATGAGCAACTCCGAGCATCAGTCTCTGTCTGTTTCGTTACACCCCCCCTCCCGTTTACACGTGAGTCAGGATCAACATCTTCTTGCACCTGTCTCGACGTGTACTGTTTGTCGGCAAAGATTATACACGCTCGCGTCATCGGTCAAATGCAATAACTGCTTAGGCCAATGCCACGTGCATCTATGCTCTGGGCTCGCGAACAGGAATCTTTGGACGGATGCGTTCATTGCACCATGCTGTAACACGCCTCAGCCTACGACGCCAGCCAACCCGGTTACACCAGGTCCACAGCTAACTAGGCTGAGGCACAGCCTTGGTCTTCGCCTACCAACACCTGGGCGAACACATCCGTCTCTCACGCCTTTGGTTAACTCGACATCGACCCCACCGGCGCACTTCCAAATCTTACAGCACAACTGTAACGGATTAACTGGTAAGATCGCAGAGATAACCAACTTGATGACGCAATATGACATAAAACTTGCCGCAATCCAAGAAACCAAGCTCAGTCCAAGGTCGGACCTCATTACCTATGGTGGATATAACATTCACCGGAAGGACCGTCATAGAGTAACAGGAGGTCTGGGAGGTGGTCTAGCGTTCATAACGCACAACTCTGTACAGTATCATCTATTTGATACCGACATCGAAGGAACGGATGATATCTTAGAAAGCCAAGGTATTACCATCCGTACAGGAGATGTCGATCTGCAAATCATAAACATCTACATACCCCCTGTCTCAAGTTGCCCCACCGGTTATCACCCCGACATTAGCTTGCTATTACGAGGAGATAACCGCGTGATCCTGGGCGACTTCAATGCGCACCACGATATGTGGCACTCAAACTTGCCAGCAGACAGTAGGGGGCATGTACTCGCAGAACAAATAGATGATACGGCTTTCTGTACATTGAACGGAGACGCCCCTACGAGAGTATCGGGTAACTGCTATAGTTCGCCAGATATTTCTATCGTAAGTGCAGGACTATTGAACAACACCAATTGGCGACCCATACTCACGTTGGCGTCTGACCATCTCCCAATAGTCATTACCATCGAACGACCGACGGACTTTATAACACCTGAGCATGGTACATACATCAACTTTACCAAGGCGGACTGGGACAGTTTTCAGACATATACGGACGAATCCTTGGCTGCTCTATCCATTCCTACGGACGTACGCAAAGGCGAACGAGACTTCCGCAACATCATTGACTTGGCCTCTAGACGCTTCATTCCTGCGGGTCGAATATCTCGAATAAGACCAAATTTCCCCGCGGAGGCAGCGGCCATGGCTAGAGAAAGAGATGAAGTGCGAAGTCTCAATCCCGCAGACCCCCGTATAAGGGATCTCAACGCGGAAATTCGTAGGTTGGTCGATAAACACAAACTGGCCAAATGGAAACAACACCTAGAGCAATGCAACCTCTCTGACGGTGTTGGCAAATTATGGACTACGGTCAAAGCTCTATCTAATCCAACACAACACAAGGATAAAGTAGATATTACTTTCGGTGACAGGGTGAAGAAGGACCCTAGGGGATGTGCGAACTCCTTCTGTAGACAATTTGTACTACATTCCCCACCCGATAGAGCTAAACGTAGAACCATGCGACAGGCGCGTAAATACAAAAACCAAAACACGCCCATTGTCATCACTGCCTCAGAGGTCAAGGAAGCCATCAGACAGGCTAAGCCCTCAAAATCCATCGGCCCCGACGGCATTGCCATGAAGATGCTGAAACATCTAGGCCAGGAGGGACACAAATACTTAGCGGCTCTATTCAATCTTTCACTGAACACTTTCGTCATTCCTGAAATATGGAAAAAGGCGAGAGTGGTTCCATTATTAAAACCTAGAAAGCCGGCAAACATAGGCGATTCATATCGCCCTATATCACTTTTGTCGCCGGTAGTGAAGACGCTAGAGTCCATTTTGCTCCCGTATTACACCGCAAATCTGCACCTGGCTAATCATCAACATGGCTTCCGTAAGCTGCACAGCACCACCACCGCACTCAATGCCATTACAACGCAAATAAATAGCGGTCTAAATCAAAACCAACCAAATCACAGGACTGTGTTAGTGGCACTTGACTTGTCGAAAGCTTTTGACACAGTCAACCATGCCACTCTCATACAAGATCTATTAGAAACACAAATACCTGATGGGTTAAAGAGATGGACCGCTAATTACTTGAATGGGCGGCAGGCGTCGGTCAACTTTAGAAACGCAACATCAAAACCAAGACGAATTAGACAGGGGGTGCCACAGGGTGGTGTCCTATCCCCGACACTATTTAATTTCTATCTATCGAAGATGCCCCCACCACCAGAGGGTGTCTCCGTCGTTTCTTATGCTGACGACTGTACAATAATGGCGACGGGGAAGGGCCCCTATACTGATGAACTCTGTAATAAAATCAACGGTTACCTCTGCGACCTTTCCAGGTTTTTCACAGAGCGAGATCTGACGATATCTCCGACTAAATCAACGGCGACGCTTTTTACGACGTGGACGCACCAGGTGAGAAATGAATTAGACATTTTCGTTGACGGCACTAAGCTACCAACTGTCAGCCACCCAAAGTTATTAGGGATGACATTGGATAATACTTTCTCATTTGCTGGTCATGTGTCTGCAATGGTCTCAAAGGTACGTGGTCGCAACAAGATCCTCAAGTCACTTGCCGGCAGTACTTGGGGAAAAGACAAAGAAACGTTGTTGACTACATATAAGGCCATTGGCCGACCAGTCTTTGACTATGCTGCACCCATATGGTCGCCTAATGTACATAACACCAACTGGACGAAGTTACAAGTCTGCCAAAATACTGCCATCAGAACTGCTACGGGATGTCTCCTCATGTCTTCCGAGTCTCACCTCCATCAGGAGGCAAAACTGCTCAATGTAAAAGAGCATGCGGAAATGCTGAGCAAGCAATTCCTTCTGAACTGCCACAAGCCAGCACATCCAAACCGTCATCTTTTGGACATAGATCCGCCCCCGAGAGACATAAGGAAACATCTCCGTAAACATTATGATGAGATCCGGCATCATATTACCTTGCCGTTTGATCTGCAGAATCATAAGCGGGCTCTAACCGACATCCACACCGAGTCGGTAGATACTTTTGTCGGATCTCTACCTGTGAACCCCGTTCTGAACAGTCCTCCACCGGATATTGCTGAAGAAGAACGCACCTTACCAAGGGAGACAAGAGTTACCCTGGCACAGCTTAGGTCTGGATATAGTGTAAGGTTAAACTCCTACTTGTCCAGACTTAATGACACAATATCAAACACATGCCCTGCATGTGGTAGGACCCCCCATGATACTCTACATCTCTTCAATTGTTCATTTGAACCTACTCTTCTAACCCCTCTGTCCCTCTGGACAAACCCTGTTGAAACTGCACGTTTCCTTGGACTCCCCTTAGAAGAGCTTGATGAAGATCTTCGGAATGATCATACACTCTAGACAGGGCAATGCATTGTTAACAACAACAACAACATTACTGTTATCAGCGACCTACGCCCGATATTTCGGCAGATGAAAAAAAAATCTTACCAGAGTTGCCATGGAATAAAGATCCGACTTTAGTTATAAATTTTTGAAAAAAGATTTGTTTATAAATTATAAAAAATAGTAAATTTTTGTTTTTTAAGATTTTTAGTGAAATCGTCTTTTTCCATAAGCAAAAAGTAAGACCAGGGACTGGATTCTCTAAAAGTGTACACTGATTCAAAACTCATTTGCACCAAAAATTTACACATGAGATTTTCATGCGATTCTGTAATCTATTGTGTACCCTTTTGTGCTGAATGAGCGCTGACAAACACAAAAAGGGGTGAATAAGTGGTGGCGGTCAATACTATGTAAATTTTCACAGCTATTTTGTATAACGTAGGCAACTTATGACGTTTTGATTTTAAGTTTTTAAATGGCATTTGTAAACAATACTTTAAAAATGTTTTTCGAAAATTTTATTTTATGTAATTTTAAAATATTCATGCTCTAAAATTCATTGAAAAAAAGTCAGTGAAAATTTTTGACAAGCTGTGTAAATTATTTTGATAGAAAAAAACTCGAACTCATTGTTACTGAATTGGAATGCTAGAGTGTACACAATTTTCAGTGTACATTTGAAAACTCATCGTTAGGGAATCCAGGCCCAGACTGAAGAACTGCACTGTTGTACTTCAAACTTGAGTCATAGAGCCTTTAAAATATACAAAAAAAAAAAACATTTTAAATCTAAGGCCTCAGATTTTTGCCCGCCATTTTGGGGAGTATGTGGGGCAAATTTTTTCATCGATCTTTACGGTATCCTTTGTTTTACTCTTCGGTAAAGAAATAAGGACCGACCTCGACCGTTATATCTTTCTAAAAAAAAAATTCTTAAAAAAATCATAATGCGAAAATCAGAGCAACATTTTTTAACGTTTTTTTTTTTTCAGTTCTTCTTGCCCCGTCTCTGCAACGTAATTTTTGATTTGAGTATTTTTCTTCTTCGACACGGTGCTGATGGTATATAAATCTCAAGCTATTGCCACTGTAACAGCCCTTTTCAAATATCTTGCGGGACTTTGTTCATTAATGGTTCTTCCTTCGTCAGTTGCCTCTGGTTTTTTAACATTTATGTCGCCAAGCTATATCTGATTTTCGCATTCTTGAAATGACCTTACTTTTGGACTACCCACAAGCTTCTCAAATTGAAGTATGAACTCCTCGCCTGGAGTTTCTGGAAAGTTGCTGTCATTGAGGGCATCTGACAGGATCTAGGGGTGCCACATCCATTGTTTAACTTGCCAATAGTCAAATCTTTCGGGTATTTATTCAAAATGCTTTGAGGTATCCGCTTATACGGAAACAATGCAAAAGTCGGCGTTAGTTTTCCACTTGTAGATGCACCTGAAAACAAGGTCAGGTTTTCTTTTTCGTCATCACCTTATTAGCATAAACAGTGCGTCAAAACTCATTAGTCTGTTGGGCACATAAAAAATGCTGATTCGTCGCCATTGAATACTCTCATCTCGGCGACACCTAGCGGGGTTTCGGCCATTTTGGTTGTATTTTTCGCTGTTTTTGTTTAGTTTCGGCGACATCTAACGGCACTACATACACTAGCGCGACATCTAGCGCTCAATCCCTCATTTTAGTTGTATTTCTTGTTTTTTGGTTTATTTAATCTTTATTATTTTATTTTCGGTTTTAAAGTAAACCCCCAATTCCTTGCTTGTACGAAAAAACTCGAAATACCACGAAGTAACGTACTACATACCACGAAATTAGGGTCACTTACCTTATTTCATTGATTTTATAGTGATTGAAAAGTTTCCAATCATATATGTATTGCATTCATGTTTGAACAATTTTTCACGATTATAAAAAATTCCACCTGCAAGAACTTTTGTTAGCAATAACCTTGATTGCAATCAATTCAGAGCCGCAATCAAACTATGTGATTGCAATCCCAAAATTTACAATCATTTTAAATCAACAGAAATCAAATTGCAATACTCTACAGCTCAAAATTGGAAAAAGAAGTTTGGGCTAAATCTCTTCGAGGTAAATTTTCGGCAAATATGTATGTATGTTTGTACCTGAGAACATTGTAGCCAACAACACTTTCTCTTCAACTTGACGCAATTGAAAGTAAATTGTAACGATTTTTTTACGATGTTTGCGTTTCTAATACGCAGTTGGAGACCTGACCGTTGCCAATTGAAAAAAATACGATATTCTTAGATTATAAGATAAAGTTTATTAAATTATCAAACGGTTGGAAATCAGTTGCTTATTAGAAACGCGGCACCCAATGAGCGACTAAATTTGTATAATAAACTGTCAATTATACATACTTAGTAAATACATTTTACTATACATTATTATGCCTATATATATTTATATAAACTTAATTATTAATACTATTAGTTTGTTTACTATTTGTTTGCTTTATAATTTTAAAAATATTTTACATGTAGCAAACTCGCTGTTTTTTTTTTATTATTCAATTGATTGTTAAACGTTGTAGCATGTATATTATATATGTACATAATTTACATAAAAATATATGTGTATTTATTTAATATAATTGTATTAATTATAAATTTATTTAGTATGTATTTAATTACTTAATGGAATATGTAAATGTTTATACTTGTGTCCTTGAAAGTTTACCTATGGACATACATCAAATGTATGAACATATAGCAGTTATATGTTTACATGTCTGCTATAAGTATAAATGTAAATTTAATACACATAGGGAATTTTTATTTTTTTAACCAAAAAGTTTTGAACTTTACATACATATTTTATTTTAAAGGCCTTATACTAAAAATATTTTTATTTATTTTCCATTTAAAACATTTAAAATGAAAATCAGTCTGTAATCGGAAATTTATCTTATTTATTTAATTAAGAAAATACACTTTTTCCTGGATATTCAAGTTATTTTTGATTTCAAATGCGAGTACTTTGTAAATTGCGCCAAGCATACACCTTTTAAATGGCTCAGTAGGGTTCGTAGAACAGTAGTGCCTATAATTAGGCTACAAAACCATGTTTGACTGCCTTATTTTTTATTTAATTTAAATATAAAAACGTATAAGAATTACGAACTTCTACCCCGCCAAAAAATCGTATGTAGCCTGAAACCAAAGTCCGAAGTGAGTACATACCCACGAACTCGATAGCTCCGTCAAACAGGACGGCTCACAACCGATTAAATGAAGATTTGGAAATAATCGAGACTTGCCCATGCTAAAACGCCGCTAAAACGCAGGTTCTCCCTATGTCTGCTCAGTCTCTTAATCTTTCGGAATATCGTCACTCAAGTGTATCATTAAACTATGAGGCCTTTATGAATTCCGTCAGAACTCGAAACTCCATAGAAATCACAAAACTTACCGGAATTTAGTAGATAATTTCGATAAATGTCGTGATTTCTATCGAGTTTCCCGTACCGACGGCATTTATAATAGGCCCCTATATTTGATATTTTAAAAATCAATTCTTCAGGTAATCACATATTAAATTTTCTCAATTTTTTTATTTTAAAAATCAATTCTTTATTTTTTAAATTTGAAAACTGAATAGAAAATGTTTAACATTTGTTGATACACAAACAAAAGTATCATAGAATATTTAATTATTTAAACAAAATATAAAAGTAATTTATGAACAAATATATAGAGTAACACTACAGTCACTACCCCGTTTTCAAGATATTGACTAAGTGTGGACCAAGAGGGGTCCTAGATGGTGTTCATAAAATATAGGTCTCATATAAAAGATGTTGACGAGTGCCTTAACATGGTGTAGTTATTAGCCCCATATTAGACCCCGTCTTCGAGATATTGACCAAAATGTGGAGCAGAAGATGCCCTAGAATTTGATTGAGCGATATGGGTCTCATACAGGGTTGAAACTAACTCTAAGTCTTTTATAAAAAAAACTAACTACTTGAAAATGGTCACAAAAGTACGGAAAGTGAACTGACTTAAACTAATACCAGTATTCTGTAATTATGTCTCATATCAAGTCATCATCATCATCATTTATTGGCGCTTAACCGCCTAAGCGATTTTGGCCGTTGCATATCAAAGCACGCCAGTTATTCCTTTTTAGCGATAACTGACGCCAATTGGAAACCCCAAGGGAGTTCAAGTCATCCTCCACCTGTTGTTTCCATCTCAGTCGAGGCCTCCCCCTTTCTCTGCTGCCGAATTCAGGTGAAGATAGGAAAACCTTCTGTGCTGGAGCTTCTTTGTCCATTCGCATAACATGGCCCAGCCTGCTGAGTCTTTGGGCTTTAATTCGCTGGACTATGGTCAGATCTGCGTAGAGCTCGTACAGCTCATCGTTAAATTTTCTTCGATACTCGCCGTTGGCATCACGGGAAGGACCATAAATCTTCCGGAGAACTTTTCTCTCAAATACTCCAAGGCCCATCTCATCTTCTCTTGACATTGTCCATGAATCTGAGCCATACATCAGGACAGGTATGATGAGAGACTTATAGAGCGTGATCTTTGTTCTTCGAGAGAGGACTTTACTTCTCAATTGCCTACTCAGTCCAAAGTAGCACTTGTTGGCAAGAGTGATTCTCCGCTGGATTTCTAGACTGATATTATTTTCGGTGTTGATACTGGTTCCCAAGTAGACGAAGTCCCTCACAGTTTCAAACTTGTAACTATCAACAGTGACATGGCTGCCAAGGCGCAGGTGCGCCGATTCTTTCTTTGATGACAGCAAATACTTCGTCTTGTCCTCGTTCACGGCAAGACCCACTTTTTTCGCTTCCTTATCCAGTCCAGAGAAAGCAGCGCTTACGGCGCGGTTGTTAAGGCCAATGATATCAATATCATCGGCATACGCCAGCAATTGCACGCTCTTGTAAAAGATTGTACCATTGCGGTTTAGCTCTGCTGCTCGAATTATCTTCTCCAGCATCAGATTGAAGAAATCGCACGAAAGGGAGTCGCCCTGTCTGAAGCCTCGTTTGGTTTCAAATGGCACAGAGAGGTCCTTCCCGATTCTGACGGAGCTGTTGGTATTGCTCAACGTCATTTGGCAAAGCCGTATAAGCTTTGCAGGGAAGTCAAATTCAGACATGGCGGCATACAGGCAACTCCTATTTGCGCTGTCAAAAGCGGCTTTGAAATCGACGAAGAGATGGTGTGTGTCGATTCTTTTATCATGCGTCTTCTGCAGGATTTGGCGTATCGTGAAAATCTGGTCGATGGTAGACTTACCAGGTCTAAAGCCACACTGATAAGGTCCAATCAGTTTGTCTACGATGGGCTTCAGCCTTTCACACAACACGCTAGAAAGAACTTTATATGCGATATTAAGAAGACTGATTCCGCGGTAGTTGGTGCGGTTAGCGGGATCGCCTTTCTTGTGGATTGGGCAAAGCACACTTAAATTCCAATCCGGAGGCATGCATTCGTCTGACCATATTCTGCATAAGAGCTGATGCATGCTTTTTACCAGCTCTTCGCCTCCGTGTTTGAACAGCTCGGCGGGTAGTCCGTCTTTTCCAGGCGGTTTGTTGTTTTTGAGCCGGGATATAGCTATCCTCACTTCATCATAGTCAGGTGGTGGGACGAATTTTCCATCGTCAGGGATTGGGGTATCGGGTTCGACGTCTCCCTCGCAATTTAGCAGTGAGGAGAAGTGCTCCCTCCATAATTTAAGTACACTTTGTACGTCGGTTACCAGGTCGCCATTATTGTCCATACAGGAGCTTGCCCCGGTCTTAAAACCTTCCGTCATCCGCCGGCTCTTTTCATAGAATTTTCGGGCATCATTCCTGTTTGCCAGCATCTCAAGCTCCTCACACTTACGCCTTTCGGCCTCACTTTTCTTTTTTCTGAAAAGGCGTCTCTCATCCTTCTTTGCCTCACGATATTGTTGCCATACACTGCGGGTTGCGCCCGTTCGCAACGTCTCCTTGTAGGCAGCGTCCTTTTTGTCCGAGGCTGTGGTGCATTCCTCATCGTACCAGTTGTTCTTGCGGGCTCGCTGAAACCCTATAGTGGCTTCAGCGGCGCTACGTAATGAGTGAGAGACATGCTTCCATTGCTCGGTTACATCGTTAGGTCGAGGATTGCTCTCCGACAGCAGGTGTGAGAGTCGAGTGGAGAAATTATCAGCTGTCTGTGTCACGCGCAACTTCTCGACGTCAAACTTTCCTTCCGTTACTGTGCGTACTTTCTTCGCTGCACAGAGGCGTGTGCGTATCTTGGTTGCAACAAGATAATGGTCCGAGTCGATATTGGGACCGCGTAGGGTACGCACGTCTAGAACGGTGGAGCTGTGCCGTCGATCATAACATGATCAATCTGGTTTCTTGTTCTTTGATCAGGGGACAGCCAGGTGGCTTGGTGTATTCGCTTATGCTGGAACCTGGTACTACTGATGACCATATTGCGGGAAGCGGCGAAGTCAATCAACCTAGTGCCGTTGGGGGATGTTATATCGTGGAGACTGAATTTTCCAACCGTAGGACCAAAGACTCCTTCCTTGCCCACCTTGGCATTAAAGTCGCCGAGCACGATTTTGATATCGTGCAGGGGGCAGCGATCATAGGCTTGTTCAAATTTATCGTAGAAGGAGTCCTTCTCTTCAAGTCTCAAGTCAAGTCACTTTGAGATATTTCATTAGATACAATTTTTGTGACTTGAGATGATTCCGGTATTCTATAAGAGAAAGTCACAAGAAATCTACCATAGTCTCTCTCGCTTATTTTAAGGTGTGGCGAATACAAAAATTTCATAAATTTTAAGTAACGCATTTGACATTCGCCCTATAGATGTCGATGTAGCCCAGGCGTTAAGCGTCTGGATTATGACGCGGGAGGTCGCAGGTTCAAGTGCCGGTCCGCGAACACTAAATTTTTATTTTTTTTAATTTTATTTTTTCAAATTCAACTAACTTTTTTTAAACATATAAATACTTCTAATTCGTAAATTCTCTTTTTTTAATTTTTTCAATTTTTTAACAAGTTTTCTTTAATTAATTTCGTTTGTTACCTGCCTAAAACCAGATCACAAATAAGTGAGTCTTTGTTGAGACTAGAGATGTGAGGCAGCTTACTGAATACCAAATTGTATCAAATATGAAATAGACCACGAAATGTCTCTATTAGTGACCAGAGGTATGAAATTCGTTGACGAAATTATTAAGGTTTTTGAGAATATGCTATAGAAACAGGAGATGGGTGACAAAGGTCCCGTCAGAAGTAATTCACGAGAGTCGACACATTTTCCCCTGTAGGGAGCTCCGCCGTAATACATAGCTATTAGATCCCGATATATCTGTGGTCATAAGCAATAACAGCCTAAGTCGACTTAAGAAATTAGACCAGTTGAAATTTTTGATGGTGATTTTGAATAGCAACATCGAGACATTTTTCAAGACTTTCATTGGTCTTTTTTTACTTTCTTTACAAACAATTAAATCCAATACGTTTGCCTTAGTTATAAAACAGTTTTGTTACAAAAATATATTGTTTTTATTTGATTTGTTTGTCTTATTATGAGCTGTTTTTTAAAATATTACACAGTGTTCCAAAAAAAAATTAAATACACTTTTAAAGCGAGCTAGTAGCGATTGCTCATTTAGAGTAACAAGTAATACTAGAGATTTTCAAACCATAAACCGATGTTTCGTGAACCATTCTTAACCTCCCCAAGCTAGATAAAAAATTTAACATGCAAATGCAACAACAATTTTGCCCCTCGGATCACCGTGTTGTTGCATTTACATGTTAAATTGACCGTGCTCCGGAGCAATATGGCCCACGGGGTATCCCTTTATGAGAGAAAGTTTAGTCTCCTTAAAGGGTTTCCTTTCTTGCCGAATATTCCTGCAATCTACGTAGAGTGGAGCGTAGCCACTTGACACCTTTTTCAGTTTATATTCAAAAAGTTGCAATTGATATTCAGAAGATTAAAATTCATATTCAGAATTTCCATTTCATATTCCGAAAGTTACAATTCATATTCAGAAGATTAAAATTACCTGCTCAACCTGGTCTGTTGTAAGCTTTCGCGGCTTTTTACCGCCGGCACTTTGTTTTTCAATGCTGCCACTTACGGTCCAGGTGTACGCCGTTTTGTAGGCGATGCCCAGCGATGTGGCTAGGCTTGGCCAATCCTCCCCTCTGTTGACGGCATATACAATCCGCTCCCTGTCCCTAGAGGAGTAGGACTTGTAACGGCTTCTTTCAACATTTTCGATGTCTGGAAAGAAAGTTTAAAATACTTACCATCAAATGCAGCTCTGCATATTGCGCAGCGTTTCCGCCCATTGCGGGTGGTATAGATGCCTGCAAGGTAAAACTCGGCACGCCGCTCCATATGCCATGTTTGTTAGGCATATGGAACAATCGTATTCGATTCCTATTATAGATTTTGTTTGTTTTTTTATTTTTTAAATTAAATTTTTACGTTGAAGTCACGACGGAGCAGATGTGTAATAGCCCCAAATCCGTTGCCGATCTTCTTGTAATAGAATATTGTACAACTCTTCAGTTTTGTGGCAAACATAGGTTTTGCTAAATATCCCTAATGATACGAGATGGTTCATATCGACTCCTATCACTTATCTCTTTTGGAAAACATCGTACTGAAATAATAAGATAATTTCCTTTTCCAATATTATCCCTCATGAGTGCGTCGCTATTAGGTTTTTTTTTTGCGGGGTGAAACGTTTTTATAGTTATAATAGTTTCTTTCGGAATGCCACATTCGCCCTGTATTCTTGCAAATATTGCGTTCGAAAACCCCTTCTATAAATTTCTTGCATTTGTAGAATTACACCGAAACCTAAATTGAAACGTTGAGTGTTTTTTAAACACGTTGTCTTCTTCTAACATATAGTATTTTGTTATGTTAGAAGGAGACAACACGATCAAAAAACGCTCAACGCTCCAAATTAGGTTTGGGCTTAACATCAAGACTAGCGCTTTTTTTTTGCACAGCTCACAGCTTCAGGGCAATCATGTTCTTGTACATTTTTCCATTTTCCTTGTCCACGTAAAGGTCATTTACTGAATAACACGATAAAGTATTTGAATTTATGGTAATTTATTCAACAAAATTACCACCATAATTTTATTTATAAACGCTGATTCGTTTTGATGCCGAAATTGAAAAAAGTAAAGTGGTAGCTTGTAACTGGGATCAACTCTGGATCATTTCTTATTTTTAGTTTATTTCGGGGCTAACTATGATTGCTTTGGGACAACTTTAATTAGTATACCCTCTGCCAAATTTAAGTTTTTTTTTTAATTTAACCCATTACCGCCCAATGGTTTCATATGAGGACACCCTTTCAAATGGCGAAAACGGCATTTTAAACATCTGAAACATATAATGTTACTACAATTATGACATAAATTGCGTCGAACGGAAGTGAATTGATAAGTTTCATATTTGAAATACTAATTAACCTCAAAATTTGAAAAAAAAAATGTTTTTTTTTTTTAATAAATTAATTGATAGCATTGGAAAAGCCTTCCTGTGGGCAGATTTGATTTGGGCGCTAATGGGTTAAACAAATCGCGTGTGGTAAGGTTTGCCTCGTCTCGGCCACCACAATTTTTCTAAACTGCTGCCATACTTCGGCTGAGCTGGGATCAACTTGGGATCAATTCTAAAACAAATAGAGTTTATTTCGGGGCTAACTGCGACTGCTTTGGGATAACTTTAAGTACTATACCCTATGTCCAATCGAAAATTTTTTTTTTCACGAATTCACGGCCACCACAAATTTTCGAAACTGCTGCCATACGTCAACAGTGCCTGGTGCATCACTTATTTTAAATTCGCCACTCTTTACCTTTTCCAAAATGTCAATTTTGTTTAAAACAGCACAACACGAAACGCAAAAATAATACCAACACCCACGAAAAACGAGCCAAATGTGAAAAATGTTTAAAACTAAAAAGCTAAAACTGTCAAATATTGCCCCCCTGAATGCAACAAATCCTATCATGCTTATAGAATATTGTATTTTACACGTCAAGCTGTTGATGGGTATTTGCTCTTTTTGTTCAAAGTCACTCGACACATCCACTAAAAATATTGGACCTGAAAAGAAAGTAAAAACCAAGTTATAAATTATATAGAGTCACTGATATTGAGTACACATTGTAATTGATAATTTTTATATATTTTTAGTTTCGTCAAGCTGGACCGAGATTTTAAATTGAAATTGGATCCAACGATAGCGCGTGTTTGCGGGACTCGCCGATAACCGAAATAATCTCGCATAATACACGACCCAAGGGGAATTTCTTTACAATCTTTGAGCATTTGTATACAAATGGATGAAAAAATAGGCATTTCGCTGATCGCCTTTTGAGTATCTTATTTCTCTACTTTCTTATTAATATTAGAAGCCCATATAAAATATTTTTTTCTGAGATTCTTCGTCTAAGATGTCTCTTGAAAATGTGAATCAAAGTCAGTGGGGTCTATTAGCTATTACGACGAAGCCTCCGACGGGAAAATGCTGTCAGCTATTACTACGGGATCACGACATTTTACAGAAAATTGATATTGACTTTATATCATATATGGTACATATACTAGCTCATGAATTATTGTTTCGTTCTTCTGACCACGACTTTCGATAGTTTTGTTTTTACTTTCCACTATTTCCACCGACATCTTAGTAAGTTCGCCATTTTCTAAGTATCCAATACTTGTACTTTGGAAAATTATAAAAACACTGTATAATAGATTGGATTGGATCTCGATAAAACCAGTTGGCCTACGGTAACCATGTATAATCTTTTTACAAGTGGTTGCAGACGTTTAAGGAAAACTGCATATTTATGCAAAAAGCAAGCTACATCTATTCTGATGTAACAACAAATGCTGGCTTTTGAAAAGCAAGCGTTCATATATTCTGTGATTGTATTATAATCAGTATAAACTTGAATGCCTCCAATCAGGGGAGCTTTACCGTCGTCTTGAACTAACTCATTTGGCGATGAAGCTCCGTGTCTTTTCCAAAAAATGCTACCAATTTGCAATATTTAACGCGTCATGCTTGTAAGTGAGCATTTGCTATACAGATATTTGACTTTTGTCGGAATGAATTGTTTATTGATACAAAAATGTGTGACCCGTTATTGAACCATCAGGGCGCGTTATTTTATTTACGATCTGACCCTTTGCGTCCAGTGCGATTTTTACCCGGCCTTCATGTTCTCGACAATATGCCAAGTAAACTTGTAGCTGTTGAATGGATGAATACCAAATTACGGAATTTTTTACTTCACTTAAGATATTTTTAGATCTAAACTGAGGATTTTATTCTTTTCGCACTTAAGCCTTTCATTTTAGGTCATCGTACTCGTACCAGCTGTTTCCTCGCTTGACCACACCACTGTAATGGCCTACTGGTTGCGCATTTGCTAGATCGTTTGACCTTTTCGCACATAGTCCTCTAAAAGCAATAACTCTTATAATTATCATTGCTTTTTCCATGCTCATCGGATTTTGAATTTTTCACGGCAACTTACTGAAAGTTATTTGCTCCTTTTGTTCAAAGTCACTCGACACATGTTCTAGTGACCTAGAATCTTGCTGCTCTGTTGAGTGAGAAACCACCACCTCTCTGAAATAATTGAACCAGTCGTTTATGGTGTTTTTGACAAGATTTCACTCTCAATAAAATTGTCTAACTTTGCTGGCTTGGAACGAATGCTGCTGCAAAGTCAGTAGATATGTGTTCTATATAGTGATGACGCTCCTTCTCCTTAGATCAGCGATGCTCAAACGCACACTACCAAACTTTGCGATTGTGTTGAAGTATGAGAGAGCTTCTTACTACACCCCAAAAAAATACCAAATACCCAATTAACAAAAAATTTGTATAAAAAAAATAAATAAAAATTAAAAGGGGATTAATGAGTAAAGTAGTAAGGCAACAAAATGCATTTTTTGAATACAAATTTATAAGTAAAAAAAAAAAAAATTGTGAAAAAAATTTAGAGAACAACTACACCTTTCAAGCTCAAAATGAGAATGTGTAACATTGTATTGAGAATGTGTAAATTCAAATTGAGAAATGTAAGTTCAAAATGAGAAAAGGTGAATTTATTACATTCCAACGTGCATATTATTGAACTCCAGTGCGTCACTATGGAATGTGGTTGTGTGCTGTACAGCTCTTGCGCAATCCCCTCCTGTTATGGTACTCTTGGCATGATCGATTGTAGTCTCTAAATACTGTAAGCGCTGCTCTCCAAGTCCAGGTGGATTCACATTTGTCACACGCAAATTAGCTTTAACCTCCATTTTTACCTTGGCCCAAATGTTTTCGATGGGGTTAAGCATTGGGGAGTTCGGGCCCAGGCGCAAAACTTCTGCCTCTCCTTCTGAATGTTCTGCTACTTTTTCTTCAATTAAAGAATAGCATGGCGCGTTATCGCAAACGACAACAAGGTCCCTCAGATTGTTTCCCATGCTTCCCAGCGCTTAATCAAATGTTCAATAAATCAAATGTTCCATAAAGCATGCTTCCCTGGTGAAAGAGCCCCTTCTTCGCTCCATAAGTAAAACACCAGAAGTTGTTATACCTCCAATGAGGTGAACATTCGGACCTCGTGCGGCAGGTAATATTTGTGTTGCGCGCTGGCCAACTTTTGACCTTCCTCGCGACATTCGGCAGAACAAATTGAAATTACTTTCATCAATCAAGGCTATATGCTTACCTTCCCGTACTGCTTGGTTCAATTTTCTTACATAGTCCGCGCACTTCTCTTTATTTTCTGCCGAGTTCATGTTAGCCGGCATTGTGTGGACTTTTTTCAGGCTATACATTCTTCCCTCAAGTTTGTTTCCGATCGTTGTCGTCGATAATGTTATGTTGAACTCACGTAGGACACGCTCACTCATTTGCCTAAGAGTTAGAGAACAATCTATCTCTAGCCATGATAAGATAGCATGTACGTTACTATCCGATAGCTTCCGATTCCTTGCGCCACCTTTTTGCTGCATTGTTTCACGCCCACTGGTTATTCAATGGTGTGCAGTTTTGTATTGCACTCCTAAGATAACGCAAGGGCTACCCAATCTTCGCCCCGACTTGCAGCACAGCACCTACTAATCTTCCTCGATCTTGCTCTGTATTTTTGTTGTAATTTTTCCGGATACATTCTTCCTTGGCTTTTGAAAAGTTGAGGTAGTAGAACATAAAAATATGTGGATATACTTCTTTACCACAAAAACAAAATAAAAAAGTTCTTACCAGTAATATTTGCTCTGCAGATAGGACAGTTGGAACCTGTGCAAGCATGCGATTAATTTTGTTACACTTTTGTAACGCATGGTACTGCGACAAATTGCGCAATTATCGCCAAATTCCATTTTTTTTTTAATAAAATGAAATTCGGAGAAAAATTAGAAAAGAAAACGTTGTGGATAATTATGTAAGTATACAGATTGAGGACTGTAAATTCTTTGGGACCTCATTATTTCCTTTTTTGCGAACTACCAAACACTCAGTTTCTCATTTTGATTTTACACAATCCCATTCTGAATTTACCTTTTCTTGTTTTGAAATAATCATTTCTCTTTTTGAACTAACATATTCTCATTAGGAATTTGTATTTCTCAATATCAATTTATATATTCCCAATACAAATTTATACTTTCTCATTTGGATTTACGTTTTCTCATTTTGAACTTACATTTCTCAATTTGAATTTACGCCTTCTCATTTCATTTTACACTTTCTTAATACAATGTTACATTTTCTCATTAAAAATTACGTATTTTCATTTTGGTCTTGAAAAGGTGTAAGTTCAAAATGAGAAAACGTAAATCCAAATGAGAAAGTATAAGTTGTTATTGAGAATATATAGGTTCATATTGAGAATATATAAGTTCATATTCAGAAGTATAAATTCATTTTGGGAATGCGTAAATTCAAAATTAGAAAAGTAAGTTCAAAATTAGAAAAGTAAGTTCAAATTTAGAAGAGGTAAGTTCAAATTGAGAAAGTGTAAAATCAAAATGAGATAATGTAAAATCAAAATGAGAAGTGTTTTGAACCATATAAAGTTGTGCGTTTTATTTATTAGCGGAAACAGAAGTTTAGAAAACAAGTTTTAAGTGCTACTTTATGCTCCGACGTTCATATCTTTAATTTCGAGTGCGTCTTGGTGGAAAGTGGTTGTGAGCTGTACGGCCCTGGAACAATCCCCTCCTGTTATGGTCGTCTAGGCATCGTCTATTTGCTGACTCCAAATGCTGTACCCGCTGCTCGCAAATTCCGGGAGGATGCACATCGGGTACACGCAGACTCGTTTTCACCTCCATTTTTACTTTCGCCCAAATGGTCTCGATGGGGTTCAACATAGGAGAATATGGACCCAGGCGCAAAACTGCGGCTTCTCCTGCGGAATGTTCTGCAACCTTCGCTTCTATCGACGAATGGCAAGGGGCGTTATCGCACACCACAACCAGGTCGCGCAAGTTGTTGCCCATGTTTCGCCACCGCTCAACCAGCTTTCTAATAAAATCGCCGCATGCTTCGCTGGTGTAGGAACCCCGCCTACGCTCCATAGAAGAACCCCGGAGGTTTTTATTCCTTCAATGAGATGCACATTTGGACCTCGTGAAGCCGGTAATACTTGCACCGCTCTATGGCCAACCCTGGATCTGCCACGAGACATCCTGAAGAAGAGGTTAAAATTTGTCTCGTCTATCCATGTTACTTGTTTTCCTTCTCTACTGGCTTGGTTTAGCTCCCTAACATAGCTTGCTCGTTTCCACTTATTCTCCGTGGTGTTCATGCTAGCAGGAATCGTGTGAACTTGTTTCAAACTAAACATTCTACCTTCGAGGGAATTGCCTATTGTTATTGTTGAAACTGTTACATTGAACTCGCGACGCACTCTCTCGCTCATTTGTTTTAGGGTTAAAGAACAATTGTTCTCCAACCATAACAAAATTGCATCTACCTGGACGTCGAAGAGCTTTTTATTTCGTACGCCGCCCCTTTGCTGCATTGTTTGCGTGCCACTGCTTATCCAACGATGGGCGGTTTTGTAGTGTACACCTAGCGAGATAGCTAAAGCTACCCAGTCTTCGCCCCTAGATGCAGCGCTCACTAGCCTTCCCCTGTCTTGATCTGTATTTTTCTTGTACGTTTTTCGCACACATTCTTCTTTTGCTTTTGAAAAAACTAAATATGAATATGCAATTTGAGTTATTTTTTCGCATGTATGCTTACCAGTAAAATCTGCCCTGCAGATAGGGCAGTTCGGCACTCCGGGCACAAAACTCTATGCATTCACTATGGACATGTGCAAACAACTTAAAAGCTTTGAAGCGCTCTTGTAACGCATGGAAGAACGACAAATCGCACAATTATCACCGAATTCCATTTTTTAGTATTTAAATACAATCAGCAAAAAAGTTCTCAGATGAATTTGTATACGAAGTGACAGTAAACTCTTTGGGCTTTAGTTTTTACTTTTTTTTGGTTTTTACTGATAAAAAACTGAGTTTCCCATTTTGATTTTACACTTTCTCAATTTGAATTTACCTCTTCTTAATTTGAACTTACTTTTTCTCATTTTGAATTTACGCATTCCCAATATGAATTTATACTTCTCAATATGAACTTATATATTCTCAATAACAACTTATACTTTCTCATTTGGATTTACGTTTTCTCATTTTGAACTTACATTTCTCAATTTGAATTTACACATTCTCATTTCAATTTACATTTTCTCAATACAATGTTACGCTTTCTCATTATAATCTATAAATTCTCATTTTGGACTTTAAAAGGTGTAGAAAAAAAAGATTACAAAAAATCAGGCAATTTTATTAACGGCTCAAGATTAGTATCTTATAGTAAAATTCAACTAGCAACAAAACTGCGTACTCAACAGAAGTCTAAAAACTCCATGCCAGAAGTTTCAAATTTTGGCGAAAACTTGGCGAATTTTCCTAAACTTTGCACAAGCTTTTTAACTTTAATTTATTTCTGTTGTAGATTTGGCCATTTTTGAAATTGAAATTACTAAAAACACGTAAATAAATAAATATTTTAAGAAAAAACTACTTTCATGCGTAGCAGTCAACAGTCGTTGATTAAGTGATTCGCAAACGCACTTTAATTTTCCACAATGTATAGAGAGCGCTTGACTTGTACGTGTCAGCAAATCTATGGGTATTTGACACAAATTTGGTAATTATATTGCACCATCTTCAGAATCGTGGGTCTCAAAAATTACGTGACCCATTAGTATCGCCTCATAAGTGTTCATAATATATGAAATTCTGGACCGATGCTTTAGCTATCTTGTTGTAGAGAGTTTTTGTGTGATGTTTATCATTTTACCTATTGGCCTACTGGATGCGCATCTGCAATACCGTTTGATCTTCTAAAGTCAATAAATTCTTAAATCTTCTTTCCGATATAGCATTTGACAGTTCATACTTCGACAATTTTTTCGACACTACATTCGACAAACGGATGTTGCAGTTCTTAGCCGCCACTTACAGTGTAGTCGAAAAAATTGTCCAGATAGGCGACATAAAATTCAGGAAACGAAAATATAACAAAGGTCATTTTTATTCTTTATGGAAATAATGATTATTTTCAACTTTTTAGGAAGGTTGGAAGGCCACTGGGTGCTGGGTATATTATACGGCTGATACATTAGCGCAAATTCCGAATTATCTCCGCTTTCGGGAGTTAACTTGAGCATAATCTTCATTATAAACTCCCAAAAATTAAGAAGATTTGAGCAGATATCATAACTATTTGACCGCTACTGTCATCGATAAATAAACAAACATCGCAACGACCCCTACCAAAATTACGAGTTCGCCGCTACTGGACACTAGATGTCACCAAAAAAGAGCGACATCTATTTTAAACCACAAGTACTACAACCAATCCATCTAGTGCGCTGATTGTTAATCTTCAATTTTGTGTGTATCAGCGTAAAATTTGGATCTGATTAAAGAAGATTTATTGGGAGATAGGTATAGGTTATATGAATATGCTGAGAACTTTGGAATGCTGTATAATCTACCACGTTCTTCCCTCAACACTTGATCTACGATCTCTACTAGACCACTTAAAAGGTTGGTGCAATTATTTAGAATTCCAAACATTATTGTTTTGTAAAAATAAAATTAAAAAAAAGTGTTTAGAGTAAAAAAACAAAAAAAAAAAAAACATCAATGAGGGGTTTCATTTAAACAATTGCCTTTTGATATACGAAAAAAAAATTTTGCGATTATAAAAACATTTTGTATTACAATGAAAATTTAGATAGACCTAGAAATTTTTTAAAAGCCCCAAATCTAGCTATAAAAACCAATTACATAGTAACAAGTAGCAAACATTTTTTTTACAATATAACGTAATCTGCTCTTAGAGCTGTTAAAATTGAACGCCGCCCCCATATGAACAAAATTTACAAGGCAAACAAAACATGAGCTTTTATTGTAAAGTTCAAAATTTTAAATAATAAGTTAAATTTAAGTAAAAAATATTTGCATGCCTATATAGTAGTATATAAATATCTTAATATTTTGTACGAACAAAAGAATCGTAAAATTTGGCATAAAATACACAACCGCTTTGCGTTTGTAACAAATACACGATTTGTAAATTTTGGTATGTTTCGTAAAACACTTGCTTACACATTAGCTGTTCAACATTGCTATTAAAATATTTAAAATGTATTTGAAAAATATTGAAAAACCAAACATAAAACACATTTTTAAAATGCAAACTGTTATAAATACGAGTATGTTTGTATGCATGTCCCTTTTACCCATCTACATATTATCGGCTGGGTAGAAGATCTGCCTATGTGAGCTGCTTTGTCAAGGGCGCCTAATTGAAAAATTCGCAACTCATAAGTTGTTTGAAGAGTATCACAACTCGAATTTGTTACAACAACTTTATTTTTTTTACCTAGGTAAGGCGTTTTTGAAACAAATTCTGAGATTTTTAAAAATATTCTTAGATATGGTGATACTCCACTCATCGATATACAATATGAAAAGTTAAAAGTTATTAGATTGTTTGGCATTTTTGGGAAAATTTTTGTGAACTTTTAGTACGGTTTTTATCGTTTTGACTACAAGCTAAGTCATGCACAAGGGAAAGTGTATAAACAGACTTGTTAATTCACTAACCCAGGGATGGCCATATGTGCCCATTGTGGCATTTCGCCCAATGGTCGCGGCATATCCTTGAAACTTTTCCAAAAAAAAACCATCCCATTTTTAGAATACAAAATATATGGAAAAAGGCGAAAAAATAGCTACCTCTAAAGGTTGTTATGCAAAAAAATTATTTGGTGTACCGAAAATAAGTGGTACAGATTGCAATCCTCTTCTCTGAAATTAAGTGCCTAGCTTTGAAAAAAAATTTCTGAAGCCACACTACTGGCTGGAATCGCTAGCAGACTGTTGGCTACTTTATAAATTAAAGGAAATTCTAATTGATGTTGATGCCACCATTGATCTAATTGATGTTGATGCACATTGTTAATCGGAGTTTCGGACCACTTTGTGGCACTTTTGGAACACTTATATACCATATGTACCCTCGTCCGATGGCTGCTGCCAGCCGTTTGTTCATATCGGCGTTACTTTTCTCTCACAGGTGCCTACATGGGCGATGACACCTGCTAAACCAACGCTTAAAGATAGCGCAGGGGTGAATTGTGCTGATGTGTAACTGCCCTGTAGGAACATGCTTGATGCCCCTAACCTATTATTAACTTATACTTTTACCTTATAATAACAAACTGTACCTTCAGTTGTTATCTATGGATATGTACTGCCAAAATGCCTTAACAAAGTTGGACCCGTTGTCCGTAACTGTAGCTACGTTATTTGAATTTTCGAATTAAAATCGTGATTCATTTATGTCTAATGTATATCACCAAACCTTTGACAATAGATCCAAATATCCACTGTAGTGCAGAAGTTATTTATTTCGGTCATTTTTTTGTTTGTTCTTTCCGCTTCCTTTGCCTGCACTGCTATAAGACTATTTTTCATGCTTGGGCAAATAATTGATTTTATGGAACTGTGCTAAATCTTTTACATCTGTATAATCAAAAAATCACCTTCTTTGAAAACCGTCTATAGTCGAAGAACCATATTTTATAATTTTTATTTAAATATCCTTGCTTTTGAAAATCCAACTTCGAATATGTTCTTTAATTTTCTATCTTTCCCAAACAAAAAAATTGTAAAAAAAATGAAGTGCAAAATTATCAAGCAAAAATAATCAATTATTATAAACCCTACACCGCCCTGATTTATCTATGCTGGCTAAATGCCTTTATGAAGTTTGAACCGTTGTTAGTTACTACAGCTACAAAATTTAAATTATAATCGTGGTTTATATCTGTTATTAAAGGACAGATCTGTCCAATGTATACCGTCAACCCTTTTGCAATAGAGAGCCACTGACTTCTTTTGAAAATTATAACACGTATATCCTAAGAAACTTCTTTGATTTGCTTACCACATGTCTACGGTAATGCAAAAGTTTTTGATTTTCGCAATTTTATCTTTTATTTTTACCATCATTGTACTTTTCATACATATAGCTTTGATAGCAACTTTTCGACTCATCCTTTTATTATCTTGCTTCCTCATATGAACTGACTACAGTTTGAAATAAAAATTTTGATTTGTCGTCCAAATATCTGCTGTTGTGCAAAAATTTCCAATTTTCCAACCATTTCTAGCTTATTCTAAAGCGTATTAGCGCGTAATGTACAACCCAAGGCTTTTGGCTCCCAGATCACTACTATGCATCAGCCTCCCTCTTAAAGCGCAGGCTCATTGCATCAGCAATTGAAATTACCACTTTGCAACTCGCAGAGAAGCAAAAATAGTTTTGTCCTAAATATGTTTAGGATTTTATAGGCATCCGGTAAACTTAACCCGTTTCCTTGCAGTTGTAAGTTGAACTCGTTCAAAAACTTCGTTGTATCAGCCAAAAACGCCAAGTCCAAAATAAAAGTTTGATCTCTGAGCAACTTTATTTTCTCCTCCCAAAAATTCTAGAACTTCCGCTCTGGGTGGTCAGCACTTTTGCCCTTCAAAAAGCATACGAATTTCCTATGGGAAAGTGCATGGTAACCACCGTATTTTATTTATAATTTCCTCTGCTGTTTTTATAACAGGGTGACCTGTTACAAACTTAGAGGAAATTGTTTCCTGATTAATAATGCAGTGTAAGCTTGACACGTTGAGGCCATGCTTACTTAACTGCCCCACCAATCCTTCGTGCCTACCATTCATAGTGTTAGCCCCATCTGTACAAACGCCAAAAAGTTTCCCCATATCTACAAAGGAGAACAGCTTTTCATGAACCACGTCAAATAAGGTCTTCCCTGTTTATTTTCCATAAAAGCTCTCAAAGGAGAACAGTGTTTCGAAGCATGTGTAATCGGCCATTATGATGTCCGCCATATTCTCGTCCAAACATATTGAAAAATATTTGCAGTATTCTAAAAGCCTTGCAATTTCCGATTTTACTTTAATACCTAACTGATCAGTGCGACGCACTAAAGTCCTTGCGGATAAAGGAATATCTTTAACTAAATCTAATACGATGTTAAGTTTTTTAAAAACCTTTACCAAATTTTAATGAACTTGCCATCTGAAAAGGGCCTACCCTGCCTTACAATGTCAAGCCTCACTAGCAATGACAATTCCATTTTTAATTGATGCTTACCTATGTCCCTCCCAGGGTCTTCCACTCCGGACAACCGCCCTTTAATTTTTTAGAAATAAATATTTTTTTTCTTCGAACATTTTCTTTCTTTTTATCGTTCAATTTATTCATGGTTTTGTGATATTTAAGAAAATGTCTTTTATGGCCCTTTTCTCAAGTAATCTTTAACATTTTATCTGCCTGATAAAAAAATTTTAATATTTGGGGGCAAAAGTTTGGAAACATAAAATACATTGCTTTTGCTCAAAGGGATTAGTCAACATAAAATACTGGCTTGTTATATTGCGCAAGTGCCTCCTGAGTGCAAGCATGGCAAATATTACTTTCTCGCCTATGCAGAGACTAAAGCATTTCATTTATAATTATATATGTATACAGGAAGCTCTGAAGCCTTTGGATTTTGGTCCTCACACTCGCCTCACCTGACGCTTACTGTCAGTGTCTCGTTCTTGTTATCCGCATGCTGAACTTTTGCTCTCCGATATCTCGCCGGAACGTTCCCTCTGCTGGGAGGGGTCGAACCCGCGCTAGTTCGTTCATGCGTTCTCTTAAACAAACCTATGGCGTTGTTCTAAAAAACCTGCACCGGCGTTTAAGACACATTTGGAGATACCTTGCGCTGTTGCAAGAACGACAAAGAATTTCGGGCAGCGCTAAAATTACTTACCATATCCATGTCCCGTCCAATCCTTTTCTTATGGTTACAGAGGAAGGTTAGGGTTACTTTTTTATAAGAAAATAAAAATAAAAACCATTAATAATAAATTATAATTTATAAAAATTGAAGTTATGAAACCGCGTGCTTTAAGACGACTGTGTAAGAGCTGTGGCTCTGATGAAGCTTTTAATTCATTATCAAAGAATTGTGGGAATCTGTAGTGTACCAATGCTAAGTCAAATCTTCTCAAATCAAAAATCCACATTTAGTTGTGGTCTTTACTCTCTGAATGCTTTAACGAAATTGGACCCGTTGTGCGTAACTGTAGCTACATCATTTGAGTAGTATAAATTAGAATATTGGTTTATTTCAAATATGAAAAGATCTATTTTTTCTGTCTAATGTATACCGCCAAACCTTCGGCAAGCGGGACCCACTGCCACACTTTGAAAGTTACTATCCTATGACAAGTGTGTCCTACCCACGTGACTATAGTCTATAAGTACTTTCTGTACTGGGACTTCGATTTTGTTTGCAAATTGTTTATTCATTTGCAAAGTGAAGCCCAACTGGATATCTAGACTTTTATGAATTTTTTAACCTTTACACCGAAAACGAAAATGTATTCGGCATTTGAAAAGAGACGTTTCAAGCTTTCTGGAACTTGAACATGTGCGCTACAGTTTACCAATCGCTCATGTAGGTTTTTGCAAAGATTTCCGACTTATTGATGTTTTCAAATATTTTCCCAATTGATTTCACACCCTTTACTTACTTTGTCCACAAAACCGATAGATGGTCGAAAATCGCGAAGCTCTTCTAATCCCAGTTTTTTAATCATATACCCCGAGATATATGACAAAGCGTCCTCCTGTAAAACGATGCAATCGTCCGGGTAGGATGAGTCTACCGCGCCACATCTTCACCGCCACCATCTTGGTTTTCTTTGTCATTAAATCCTGTGCTACCCTCATTTGCGCTGCTTACCATCCTGGCACTTGAATTAGCGCTGGTACTTGCCTTGTTGGTGGTAGTGGTGGTGGTGTTGTTGTTAGCAGTTGTTGCCTCCAACGGAGTTTATGTTCCTTGAGGGACCAGCCACCCGGTCGAATCTTTGCCAACATTTCCCGTACCCCGCAATGATTCCGTATTTCGAGCTGGAAAACGAGAAAATAGAATTAAGGCGTTAATATTCCTTTGGTGTCGGGTGGTCGTTTAAACCACCTTTACTTTTAATCGCACCAAAGAAATTTTCAAGAACGTCTTGGTTCAGGCGGTATGTGAGCTGATATTCCACATTTGATTTTTTTTCAGGTTGTTGTATAAACCAACTCCCTATTGGTCATAAGTATTCCTTTCTGAGAAAACTCAAGGTTTTTTGTGCGGTTTAGCAAATCGCAAGTCGTTCTGTACTAAGCAGATGGATTTTTCTCAAGGGATTTGGACCTAGAACTCTCCTTTAGACTACCTGATCACTGCAGCGTCTTCCAGGCTGAAGTTTCTGCAATCATGGACGCCGTGACTTGGATAGGTGAACGCACCATCGGACAGGATATCTGTATTTTCAGCGACAGCCAAGCGGCCATCAAATCCCTTGGCTCTTACTCGTCCACTCTCAACTGACGCTCAGCTGTCGTCGATCTCTTCAAGAGATGGCCCAACAGAACCGCGTGAACCTCACATGGGTCCCGGGACACAGGGACATTGAGGGAAACTGTAGGGCAGACGAACTTGCCAGGCAGGGCACGACCAAGCAGATTCTTCAAGATAAAGAGCGCATAGGTATGCCGTTTGCCACGTGCAAGCTAATGCTGAAGGAGCATACACTCCGCGAAGCCAACGAAAGATGGCTACAAGCCCCAGGGTGCCGGATATCCAAGCAAACCTGGCCAAAATGCGATCTTAAAAGATCTAGACACATATACGCCCTAAAAAGGAAGGACATCTCCATATTAATAGGTGTTTTAACCGGGCACTGCCTTATTGGTAGGCACGCAGCAAGGCTAGGCGTTCCCTACCGACGATGCTGCAGGAGTTGCAAAGAGGATGAGGAAGAGGAAACGGTGGAGCACCTCATCTGCAACTGCCCGGCCTTAAGCGGAGCGAGAAGGCGCTCTCTGGGAGTTCCCTTCCTGGTTAGCTTAAGCCAGGTCGCGGAGCTAGACATAAAGGACTTGATGGCCTTCATCAAGTTATCAAAATGGTTCGAGGAGGGGTAGCGGTGTCGGTTAGGAGTGTCAGTCCCGGGTTTCGGCTATATGGAGAGTCCCGACAGCACTGGGATTTTCCATATGGCCGGGCCCCGGGACTGACTTTCCTAGTGTTTGGTGGTATCACAACGGGCCTTTTATTACTGGCCTAGGTGTGCCTTTGCGGCAGCCACTTCTACCTACCTACCTAAGCAGATGGTTGTTCCATTCACATCCATTCCAGACACATCTAAAGAAAAATGAAAAATTCAAGTTACATGAAAAATGTATGAGATTGAAATGCTATTTTTACCCTTGGTTATTTTAAGCAAAGTCTTAATGGAAATGAGACAAATATTTTCGTGGAAACTTTTTTTTCAAGAATCTATAGAAAATAGTAGATGTAGATTTTTGGAAATATATTATTACATTATTACATTGTTATCCAAAGTGGATTGGGCTCTGAAGCCTTCGGATTTTGGTTATCACCTATCGCGATCCCGCTCTTGATTGATTTTCTTTAAGTTGGAATTATTTCCACTATTTCGCCCGAGGGCGTAACGCACTTATCTACACTGTCAATATAGTCCAATATTATGCGTTGGATTTTAAAATCTTACCGAACGCGATCTTTATATCAATCTAGCCTGCGTATTGCGAGTCGCCATTTCCAAACCGTTGATATTGCGCAATGCGTGACCCCGTGCCCCATACATGACATGTTTAAACACGACTTGTCTCTCAAACTGGTTGTCTTCCAGAATTCTTATATTTACAAAGCTCTAGTATACCTTTGCTGAAATAGAGCCTTGATACATAACCTCATCTTTTGGAGTAGCAGCGACCGTGGGTTGCTTCGGTGGTGGGCCTCTTTTCTCACACCTTCTATTCTGGCGAGGCTGATGCTGCTGCTGTGGTCTCTGTTGTTGTGGAGGTTGATTATATGCAATTCTTATTTAACGCCATTAAGATCAAAATTATCTAGATTTGCCAAAATTTCTTTTAACTTTTTGTTTCTTCATTAAAAACATTCCACTATCTTTTGATATCAAATGTGGGCTGGCAATACTTATTTCTCCTGAGTACAAGCCTGACCAATATTACTTTTTTGATCTATCCATAGACGTATAGCATCCTTTAGAGGTATAATCTATAATTCATAAACTATAATTCATAAACACAAAAATGTATATATGCAATATACAAGCCTCCGGATTTTGGTCCTCACACTCCCCCCTAACCTATCGCGGACACGCTTATTGTCAGAGTCCGGTTTTTTCAGTCCGCACCTGGAACTATTGAATTACCAGGAATTTTTGAACCATTTTTTTCTCAAATACTTGAAATAAATATTTTTTTTACTTAAATTGAATTTTAAAACTTATGGAAAAATTATTATCAACGTTGCTTCAGTTTTCGGAAAATATTACATCGCTGTATTTACTTGTGTTTGAAATGCTTTCTATTATTCAGATATTTTCTGCAAAACGTTGATATTCTTTGTGAAAATATCTTTATATCCTCTTAAATCCAGGAATGGGATTTATGATGAAAGAGAGACATTGGATAACTTACGTGAACAGGGAATTTGAATTTAGTAGAGAAATTCGGAGAACCAGATAGTTCTAATTCAACGTTAGCAATATGCACCGGCTATGGGCTAAACTTATTTTACACTTCATTTAAATATATGTAAATATATATGAGAAGTTATTAAACTTGCATTGAGACAGAGAAATATGGGGAAAAAATATATGCTGTTTGATTGATTGATGATGGAAGCCGGTTGCAGTGTGGTTCCAATTCTCAATGTCACAGATAACTTATGCAGTGTTGCAATTCCGTAGTGAAGCTTAGGACGCTTACACAATCCTTTTTTCCCGAAAACAATTACAATGTCGAAAACACGTTTATTGCATAGAAAACACTTCATTGCGCTTTCTAAGTACACGTTCACTTTTATCACCGATTTAAAAGATGCGACTTATTTGCTGTAAACCCTGAGTACGCAGCTTTGTAGCCTACTAAATTTTCTGGAATTTCAGACCATTTTGATTAACTGTCACTGCACGTCTCTACTTACTTAAATTACTTACCTATCGTTATTCAGGGCCGTCGACAGGATTTCCGGCCCCCCTAAGTCTTTTTTAGTGAATTTATTTATTTATTTAAAAGTTATACAAAGTAATTTAACAAGTTATACAAGAATGTTATTATAAACAGATAAAGTTATAAATTAACCGGGCCCCTAAAAAATTGCGGGACCGGGGGTTTAGCCCGTAATGCGCTATTTCACGAGTATATGTGAAAATTTTTATCGATAAAATTTTGAAATTGAAAAAGGTTTGATTATATTATTTCCTCTACCATCTCCCCTTTTCCCAGCAGCGCGCGCATTTTTGGCTTGAGCATCAACCCAGGTGTGTTGCAATCTCCTTCGTTTTCTTGTTGACGGTTTTGTGCGATATATTCCCTTTTTTTTACTTTTGGAGTGGATGAAGAGGAAGTGTTGGGTTCACTGATATGGCTTGATTCTTGTGATTGTGAGTTCACTAAATTATTTTCACCTGGGTTGCCTGTGAGGCATGAATCATAGGAAGACTTGCTGCATTCAAAATAACACGATTTTCCTGCGGTGCGTGAGTCGTACGAGCACTCGCTAATATGAGATTCACAGTCGTCTTTCTCATTAATCTCCATTTTACTCTCAGAATCAAATGATGTTGTTGTTTATTAAATTAAGAATTATTCCACGTCATTTACAGCTGGCTATTCGCAATGACGAAGAATTGAATAAACTATTGTCTGGAGTAACAATTGCTCAAGGTGGTGTTTTGCCAAATATACAAGCTGTACTTTTACCAAAGAAGACCGAAAAGAAAGCATAAATAATATAAAATCGAATTATTATTCTTCGACGCCAAATGACCATGACAAGAGCTTAAATTATTCTGATTTAAATCAGTGTTAACGTTTTTTGATAATATTGATACTCTCTCAGTTCGAATAATTAGGACAAGAGAAATCTATGGGTATGAGTCCCCAGAAAGAATATTGACGGCATATTTGAATTTTTGCCAAAACTCTCTTAATTTGTACAATAGTTGTACTTCCGTCTCGAGTAAAATTAAGCCACTTTTTACAGTTTAAAAGAAGTTTATTAATGACAGCCCTTTGAGACCCAAGACCATCAAGCAATGATAAGATGCTTTGATGAGTGAGCTGGAATATTAAATCACTGCCAAAAAAATTCATCGCCAAGACCGACTAACTCATCTTCTAGTAGCTCCGTGTATTTCACGCTGTTAATTTTTGTTGATATAATGCATATAGCAGACTTTCCATCATGACTTATAGCTCCCCAAACCATGAGCGTCACCCACCCAAAGTTGCGAGCAAGTCTTGCTGTTTTCCAGAGCGTTTATCACTCCAGTAATTTTGGCAACTTTCTTGGACGGCCCAGATTAAACTTTTTTTCATCTGAAAATACCACTTTTGACCACTCTGCATCCCGAAATTGGTTTAATAAAATACATAGGCCCGTCGTCATAGTCAAAGGTTTCTCCAGTTTTTTTTTGGTTTTTTTTTTTCTTATATCTTTATTTCATATCCTTTTGGTTTTTGCTTTGTTCGGTAGTGAAATTTGAATATATTCGCTATTTCCTTCCATTTTTGCGAAAAAAAATCACAATTCAAATTCTCAGTCTTATGTAGTGTTCATGCTCAGTTTTAAATGCTGCATTTAACATTTTCGGACATACATTTCGAAGATGCGTTCATGCTGCCGCATTTACTAATGCATTTAGCTCACGATTGCAAGTATCTAAGGTTATGGGCATGTGTACAAAAAGTCGAAGTTTTTTGTATACATTTGGTCTATTTATATTGTTTCACAAGCATCACTTTAATTGTAGTTTCACTTTTTTTAATTTTATTTGAACACCCGCACGCCATTTGCTAGTTTTTCAACAAAATAAATTTTTTAATTGTTTACAAATGGCAGAATGTCAAGAAAAAGCCACTAGTGATGGAACTTTTTCAAGTGCGAAACGATTATTTCTTAGCAGAATACAGGGTGTGCTTCTGCACTAATAATGCTAATGCAAAAATAAAGTAGCATTTAGTTGATTTTGGTGTCAGAATTTGTATGGTATGTAAATGCTAAAATAAATTATGCATTTGGGGCTTAATGCTAAAATGCAAAATTCTGGCTCAGCATGAACAGTCGATTAAAAAGTTCTTCGAATATGTGTAAAAAAAAATAGCATAGCACACCATGGTTGGCTGGAATGGACATCAGTATTTTTGATTTACAGGTAAACAGGGACTTCAACTTTGAAAAAAAAAAAAATTGCTAAAACAAAATGTTAATTTTTAGTGTAACTGACATTAGTTAGGCATATTTCAATATTATAAACTATTGATTTGTTAGTGCAGTATATAACGCAACGAAAATCTCAAAAAATTTTATATGCGACTTTGATATGTATCGACTCAAATAATCTTCGCAATTAATTTCCTAAAACGCCAAAAAATTAAACAACTTTTTAGTACCAGTTTTTAGTTTTATGCCGAATAATTTATGAAGTAGAAAAAGTTGGCATAAGAAAAATTTTAGAATAAATTCTAAAAATGCTTTATAATTTGTTCAAAACATAATTACTAGATATTATCAAATGTGTTATGTGTTTGCATTAAGAGCCACACATTTTGTAAGTGTTCTAATTTAAATGTTATATTTAATTTTCTACAATATTCTGACGCACATGTATGACGATATCTCGATTATACTCGATTAATATTTTGTCAAAACTATTTGCAGCAAATACCTAACTAATAGTACATTTACACCGCACCAAATTTGGCGAATTCAAATGAGCCAATTCGACACCATTTTCACAGGCAAATTTGCATTTAGCTTCACCTTCCCTGCAAGAATCTTCTACCAGGTCAAAAAGCCACCGAAAGAAAATGCATTACCGTGATGATGATTTAAACACCTGTAGAGCAATAATAAAGTCAAGAAGGCTTCTGTCTTTTCCTGGTAGAATTAGCCCATTTTCTTAAAAAAAAAACGTATGTAGTTGAAGTTGTTATTCACAGCTGGGCAATCCATAAAGAAGAACACCCACAGGGTTGCTATTTTGAGGAACTGTGGATTGCATGTGGATGAGGTCAAATGTAATGGAATTCCAAAATTGGAAAATGAGATTTGTATGAAAAAAAGCGCCAAATTTGCAATTTTTCGCCAAATACGCCGTAAATGTACTATAAAAAATGGTTTAAAAAAATAGAATTCTTGTATTTGCCTACTCCATAACAATATCCATTGAATAAACACAATTAACTAAATACATATGTATGTATGGGAAAATGTACTGTTATTGTTAACTTATACACATTATGTAGTATGTATTGAGTATAATTATAAGAAAACGATAGAATTATATGTGAAAAGAAAGTACGTGTTTGTGCCTCAGGCTTTTTTGTAAAAATAAAATTAAAATAAATACATAAACACTAAAAACAAATTAATTAAAGTGCTATTCTTGTATTCATATACATTGATGTACCCTTAGGCAAATAATGTATACAAGGCTTATCTATTAAAAAACAAAAAATATACATAAAACAACAACAAAACAAAAAAATCAACTAATAATTGAAAATATATTCGAAAGCAGTGTTGCCAGATAATCCCCGCTGAATTTCCCACAAATAGAATTTATCTCAGTTTCCCATATCTTGAATAAAAAAATTCCATTGAATATCATCATGTTGCAAAATGTTTTCCAAAAAACCCCCATCTCAATCTTTCCCCCAAGTTGTAGGAAAAAACTCAAAGCAGCACACTTCAAGTTGGAAGAGATGCTCTCGTTAGAGGTTATGATAACCTGTTGGTATATCGGCGCCATTAGTTTTTATTCAAAATATTTATTACCATTACCCCTCGATTTGTGATTTATTGTTCAGTTCCTTTTTATATGATAGACTTAAAAATGTCCCTTTTATCCCTTTTACAAAAATTTGTAGTTAAATATCCCTCATCTGGCACCACTGTTTACGAATTTTAATTTAAGAAAAAAAATCTGACCCAAAAATTTATCATTTTAATAAAATATTAAAACAAATCGCCCGTCTTTTTTTTTGAAATTGAACTATGTGAAGAGTCATCTATATATATAAAAATGAAATGGTGTATAATTGTAACGCTAAAACTCGAAAACGGCTGAACCAAATGAAATACTTCCTTTGGGGGATTTGTTTGTTATTACCACGCGCAGGTCATGTCTTAAAATCAGAACAAAATATTAAGGGGGCGTGGCACCTCCCATACGAACTGAATTTTTCAAGTTGAATATCTTCAAAAGTGTTTAAGGTAGGAACATGAAAATTGGTACAGAGCTACAGGATAACAGCACCACTCTCACCTATAAAACCGGGGGTTATCCAATAAGGGGGCGTGGTACCTCCCATACAAACCAAATTTTTTAAGCAGAATATCTGTGAAAGGGTTCAAGGTAGGGACCTGAAAATTGGTATAGACCTATATGGTATCAAAAGCCTTCTTACACATAAAAGAAGGGGTAACCGGAAAAGGGGGCGTGGCACCTCCCATACAAACTGAATTTTTCAAGGTGAATATCTTCAAAAGTGTTTAAGGTAGGAACATGAAAATTGGTATAGAGCTATAGGATAACAACACCATTCTCACCCATAAAACTTGGGGTTATCGAAAAAAGGGGCGTGGTACCTCCCATACAATCTATATATATAAAAATGAAATGGTGTTCAGTCGTTACGCTAAAACTCGAAAACGGCTGAACCAAATCATATACTTCCTTTAGGGGGTTTATTTGTTATTACCACGCGCAGGTCATGTTATAAAATCAGAACAAAATATTAGGGGGGCGTGGCACCTCCCATACAAACATTTTTCTTCAAGGTGAATATCTCTAAATGGGTTTAAGGTAGGGACCTGGAAATCGGTACAGGCCTATAGAATAACAACACCATTCTCACCCATAAAACTGGGGGTTAACCAAAAAGGGGGCGTGGCACCTCCCATACGAATGAAATACTTCATAGTCGATATCTCTGGAAGTATTCATGTTAGACCACTGAAATTTGGTAAGGGATTATATGAGATCAATCCCTACCACCTCCAAAAAAGGTGGGGATAAAGAAAACGGGGGCGTGGCACCTACCATACAAATTAAATATTTCATAGTCGATATCTCTGGAAGTATTCATGTTAGACCACTGAAATTTGGTAAGGGGTTATATGAGATCGATCCCTACCACCTCCAAAAAAACTGGGGATAACGAAAAGGGGGGCGTGGCACCTCCCATACGAATGAAATACTTCATAGTCCATATCTCGGGAAGTGTTTAGTTTAGAACACTGAAATCTCCAAAAAAACTGGAGATAAAGAAAAAGGGGGCGTGGCACCTCCCATACGAAGGAAACATTTCATAGCCCATATCTCTGCAAGTATTTATGTTAGACCACTGAAATTTGGTGAGGGTTTATATGTGATCGATCCCTAATACCTCCCAAAAAACTCGAGTTAACGATAAAGGGGGCGTGGCACCTCCCATACGAATATAATACTTCATAGTCCATATCTCTAGAAGTATTTAGGTTAGACCACTGAAATTTTGTGAGGAGTTATATAAGATCAATCCCGGACACCTCCAAAAAAACTGGGGATAAGGAAAAAGGGGGCGTGGTTTCTCCTATATGAAGGAGATAGGGATATGGTTTAAAATAGATATAGGGATCGGGTTAGAGAAACAGAGAGGGAAATAAATTTGTGGCAGGACAACGTCTGCCGGGTCAGCTAGTATTATATGTAAATACATGCTCAAATACATACATTCATAAATGCAATAGCGAATAAAATATACCTTACTCAATTATGTTAATAAATCAATTAAATGAAAAAGGAATACAGGCAAATTTTACCATATACATAAATGAACACATAAACATAGATTTGTATAAAAATAGTGACTAATTTATTTATAAAGTAAAAATATACTTAAATAGAAAAAACATCTTTTTGATAAAAATCCAACACATAAAAAATATGGTCCAAAAGATTTACATAAATAAAAAATTAAAAAAAAATGTTTTTTTTTTAAGTTACTAATTTTTATACCCAGCGTACTACACCATTTCCAGATGTAAATGAGAAAGGGTCACATTGAAATGCGAAAGCGTTATTTGTAATTGAGAAAAGCCAATTGTAAATTCGAAAACGTCAAATGTAAATGAGATTAGGTATTTGTAAATGGGAAAGCGTCATTTGTAATTGAGAATAGTCACTTGTAAATGCGAATAGTCAGTTGTAAATGCGAAAGAGTCAATTGGAAATAAGATTAGGTACTTGTAAATGGGAAAGTGTCACATGCAAATGAGAAAACCTTATTTGAAAATGAGAGAGCGCCATTTGTAAATAAGAAATATAGGAAACGCATTTACAAGTGACTATTCTCAATTACAAGTGACGCTTTCTCATTTTGATGTGACGATTTCCCATTTACAAGTACCTAATCTCATTTACATTTGACAATTTCGCATTTACAATTGACTATTCTCATTAACAACTGGCACTTTCGCAATTACAACTGACACTTTCTCATTTCCAACGGACTAATCTCATTTACAATTCACAAATCTTATTTTCAAGTTACGCCTTCTCATTTACAAGTGACTATTCTCATTTACAATTTACCATTTCCCATTCACAACTGACTATTCTCATTTTAAAGTAACGCTTTCTTATTTACACCTGGAAATGGTGTAGTATGTACTGATACAAGGGTATTATAATTTTGCCGACATAACGGTACTACGTAACGGCACAAAATAATCGAAATAGATATAAAGTTCCCTATACGAAACATCTTAGGTTGAAAGGAGGAGCTGATTAAGGCATGCCTGTCCGCCTGTCTGTCCGTGTACAGGATAACTTGAGTAAAAATTGAGATATTTGCATGAAATTTGGTATATAGATTACTTTCTGGCCAAGGTAGGTTGCTATTGAAAATCACATAAATTGACAGATCTCGGTAGCTGAAATAGTATAATTTTGTAAGTGAATCCCCTGGTCATTAGGGTGTCCCGTCCAGGTATGAGGTTTGAGACAAATTTATTTTTGAGATACGATAGGCAAGAGCTGTCAAAATTTGGGTAATTGAATACAGAGTTGTATGTATTTATGTATGTTATGGTAAATTTCATATAAATAATAAAAACCCAATTAGTTGGTAATAATGCGTCCAACAATAGCACTATTTTACTCTTTGAAGATCTATAGAGCCCTTAAGTTGTTGTTTTTAACCTTTGAAAGCCATTTCGTAATCTGCTATCAAACACGCAAGTTTTAAGGGGTATTGCGTTAAGAAAACCCTCAAAAAAGTATTTCGGGACACACTAATAGGATGAGTCGAAAATTTTTTTTATATTTTTCTTAACCCTAGAAAGGTAATCATATTTTGACATACGTAAAAGATAATCATGCGTAAAATTGACGCACGAGTTAGAATTGGGTATATTATAATACTTACTCATTAAATTGGAGCAAAATGTTATGGAATATATTCTAACATACATATAAAAGTCAAATAACAACAATTGAAAATTTTATAAATCATTTCTTGCGAAAAAAAAAACAAAAGCAATTCAACTTCCCCAATTTTTTACAAAACTTAGGAACCACATTTCTTTAAGTGAAAAATAACTAATTCTCTGCCTTGCATGGGCCAAATTAATTTAAAGAATAAATAAAGAAGATATATTTTAAAGTTTAAGAATGAATATTTTAGAAAAATCCGTCAGATACAGTTTAGACACATGTCGACATTATGCTCACGGCAAATGACTTTTTTGCATATATTGCACGAAGCACTTGCCTTTCGTCTTATGTTTGGGGGACAGTAGCAGCAGTTTTTCCGCTTTTTGGGTGCTGGCTGTTCGTCTTGATCATTTTCGAGGGGATCCGCATTTTCCATTATTCCAATTATCCATAAAGCTAAAATTCTTAAAAGTTACGGCTGATACATTAGCGCAAATTCCGAATTAACTGCGCTTTTGGGAGTTAACTTGAGCATAATCTTCATTATAAACTCCCAAAAATTAAGATTTGAGCAGTTTTAAAAAAATTTTACTGTCAGCTACCCTTAATTTCCTAGTGTTTCTTGGTGTTGTTGTCTATTAATGTACAGAGTGTTGCCAGTGCAAATTTTTTAAAACTGCTCAAATCTTCTTAATTTTTGGGAGTTTATAATGAAGATTATGCTCAAGTTAACTCCCAAAAGCGCAGTTAATTCGGAATTTGCGCTAATGTACCAGCCGTATTACATAAAAGATAATCATGCGTCATTTTGACCCACCTAGCCGTTATATTTCGAAACTGGCAACACTTACATCCGCAACGCGTGTGTCATTCGAAAGTTCTACTTCACGACTGAGATAACTAAAACGGAGAGCAACACACTTTCGCTATTTACAGAGAAAATACAGTTTTTCGAAAGCACATGCGTTAATTTGACGCAGATTATCTTTCTAGGGTTAAAACAATACCCCTTAAAACTTCCGTGTTTGATAGGAATTGCGAAATGGCTTCTAAAAGTTAAAAACAACTACAACCTGAGGGCTCTACCAATCTCCAAAGAGTACAAATATTGCTATTGTTGCAAGACGCACTATTGCCAACTAATTTGGTTTTTAGAAATTGAAATTCACTTATTTATTTGGAATTTACCAAAACATACATTAATACATACAGCTCTGTATTCAATTACGCAAATTTTGACACCTTTTGCGATATCATATCTCAAAAAGAAATTTTTCTCATACCTGGACGGGACACCCTACTGGTCATTCTATTATGATTTTTTGAAAAAAAAAAATTTTAAGTGGGCGTACTAGTATCGCTGATGAAATTTGACGAAATGGCTTCCCGACCACCACCACTTTTGATATGGAAAATTTCGAAAATCACATAAATAATTTGGTAGGTAATACTCCTGGTAATTTGACCTTTTTTAGAGCCAGGATCCCGGACCCTACTTCTTCAAAAAGTACCATTTTTGACCCTTTTTTAAAATTCGTGACTTTTTTGACCCCTTTTCACTTGTTCAAAACCAAAAAAATCTTCTTGTTCCTTTTTGCTCTTATATCGGGATCTCTTGCCGATTTCCAAATGTCTTGCCTAACTGAAGTCTTAATACTGGCAACGCTGTATCATGTGACAACTCCGTCATATGTATGGTCAGTGCCAAAAGAAAATGTAGGTACACCTTAAAATTGCTAATTTTTTATGAAAGTACTCCTGGAAATAGTTAAATTTTACCATAGAAAGATACAAATCTTAAGTAAAATTTAACGAGCTACAAAACTGCGTACTCGAAAAAATTCTAAAAATTCTGTGCAAAAAGTTGGAAAATTGGCTGAAAATTTGTCAATTTTTCCTGGATTTTGCAAAAAAGAAGAAATAATTGGTGAAAATTGCAATTTTATGGTGTACATTTTCTTTTGACACTGACTGTATGTATGTATACATTAGGGTGATTCAATTAAACAAGCTTTTGTTTTTTGGGTCTTACCCCCTACAAATTTAGTAAATGATGAGAAAATAAGCCTCGCAAAAAGTTAGCTCTGCAACTTACCCCTTACCTACTTAAAATAGCCTTTAACCGCCTAGGCAATTTTGGCCGTCCCTTAAGGGTCGAATACATAAAGCTTTGTTAACCTCGCCTGACATTTGCTACCTCAAAACTTTGCGTCCAACTTTAGAGGTATGTTACAACGAACGCCTTGACGCTTCTCTTTTATACATTTGTTTTCGTTATTTGTTTCTTTGCATTCATAGTGTTTTGGTTAATTTATTAATTTAATAGAGAAAAAATTAATTAATTATTATTTCCTCCATTGTTAAATTATATAAGGTTAAGCAGATTTTGACATTTGCCAAGGCAAAGCTTCCTTAATAGAGTTGCATTTACGAAGGATGCAAAAAAGGGTAAAAAATCCCCCTTTAGGAAAATTGTAGTAGAAAAGGAATAAACGCCGTTCGCAAATTTCAGGATTTTTTTTCCGGAAATCTGTCCTTTCAATATTTGTTTTTAAAAATTATTAGGAAAATTAAATTAATTTTAAACTTAACTGTAAAAAGCATGCTCTTTTAAGTAAACATGTACGAAATATGCTTAAAAAACGTCAAAATTGGATCCTTTTTTAATAACTTTCATCAATCGCAGGTATGAAAACCAATCTCTTAACGTCTGTGGCAGCGATCTCAGGAGCTTGCCTCGGAGATCCAAAGGAAAAAAAAGGTGCACCTGAGCTTTCAGCGACCGCGATGGCAACTACGGGTCCGGACTCCCCGGAGATATCTTCCCTCCGCTCTGCGTACTTGGAAAAACGATTGGCCGCAAGGACCCTGAAGAAGTATGAGGGAGTCTCTCAGGAAACGCTGTCGCTGAGTTCCAGAAGTCGGTGGAATTGGTGCAATCTCTGATACCGGATTTCCAAACCACTTATGTGCCAAAGAGGGTAAACGGAAACCCTTTCAAACGCAAGAGATCGGACGTGGGGTTAAAACCTCGCCCCGGAGTGGACAAACCAAGCTTTGCCAAAATAACTAAGGACAGGATCCTTATAGGCATTCTTGACAGAGGGAACGACCGTTTGGCAATCCCCAAAGACCAGTGGCAACACGTCCGGAACGCGCGGTACAGCCGCGGTCACGGATGAGGGTTGGCACCAGGGACAGATTAAAATAGTCGCGTGTGACCGCGCATGAACTGTTGCACTGTACAAGGCAGCAGCTGCAACACTTGGTGAAGTCTACAAATGTGCAAAAATCGAGCTGGTCGACCGGAATAGCATTCCGGCTTGGCCAAGGACAAGGGCATGGATTCCTGCCATCCCTGCAGAGCCTGAGAGGATTCTCACGATGCTGCGGATAATGAATCCTTCTCTCCTGAAGTGTCACTCTGGTCGGGGATGGGGTAGGGCCTGATAGAGAAGTGGTCTTCACCATGAATAAGGAGGCACTCGAGCCCTTTAAAAGTTACAATGGACTAGTGCATTAGAGTGTAGGTCAGATGGTTATCCACGTAAACCGTGTCTATGCAGAGCGCGCTGCCATCTCCGCTGCAACGTGGGTCTCGGATATCGAAGAACTTCAAGAGGAAAGGGAGGAGTCCGACGCGAAAAGCATGTTATCTGCCACAGCACTTTCGCAAAGTGACGTGAACAGCTCGGAGATGGAAGACAGCTTGCTGGACGGGGAGCAACCAATCCTGAGCGCATTATCTCTGATGCTTCAGTCAGCAGGGCTCCCGTTACGCCAACTCGTCGTTGAGAGACAACCTCCGGGATGGGGCAGACCTCGACGATATGGGTACGTCAGGGAAGTCTGAGCGCTCTCATGTTGGTGGTGCTTCAGATAAATCTGCACAAATCTAAATCGGCTTTCTAAATGCGGCATGGATGTGGTCCTCATCCAAGAACCCTGCGTCAACAGCTCGAGGATCTGCGGATTGGGCACTATTGGCTTCAAGCTCATTCGAGCTAGCGAGGTGGGCAAGGTCAAAACCTGCATTTTGGTGAAATGGAGCTTCTTGTAAGAATGCTTACAAGCTTTTTCCTTGATTAAATTTCAGCTTCAAACGATGAAGTAACGTATTTGTATGCTGACAAAAGGCTGCGGAAAAGAAAAAATTGCTATTATTTAGTTAAAATAATAAATTTTCATAAAAATCTTACCAAATAGACCATTAATTTTTCAAAATAAAAATAAAACAAACTTCAAAATCTTTCAGTGTTGCTGTAATTTTGTTCGTATCAAGAATATTGGTTTTTACTACCATTTTCATACGATTTTGAAAAGAAGTAGCACTGTCACTCAGACAAGGAAGCATGAAGCCGAGAAGTGTCAAAAACGTCTCGGACTGCTTAACCTTATATTATTAAACAATGATTTCCTCCAACTTTTTATTCTTTAATTAAAGCAAATTCATCAACATCTGATTGTCAAAGCAAGCAAAATTTGAGAGTTTGCCTAATTTTAACTTTGCTTCAACTTTGAGGTCTCCAATTTGCCATGCTTCGTTTAAATACGTATACTGAACATTTCTGTCAAAGTCAAAGTTTGAGGTAAAGTCAAAATAAAGCTTTATGTAACTGACCCATTAGGGTCGCTTTTTCGCCCTTTCCCATATTTTTTTACGGTAAAAACGGAATTCTTTTCAAAGTGAGTTTTCTTATCATTTTCTAAACCTTTTGCAAAAAGATATCCTTATGCCTGGAATACATGTGCAGGGATTTGGCCTGCAGCGCTGCTAGTTTTACTGCTGCTTGAGTGATTTGTAAACACACGTGCAGCAAAACTTACCTGGCAGTTCCATGCAGTGACACTTGAACAACATTTCCAGAACTCACTTAAAACACACATAAATAAGCTGAAATATGGTTTAAACACTCAATTTAAAATCAAAATTACATATTTTATAAATTTTTTCATTCAAAAATACAAAATAAATGCAAATCACGAAATAAAATATTTGTTTTTTTGGCATTTTGTTTTTGGCTTGTTCGTGCTTGTTGGGTTTTTCGACATCCAACACTGGTGAGCTGCGTAGGAATTTGATTTGAGCACGTCGTGCAGCTACTGCATACCATGCAGGGATACATGTGTCTGCTCTACCCTGCAAAAATCGAGAGTACTCTATTTCCTATCCAAAGAGTACTCCAATTGGAGCATCAGAGTACTCCAAATGTAATCCTTTTTCATATAAAAATTGTGCTCCAATTAACATTGCGATGTCCTAGGACTGGACCACCTACTCCAACCGTCGCTTTGTTTCTACTCTTTGGAGTACCTACTGTCACAGTACTTTGTAATATACTCCAATGTTGTTACTCCTTGGAGTATATACAGTCAGAGCGATAGTGTCGTGATTTTCTTCGATAAGGCAAAAGCAATTATCGGCTTTCAAAAAGCTGAAGTTGGTCCGATGAGGTATACAAAGGATTACTATTGGAGTACTCCAATATCAAAAGATTGGAACACATAATCCAACGATTTGTGCAGGGTAGTACAAACTAGTGTGTTTAAATTTTCACTGCGCAGGGTTTACTGCACATTTGTTTTGGGCTTTAAAGTGGAGGTTTTTTAGTTTAAAAAACTTTTTACATTATGCGATTATCATTACCATTAAACTAATTACAACCATTTAAAAATGTTTATATTTTGTATGTGTTACTTGCAATAGTACAAAACTCAGTCATTAGCATCAAAGAAAAATGGAAAAAGCTTATGTAAATGTGTTCCTATCTAAAAAAAAGAGGGACCCTTTTTTTCTACTTGGACCCGTTTTGAAAATTTTCAGCGACAACACTGATCACGCTAAAACTTGAAAACGGCTGAACCAAATCATATACTTCCTTTGGGGGGTTTGTTTGTTATTACCACGCGCATGTCATGTTATAAAATCAGAGCAAAATATTAGGGGGCGTGGCACCTCCCATACAAACGTTTTTCTTCAAGGTGAATATCTCTAAGGTAGGGACCTGGGAATTGGTACAGAGCTATAGCATAACAACATACAACATAACATTCTCACCCATAAAACTGGGGGTTAACCAAAAAGGGCACCTTCCATACGAATGAAATACTTCATAATCCATATCTCTGGAAGTATTTAGGTTAGGTTGGCAAGGGGTTTTATGAGATCGATTCCCACCACCTCCAAAGAAACTGGGGATAACGAAAAAGGGGGCGTGGCACCTCCCATACAAATGAAATACTTCATAGTCCATATCTCTGGAAGTATTCATGGTAGACCACTGAAATTTGGTAAGGGGTTATATGAGATCGACCCCTACCACCTCCAAAAAAAACTGGGGACCACTCAAACCTGGTAAGAGGTTAGATGAGATCTATCCCTACCACGTCCAAAAAAACTGGGGATAACGAAAAAGGGGGCGTGGCACCTCCCATACGAATGAAATACTTCATAGTCCATATCTCTGGAAGTCCAAAAAAACTGAGGATAACGAAAAAGGGGGCGTGGCACCTCCCATGCGAATGAAGTACTTCATAGTCCCATATCTCTGTATTTAGGTTAGACCACTAAAATTTGACAAGGGGTTTTATGAGTTCGATTCCCACCACCTGCAAAAAAAACCACTCAAACGTGGTTAGAGGTTAGATGAGATCGATCCCTACCACCTCCAAAAAAAACTGGGAAAAAGACGGCGTAGTTCCTCCTATACGAAGGAGATATCGGTATGGATTAAATTAGATATAGGGATCGGGTTAAAGAAACATGCAGGGAAATAAATTTGTGGCAGGACAACGTCTGCCGCGTCAGCTAGTACAAAATATAAAAATTTTTAAATGGCTGTAGTTAGTTTAATAATAATGATAATCGCATAATGTAAAAAGTTTTTAAGCTTAAAAACCTCCACTTGAAGGATATGATTTTGCAAAAGGTTTCGAAACTGATAAGAAAACTCACTTTGTGAAGAGTCCCATTTTCTCCCGTAAAAAAAATATGGGAAACAGCGAATAAGCTACCTTTAAGGGGCGGCCAAAGTTGCTTAGGCGGGTAAAGCCTATTTTAAGTAGGTAAGGGGTAAGTTGCAGAGCTAACTTAGATGTCTTATTTTCTCATAATTTGCTAACTTTGTAGGGGGTAATATGGTGTTTCCACCAAAAACAAACACCGTGTGTGTAGATTTTGGGTTTGAAATAATTGTCAACTCTTTCCACTGCGTGTTTGATATAAATTGTGTTCAATCTGTCATTCGTGTAATTTTATTATTCGAAAATTTTGTGGAAAATGCTATTTACGCCAAAAGGCAGATACAGACACGGAAGCCCACTGGTAGCGATTTGGGTCTTATGAAAGCTATAACCTCTATAACATAGTCCAATTTTGCCGTGGGACCTAGCGAACAAGTGTTTGGCCCTATGATTTTGCGTTGCATTTTGTAAAAATATTAAAAAATTTAAAAATTTTAAATATAAATTAATTTAATTTTAATTGTCAAGAATTTTGACAAACTGAAATCAATGGTAACATGATTTCGATAAGAATTTAAAAACTGAAAGGAAATAATGACGTAAATGAACATTATTGCCATCTTTTAATGACAGATCGTTTGCATGCAACCCCAAAGCAAACACGCTTTAAAAAAAGGGGTTTGGGTTATGAAATTTGTATGAGATTTGACAAGGGTTTCAGGTAGTGTTTGATTTTAAACACGCTAGGGCTAGAAAACGCGGTGTTTGCTTTTGGTGGAAATACCATATAAGACCCGAAAAACTAAACCTTTTTATTTGAATCACCCTAATGTATAGATACATACATTTGACGCAGTTGCCACATAATACAGCGTTGCCAGTAGTAATACTTCAGTTAAGCCATGGTATAAATACTACAGGTAAAACCGTTAATGACACTAATGACATTATTAAGCAATTCTCATACTCATTTATTTTTTGCCATGACGCGTCTGTTTGGTTTTTTCAATCAAATAAATTACAAATAAAAATAATTTCTTTTAATTTTTCTTCAATTTGCAAGTAGAACTATTGCTAGAATTGTTAAAAATAAGGACTGTAAAAGCGGTTCACATGTGTCCCTCTAGCAGGCTAATCTACCATCTCATTTCCTGCCATTTTATAGTGTCCAAGCGTCCACCTAAACGTGCAGTGTAAATTGGAAAATATTTTTTGATTTTTTTCAAATTTTTCTTATTTTAAATTTTTTGAATATTTTTTTTTTTTATTTGACTTACATACTGACACATTTTATATTGCTTAAAAACGTCAAAACAAAATCAAAAGAGAGAACGGTTTTACCTATAGTACTTATACCATGAGTTAAGCAAGACATTTGGAAATCGGCAGAAGTTCCCCATATAAAAGTAAAAAAGGAAAAGTAGTTTTTTTTGGGTTTTAACAAAAAATTGACAAAAATGCATTTCATTGCAGTTTAAAAGTGAAAAGGGGTCAAAAAGGGGCACGAATTTTAAAAAGGGTCAAAAATGGTGATTTTTTTTAAATTAGGGTCCGGGTTCCTGGCTCTAAAAAAGGGTCAAATTGACCCTTTAGGTTACCAAACGGCAACACTGTTCGGTTTATTCGAACTAAAGCGTTCAGCAGAATCAATCCGTGACGTACGTCACGTACGTCGAAATAACTGACAGCAAAGTAGACTGCGGATGTTTGTATGCGTAACGCCAGATAAGACGGATACGTCAAAGTAGAAATTGCTCTAAAATTGACGTACGTGACGCAGCTGACGTATTGGCGGACTGATTCTGCCGAAAGCTTAAGGCTACGCAACACAGCAACCGACTTTTGTCGTCCGGCAGCAAATACACATCCGCACACACGTGTTTTAAATGAGCTACCAGATTTCACCCGAATGTTAACAAACTTTGGGCACCCGATAAAAAATAACGCGCTCGAATTTCTCTGATGAGGTCGGATGAAAAAGTCGGTTGCAGTGTGAGCGTAGCCTACGACTTCGTTGCTTGTTTTACCTACGTTTTGTAATTGGCGCTTTCCCTGCAAAAATCGTTGGATTATGTGCTCCAATTTTTTGATATTAGAGTACTCCAATAGTAATCCTATGTATACCTCATCGGACCACCTTCAGCTTTTTGAAAGCCGATCATTGCTCCTGCCTTATCGACGAAAATCACGACACTATCGCTCTGGCAGTATGTACTCCCAGGAGTAAAAACATTGGAGTACATTGCAAAGTACTCTGACAGTAGGTACTCCATGGCAGAAACAAAGCGAATGTTGGAGTAGGTGCTCCAGTCCTAGGACATCGCAATGTTAATTGGAGCACAATTTTTATATGAAAAAGGATTATATTTGGACTACTCTGGTGCTCCAATTGGAGTACTCTTTGGATAGGAAATAGAGTACTCTCGATTTTTGCAACCGCTCAATATCCTATCCATCCTATTTTGTTTGCACTGCACAAAAACCCGATGCATTCGATATACCAACCAAGACGCAATCGATTATGCAGCCCCTTAAATACTGTGACGAATTCGATGATTCCTTGATTATTTTCCCTGAGTTCGATCACTGTACGTTAAATAAAACACTCCGATTCTGTTTAATAAGTAGTACGCTTTATTCAGTACTAAAAACCGTAGTACAATATCGCGGGTTAATTTACTGTTCAGTACTTCACTGTACAACACTTCAAAATAAACTGATTGATTTGCGTTGTCTTTGCGCGGTTTATATACCCTAGCAGACAGCAGCTTCACAACCTAGAAATGTCTACACCTTTCTGGTTTATTCGTGCAACAGTGTTCTCGAAGCGTTTATCTATCGTCATCTCCTCTTTGTGCCACATTCGCAAACACGCGAGCTGCCTCTCGCAGCTGTAGTTGTGGTAGTGACGCTAGTGATAGAAATACGCTAGAGTTGGGAGATGAGCGATTCCTGAGAACATTCGCCACACTGCCCTCCACCTAAGTCTGATCGTCCCGATCAGACACATTTCCTGATCCAAACGTTGCTAGCCTCTCCAGGTGAACCACCTTCATTTTGTTTCGTGGTTTTCCAACAGTTTGTATGCGGTAGACAACATCATTTATCCGCTTTATTACTTTATATGGGCCTTCCCAGTTACATTGCAGTTTTGGGGACAAACCTTTCTTTCGTTGTGGGTTGTATAACAGCACTAAATCTCCTTCTTTAAAACCTTCCGAGTTGATGGCTTTGTCGTATCTGGCTTTCATCTTATCACTCATGATCTTCGTCCGTTGTCTTACAAGATCGTGTATTTCTCTCATTTCTTCTTCCAAGATGCTAGTGGACTTCCTGGCATTTATTCCTTCATCAGCATTTATCCCAAACTTCAAGTCAGCTGGCAACCGCAGATCATTCCCAAAAATTACTTTTGCCGGAGTTTGACCCGTAGTTTCATGTACTGCCGAGCGATATGCCATCAGAAACAAGGAGATGTGCGTATCCCAATCTTTCTGGAACTTATCCACTACTTTCCTCATGTGCTCTTCCAAGGTTCGATTGAAACGTTCCACCATACCATCTGACTGAGGATGCAATGCAGTTGTTCGAGTTTTCCGAATACCCAATATCTTGCACATTTCTTGGAATACGACTGATTCGAAATTCCTGCCTTGGTCAGAATGTAACTCCATCGGTACACCAAACCTCGCTATCCAATTGTTAGTGAACACCTCTGCAATGGTTTCTGCCTCTTGATTTGGAATCGGGTAAACTTCTGGCCATTTGCTGAAATAGTCCATAACAACTAATACGTACTTGTTCCCGAGTTTGCTAGTAGGAAATGGGCCAGCTACATCCATGGCAATCCTCTCAAACGGTGCACCTGTGTTGTACTGCTTCATCTGTCCATGACTTCTCGACTTCGGACCCTTTGCTTTGATGCACACCTCACAGTTGGCAATCCACTCCGCGATCGACTGCCGGCAACCAACCCAATAGAATCTCTGCTTGACTTTCTCCAACGTTTTCGTGACTCCGAGATGACCTCCACTTGGGCCATTATGTAGCTCATTCAAAACATCAGAGATTTTCTTCCTTGGGACAACTACCAGCTTCCGAGCGCATTGACCATCTTCGCTTTCCCATACTCTATGTAAGCAACCGGATACCAATTTCAGACTGTTCCACTGTGCCCAATATGACTTGGCAACAGGACTCTCTGCTGACATCTCCTCTCTTGTTGGTCGTTCGTTTTGCTCGATTCCTTGCATCACACGTACCAGATCTGGGTCCTCTAGCTGATGCTTCCTTAGTTGATCCATGTTCCATTCGTCCGTAGATGTTATAGTCATTAACCGCACATCTATAACATCTTCCTTGGCCTCAGCTTTCGAACAATGCTTGCATTCTAGGTTACATGGTCGCCGGGACATTGCATCAGCATTGCCGTGGTTGCTGCCTTTGCGATGCTCTATGGAAAAGTCATAACTTTGTAGTCGCTCTATCCACCGTGCCAATTGACCTTCTGGATTACGGAACTGCAAGAGCCATTTCAAGGCTGCATGGTCTGTCCTGACGTGAAATCGCTGTCCATAGAGATACTTGTGGAAATGCTTGATGCACTCCACCAATGCCAGTAGTTCTCTCCGTGTTACACAATAGTTCCTTTCGGGCTTCCCAATTGTGCGGCTATAGTACGCCACTACCTTCTCCTGCCCATCGACAATCTGTGACAAAACACCTCCAATCGCGTAACCGCTCGCGTCTGTATCCAAAATAAATGTTGAGCCTGGGATTGGATACGCTAACATTGGGGCCGTGCACAGCCGTTCTTTCAAGGTTTGGAAAGCCACTTCATGTTCCTTCTTCCAATCAAATGACATATTCTTCCTGGTCAACTCATGAAGGCTACTGGCTACGCTGGCGAAATTCGGTACAAATCGACGATAATACGTGCACAGTCCGCGGAAACTTCGTAGCTCATGTAAATTTTTCGGTCTTGGCCAATCCTTTACTGCTTCGATCTTCTCTTTAGCAGTGCAAATTCCCTCCGTAGTAACCTTGTGACCTAAGTAACTTACTTCCTTCTTGAACAATGCACACTTTTTGGGACTTAATTTCAGACCGGCGCCAGCTATCCTTTGGAAAACTTCCTCCAAGTTCTTAAGATGTTCCTCAAAGCTTTTTCCCAGCACGATGATGTCATCCAGGTACACCAAACATGTTTTCCAATGCAGTCCTTTCAATACTTGATCCATGAGTCTCTCAAAAGTAGCTGGAGCGTTACATAGTCCAAAGGGCATTACCGTAAATTGCCACAGCCCCTCTCCAATGCTGAAGGCTGTCTTTTCCTTATCCTCATCTTTCACCTCTACTTGCCAATAGCCGCTTTTCAAGTCCAGTGTTGAGAACCATTTCGTACCAGATAGTGAGTCCAGAGTATCGTCAATTCTAGGTAATGGATAGCTGTCCTTTTTCGTTACGTCGTTCAACTTCCGGTAGTCCACACAGAACCGCATTTTTCCATCCTTTTTCTTTACTAGCACTACCGGTGAGCTCCATGGACTAGCTGATGGTTCGATCACGCCGCTGTCACTCATTTCTTGTATAATTTCACTTACCACTTGGCGTTTGGCCAATGGAACACTTCGAGGAGCTTGGCGGATTGGTCTAGCGTCACCGGTATCAATGTGATGCTTCACTACATTGGTCCGACCTGGTTTGGAGCCATCCTTGTCAAATATGGTAGAGTACTTTAATAGAAGTTGGTTTGCCTTATTCTGGTGGTCTTCTTCGAGCCCTTGCGTCCACGCCGTGATATTATCTGATAGATTAATGTTGCTGGTAGAGACATTTCCCTGGAGCTGTTCACAGTTTATAATCACCTCCACCTCCTGACATTGTCCCAATATAGCTCCTTTGGAAAGCTTGATCGGCGATCGAAACTCATTTAGTACTCTTACCGGTATACGTCCATCTTGTTTTGTCATAGCCAGTGTTTTTCCTACTAGTATATCCGTCTTTGAATTGTTTGCTGCCTCGACAACCCACAATTTGTTTGTCCCATAATCTCTATCAATCCTTGCCCAAACGACTGCCTCCGACTTCGGTGGAATTTGTTGGCTATCTTCCACGAGTACCCGCTTACTGATGTACTTGTTCTCGTAACCAAAATTGAGTGGCACATCCATGTTCTTATAGCTCATAGTCCTGTTTTCCATGTCGATCTTGATGCCTTGGTTGCTTAAGAAATCCACACCAACTATGATCTCATCAACAATATCTGCCACTATAAAATTGTGCAGTACGGTGACATTTCCAATTGCGATTTCACATGTTACTTCTCCTTGAACTTGGGTGTCCTCACCAGTCGCCGTACGCAACTTTGCTCCATGTAATGGCCTCACTCCTTTCTTGACTAAATCAGATCGAATGATGGAATGAGATGCGCCCGTATCAATAGTCAGTAAACGCTCCTTTCCGTCCACGAGTCCTCCAACAGTAACATTACTCGACTTCCTTCCGATCTGTGAGACAGAGATTATGGGGCATCCGATTGCGGGAGCCAGCCTACGCCCCTTGCGGCTGACTCTCTTTAGTTTAACGGTTGGTTGGATTGGGAGACTTGCTCATCTCCTTCAGCCTTGCGCTTACGTCCGCTTGCATTATTGGAACTAGATCCAGATCCACAATAACGTGCAATATGACCAGATTTCCCGCACTTGAAGCATTTAATGGACGCTTCATTTTTCTGTTGCTTTCCGTTCACTGCTTCTAGGATTGCGTCCACCCATTCTGGTCGTTCTACTTCCACACGATGAGCTTTGTACGCTGGTTTGCACAAAAGTGATGCTGTTTCTTGAGTTAGAGCATGTGATACCGTCTCCGCAAATGATCTCTTTGGATTTGCATAGGTGGCCCGCTTCGTCTCCACATCACGTATTCCATTTATGAAACTTTGTATCTTTACCCTCTCCATGTACTCTACAGGTGCATCCGCGTTTGCTAGGTGCGCTAACCTCTCGATGTCCGATGCAAATTCTTGTAAGGTCTCATTGGGCTTCTGGCAGCGATTTTGTAGCTCTATTTGGTAAATCTGCTTGCGATGCTCGCTACCATAGCGTCTTTCAACGGCTCCCATCAATGCTTCATAGTTGTTCCTTTCACCTTCTGGAATAGTCTGTAAGATTTCGGCTGCAGGTCCTTTCAATGCCACAAATAAAGCAGCGACTTTGTCTTCAGCGCCCCAATTGTTCACAGCTGCTGTCTTCTCAAACTGTAGCTTAAATACCTGGAATGGAACAGAACCATCAAAAGATGGGGTTTTTACCTTGGGAGAACTTGATACAGCATTTGGACGATTCAGCTGCAACTCCTGGATACGAGATTTTAACGCATCCACCTCGGCTTCGATCTTATCCTGTCGTCCACTGACAACTTCTAGCTGCGATGAGACTCTTTGCTCTTGTGCCTCTAGTTTTAACGTTATGCGTGTTTCCTGTTCCATCAACTCTTCCTTGATCTGTGACGCCATGTATGCCTTCTGTTCTTCTAACTGAGATGCCATGTGTGTCTTCTGTTCCTCCAACTGTGTTGAAATTCCGGATGTAATACGTGTCTCCTGTTCTTTCATTTGAGATGTTATGTTCGTCGACATCTGAGCCAATGCAGCCAATAACGAGTTTGTGTTCACGTTTTCCACAGGATTCGGGGTATCCTTTTGTTCTTCCACTTTCGTCGCTCCCTCTTCCAAAAGCTGAAAAACATGATCGTCAACGTTGATTCGTTCTGCTTCCATCGCTTCTCGCAACCGTGATTGTAGCTCTGCTTTATTGCCCGTTGTTGACAATCCACGTCGTTCCAACTCGTTTTTGAGTTGCTGGATCTTCAACTCATTCAACTTTGCCATGTCCTTGTTATCCTTAAAATGTCCTTGTTATCCTTTTCAATGTCCTTGTTATCCTTTTCAATGTCCTTGTTATCCTTTTCAATGTCCTTGTTATCCTTTTCAATGTCCTTGTTATCCTTTTCAATGTCCTTGAATTTATTTAACAATACCGCTTCTGACACCAATTGTGACGAATTCGATGATTCCTTGATTATTTTCCCTGAGTTCGATCACTGTACGTTAAATAAAACACTCCGATTCTGTTTAATAACTAGTACGCTTTATTCAGTACTAAAAACCGTAGTACAATATCGCGGGTTAATTTACTGTTCAGTACTTCACTGTACAACACTTCAAAATAAACTGATTGATTTGCGTTGTCTTTGCGCGGTTTATATACCCTAGCAGACAGCAGCTTCACAACCTAGAAATGTCTACACCTTTCTGGTTTATTCGTGCAACAGTGTTCTCGAAGCGTTTATCTATCGTCATCTCCTCTTTGTGCCACATTCGCAAACACGCGAGCTGCCTCTCGCAGCTGTAGTTGTGGTCATTGTGTATCAATACCAAGTGTAAACTCTTCTGCATAGACGTCAAAATTCCAAAATGAGTTTAACACCTGTTTGAGATTGTGGTTAATAACAAGTGTGATATCATAGACATAGTCGTGAAAACTTCAAAGTGAGTTGAGTCACCTGTTTTTAATTTCCTTTTTTGTCTCACTTCTTTCCATCTTCCCATCTCTTTCTACCATTAGGTAAAAGATAGGAGACCGCCATGTTGATGTGTGCAAGATGTTAAACAACGCCATTGCTTTTCTGTTATTCGGTGCTGGTGACATTTTAATATGTACAGGATGTAAACAAACCGACATTTTAATGTGTGTTGTCAAAAGAAGAGTTCACACTTGGTATTGATCATTGTGTATCAGTACAAGTGTGGAATCTTCTGCATAGACGTCAAATTTTCAAAGTGAGTTCAACACCTGATGATCAGAGTTGCTTTTTTGGAAAATAGTATCATATAGCGCTGAGTTGCATTCGATTGCGTAAAAAAATTGGTAGTAAATAAAGGGGTAATAGTTCTCTAAATTTTTAAAATAAGGTGAAAAATAATAGTTGAAAACTTCTTAAGTCTGGTTTTCATTAGGTCAAATTTTGAAAATTTCTATCGACTTTATCGAAATAAGCGGTAATTGTCTACTTTAGCTAAATTTATTAAAATTATAAAACGGGGCTCGAAAGACGGGGTTTGGCCTCAGGATCACGAATCCGGTAGTGAGCAGTGAAAAGTTATTGTCGAAAACCCGAAAATTGGCCCGGGTTCGATACCAAAATTGGGGCGGAATCCATGGTATTTATGTGCAGAACATAATGAGCTGGCAGCCTTCGGCCGCGCTTATAAAAAATTAACCTGGGCCACGCCATCCCAAGTCCGGGGTGTTGCCTGAACCGTGCCACGGTACGCACTTTTTTCGACGTTTTTAGGCGCAGTCTAATGTAAATACAACAACCACATGAAATCTTGAAACTTGGATTGCAAATATCTCCTCAGAGAAGCAAAATATTAAAAAAGCGCTTCCGGATTCGTGATCCTGAGTCCAAATTCCGCCTTTTGAGCCCCCTTCCCATAGTTTTAGCTAATTTATTATCAGTTGACAGCTAAAGTAGACAATTACCGAATCTCGATAAAGTCGATGAAATTTGACACCTTTTGACCTAATGAGTTGTAATTTATAAAGTTTATTTTACATTTTGAACTTGTAGCACTCTTTTCAGAATTTGTTTGCTACTTTTTAGAATTTGTAAAGATTTAAAAACGTACTGAAAAAGGCAAGAAAAAAAATGAAAACTGCTAACAACATTTCACGACAGGCCAATTGCATTATGCTGGCGAAATTTGATGTTGGGACCTGGCTTAATAAATTAAACACAATCTATCTAAAAAATTGTGTTCTCATTTTCGAAGTTCGAACATTAAAATTTTTCCTGAAAATAAATAAAATTTAATCGTTTTAAGTTTTGTATTTTTTTTTGCAAAATATAATAAAAGATTCGCTTAAAAATTTCCTTAGGTACAAATTGGAATGAAAAAGTTGTGCAACACAGCAATACTTTTTTGCAAACAAGAACCCTGTCTCATCGTTTTACGGTCCTGCACAAAACCCTGGTTTGCAGAAACCACAATAGCAACCCAGATTTTTGACATGGATGTGTGTTTTGATTGACGTTGAAGTGTGTTTTGACATTTCTGTCAAAGCTACATTTCACACTTTATGTTATACACAATGGTATTGATACACAATGGTTGTGGTAGTGACGCTAGTGATAGAAATACGCTAGAGTTGGGAGATGAGCGATTCCTGAGAACATTCGCCACAATACATGTGCTAAATCGCCTGCAACGCTGCTTGAACGAAATGTAAACGCACGTGAATGAAAATTTACCCGGCAGTAACACTTGAAATACATTTTCAAAAAATTTAAAAATACAAAATAAATGCAAATAACGAAATAAAATATTTGTTTTTTGGCATTTTGTTTTTGGCTTGTTCGTGCTGGTTGGGTTTTTCAATACTCAATACTGACGAGGTGCGTTGAAATTTGATTTGAACACGTCGTGCAGGGCCCCACGAAGAAACCTAAGAGGAAAGGAAACGGATAACTCTTCTCGTTGTTCTCGCCTATCAATTGGGGAAAATGCTACATTTGTTGCTTGAAAAGTCTCTGTGCATGGACATTGCGCCTTAACGGGAAACTCGATAGAAATCATGAAATTTATCTACATTTTCTACCGAATTCGGAAAATCTTTAAGCTTGATTGTAAAGCGTAAAACTTAATGTAACAAGTAGTCGATTCAATAAAATAATAATAATTTTCGTGTAGAATTCTGTGCGAGAGAAAACGCTGTGCGTTGATACTTGGCTGCTCTTCGGAGGTGAATATAGCGACGTTGTTGTTGGTCAGTGCAACTACTGGTTTTACTGTGATACAAACCTTTCTTACTTCAAAATTAAAAATTAATAAGTTTGTATTAATTTTTTTTTTATAGTTAATGCTGAAGTTTGCTGAGCAATATATGTCGGCGATTTCAACCACCTCACATCTGGGGACTAGGGTAGGGCCGGAAAGGTAATTAAGATTAAAAAAAAAGAAATAAACAGTTCAAAAGTGGAATATGTTATCTTGCCGATTTATAATGGCAAGTCGAATAGCAGCATTTGGTTTTTTCTGAGACAACTTTTGCCTTTCAAATAAAGTTTGCATCGATAATCATCTATGTATGAAGTACTTTTATAATTACGCTGTACAACGAAATTGAAGTTTTTGAAAAATCTGACTTCAGATTCGGATTCAGCACACCCAAAAGCTTTAGAAACCAATGAGAAATCCTCTAGGATTTTTTTTGCTGTTGTACAGTGTTATTAATCATTTAACTGATAAAAAAGAAATTTTAATATTTAAAAAACACTACGAGTTGAAGTCTGAATTTATAATTGTAAAATCAATAAAACGCGATTATATTAAATTTCCATTATATATACGGTGACCATAATTTTTTTCTGAAAAAACAGAACTCTTTTTTACTCAAAGCTTGGTATTGTCCTCACGTGAAAATTTCGCTACTCGCTTATAAACTATTTGACGTCACACTTTCAATGTTTGGAATAAAAAAGTGTTCCTGATTTGCATAACGTAATCAGCTTTTTCCAGTAAAAAATGTTGTCAACGTCTGTAAAACATTGAAATTGTAATCTCAAATAATTTCAACTAAACTGCATCAATTAAGTCAGTATTTTTTGTGAATAGTATTTCTTGATGGTGAGAGACATTTTCCTTGTTAATATAAAACCTAGAATAACTGGTTTGTTTGTGCTAAGAAAGTTCAACTATGATTTTGCGTCTATCTCGGCTGGTATGTAAACTCTAACCCTCATATTCATAAAAAATAAAATTCGTTTATAAAGCTTTGAAAATTTCATTTTCATACAAATTTTGATTAATACGCTCCCAACGAAGACTATCGCGGTTCAGTTAGCGTGGAAGGCTAACATGGTTCGTTCTCTGCGTCGAAGACTAACACACTTCGGTCTCTGCGTCGAAAAATTGGCAAGTGTATGCAAACCCAAAGCAAACACGCTTTGAAAAGAGGATTGAAATTGGCTTGGGTTATGACATTTGTATGAAATTTTCGAAAGGTGTTTTGTTTCCTTCTAAACACGCTAGGATAACACAGTGTTTGCTTTTGGTGGAAACAGCGTATAACTTTATAGAGTTATTACATTTGTTAAAAGGGTTGCCGGTATAAAAAAGCAGAACAAAAACAGAACAGTTGCTTAAAAAAAGACCATTTCTGTTATTTTCCTTAGAAAAAAAATACGCAGAACAAGCTTCTTAAAAACAGAACTGTTCTAACGCTGTATTATGTGGCAACTGCGTCATATGTATGTATCTATACATTAGGGTGATTCAAATAAAAAGGTTTAGTTTTTTGGGTCTTATATGGTATTTCCACCAAAAGCAAACACCGCGTTTTCTAGCCCTAGCGTGTTTAAAATCAAACACTACCTGAAACCCTTGTCAAATCTCATACAAATTTCATAACCCAAACCCCTTTTTATAAAGCGTGTTTGCTTTGGGGTTGCATGCAAACGATCTGTCATTAAAAGGTGGCAATAATAGTTTTGTTTCTTTCCTGCTAATTATGAATAATTATTCCTAAAAAAGTGTTCTTTGAAAAAATTAGCAGCGAATTCAGCAGCTTTTTGACATTTAATTGAGAGAGAGAGCGCCAATTCGCTGCAAGTTATTGCTGGAGATTTTTCGTCCAGCAGAAACCAGCAAGCAATAACAGCTGATCGGTGGCATAGCAAAACAACAACAAAAAATGTAAATTCAAATTGTTAGCCAATCAGAAACGTAACTGCTGTTTTATCTTCAAGTTTCTGCTGAACTCTGTTCGACGAAAAATTAGCAGAAATGAGATTTTGACAGCATTTTACAAGACTCTCTTCTGCTGACAGTTCTTTGCTGGAGATTTCAAGAAACAAAGCTAATGTTCATTTACGTCATTATTTCCTTTCAGTTTTTAAATTCTTATCGAAATCATGTTACCATTGATTTCAGTTTGTCAAAATTCTTGACAATTAAAATTAAATTAATTTATATTTAAAATTTTTAAATTTTTTAATATTTTTACAAAATGCAACGCAAAATCATAGGGCCAAACACTTGTTCGCTAGGTCCCACGGCAAAATTGGACTATGTTATAGAGGTTATAGCTTTCATAAGACCCAAATCGCTACCAGTGGGCTTTCGCTAGCATTTTCCACAAAATTTTCGAATAATAAAATTACACGAATGACAGATTGAACACAATTTATATCGAACAAGCAGTGGAAACAGTTGACAATTAGTTCAAACCCAAAACCTACACACACGGTGTTTGTTTTTGGTGGAAACACCAGATTACCCCCTGCAAAGTTAGCAAATTATGAGAAAATAAGCCTTCTAAGTTAGCTCTGCAACTTACCCCTTACCTACTTAAAATAGGCTTTACCCGCCTAAGCAACTTTGGCCGCCCCTTAAAGGTGGCTTATTCGCTGTTTCCACCTCAAAACTTTGCGTCCAACTTCAGAGGTATACTACAACGAACGCTTTGACGCTTCTCTTTTATACATCTGTTTTCGTTATTTATTTTTTTGCATTCAGAGTGTTTTGGTTAATTTATTGATTTAATAGAGAAAAAATGAATTAATAATTATTTCCTCCAACTTTTTATTCTTTAATTAAAGCAAAGTCATCAACATCTGATTGTCAAAGCAAGCAAAATTTGAGAGTTTGCCAAGTTTTAACCTTGCTTCAACTTTGATCTTCTATTTGGCATGCTTCGTTTAAATACGTATACTGAACTTTTCTGTCAAAGTAGAAGTTCGAGGTAAAGTCAAAATAAAGCTTTATGTAACTGACCCTTAAGTGTTTTTCATGCATTTATATTGCGTATTATTCGCATTATATTATATTTTAGTGTTAAATAACGCATGTGAACATAAATTTATGTGAAATAATATGAATGTTAACAGCACATGCATCCCTGTGCTCACATTATTGATTGTCAAAATTTGATCTAGCCCCCAGGGCTACGGTGTTAACATCGAATTTTCATCCTTAAGTAGTAGTAGTAGTATCTCGCCAGGCCTACATACATTGTCCAAGAGATAAACTAAACAACTTACCCGAACCTACTTCCATCCCAATGTCTTTTTTGTGCTGGTACCTTCTTCGTTACAAGGGTCTAGAATCGATTCTTCACATCCCGAGCTGTTTCCAAAACCCTTTTTTTAATAAAAAATGCACTTACCTTGATATTTCAACGAAACCAAACTCGGATACATACAACTAGCTTATTCTTGCAAATCTCTTTAATCTCCTAGAGGCTGAAATACATAAAACTTTGACAGATGCGCGCATATTTCCGTCTTTTTTTCGTGTTTTTGATCCATTTTTTTTTAGTAAATTTTGTTTATTGATATTCTACATGATTAATTATCATTATATGATCAATATTATACCAAAAAATATACATTTCTTTCTTTCTCTGCGGGGTGTAGTTCTACAGTCTTCAAAAGGCGTAGCCACAAAAAAAAAAAAGCTGACGGATCTGTGACCTCAATACAATAATTTCATGTATTTTGGCGAGCTTAATCCAAATCCGTGATCAGAAGTAGCCGTCGCAGTTCTTCACTAACCTTCACAAAATAATATTGGACTTTTTTCAAGGTTAGGGTGAACCTAATGTAATGGGGTGTGGCTGCTGTGCGACCTTGCCCAATCTCTCTTGCGTCCTCGTTCGTACACTCTTGGCAACGTGAGCTATCTAGGCTCGCGGCAGAAAGAGAGGGAGCCCCGGTGGGGCCACTCTGACATACTTGGTTTAAGGGCTCACCGAGGTCTTTTGCGCAGCGTCTGTTCACCATAAGGTGCGGCTACAAGCGGGCGTCTGTCTTGAAGCAAGCGGCTCGCTATATAAATGTGTAAATATTTTCCAAAAACCCCAAAACGGGTTGTGCGCTGGGCTTGGGACCCGCCACGTAAAAAACTTAATTCCAATGAAAACTAATGTACCAAAGCCTCGGATGAGAACCCCCTTTAATGTTGACGACCCGGCAAAACGAATATTAGGGCATGTACCGGGAATGTCCGGACCATTTCAAGGGTCGGTACCGCTGCCCGACTGGTTGATGTCCTCGTAGGCGCAAAGGCCGACATCACCGCCCTGCAGGAAATGCGATGGACGGGGCAAGGAAAGACGACCATCGGTCCTTGTGACGTATACTATAGTGGCCAGGCACGCGGCAAAGCGCGTGGTGTAGGATTCGTGGTGGGGAAGAGACTTCGCCGCCAAGTATTAGCGTTCACTCCTGTGGACGAGCGTCTCGCTGCGATCCGCATCAAGGCGAGGTTTTTCAACATAACATTTATCTGCGCCTATGCGGCAATTGAGGAGACGGACGACGCAGAGAAGGACTCCTTCTACGATAAACTTGAACAGACTTATGATCACTGCCCCCAGCATGATATCAAAATCGTGCTCGGCGACTTTAATGCCAAGGTGGGCAAGGAAGGAGTCTTTGGTCCTACAGTTGGAAAATTCAGTCTCCACGATATGACATCCCCCAACGGCACTAGGTTGATTGACTTCGCCGCTGCTCGCAATATGGTCATCAGTAGTACCAGGTTCCAGCATAAGCGAATACACCAAGCCACATGGCTGTCCCCTGATCAAAGAACTAGAAACCAGATTGATCATGTTATAATCGACGGCAGACACAGCTCCAGCGTTCTGGACGTGCGTACCCTACGTGGTCCCAATATCGACTCGGACCATTATCTTGTTGCAGCCAAGATACGCACACGCCTCTGTGCAGCGAAGAAAGTGCGCACAGTAACGGAAGGAAAGTTTGACGTCGAGAAGCTGCGCATGACACAGACAGCTGATAATTTCTCCACTCGACTCTCACACCTGCTATCAGAGGGCAATCCTCGACCTAACGATGTAACCGAGCAATGGAAGCATATCTCTCACTCATTGCGTACCGCCGCTGAGGCCACTATAGGGTTTCAGCGAGGCCGCAAGAACAACTGGTACGATGAGGAATTTAGCACTGCCTCGGACAAAAAGGAACGGGCGCAACCCGCAGTGTATGGCAACGCTATAGTGAGGCGAGGAAGGAAGAGAGGCGCCTTTTCAGAAAAAAGAAACGTGAAGCCGAAAGGCGTGAGTGTGAGGAGCTTGAGATGCTGGCTGACAGGAATGATGCCCGAAAATTCTATGAAAAGATCCGGCGGATGACGGAAGGTTTAAAGACCGGGGCAAGTTCCTGTAAGGACAATAATGGCGACCTGGTAACCGACGTACAGAATGTACTTAAATTATGGAGGGAGCACTTCTCCTCACTGCTAAATTGCGAGGGAGACGTCGAACCCGATACCCCAATCCCTGACGATGGAAAAGTCGTCCCACCACCTGACTATGATGAAGTGAGGATAGCTATATCCCGGCTGAAAAACAACAAAGCGCCTGGAAAAGACGGACTACCCGCCGAGCTGTTCAAACACGGAGGCGAAGAGCTGGTAAAAAGCATGCATCAGCTCTTATGCAGAATATGGTCAGACGAGTGCATGCCTCCAGATTGGAATTTAAGTGTGCTCTGCCCAATCCACAAGAAAGGCGATCCCGCTAACCGCACCAACTACCGCGGAATCAGCCTTCTTAATATCGCATATAAGGTTCTTTCTAGCGTATTGTGTGAAAGACTGAAGCCCATCGTAGACAAGCTGATTGGACCTTATCAGTGTGGCTTTAGACCTGGTAAGTCTACCATCGACCAGATTTTCACGATACGCCAAATCCTGGAGAAGACCCATGATAAAAGAATCGACACACACCATCTCTTTGTCGATTTCAAAGCCGCTTTTGACAGCGCAAAAAGGAGTTGCCTGTATGCCGCCATGTGTGAATTTAACTTCCCTGCAAAGCTTAGACGGCTTTGCCAAATGACGTTGAGCAAAACCAACAGCTAAGTCAGAATCTCTGAGCCATTTGAAACCAAACGAGGCTTCAGACAGGGCGACTCCCTTTCGTGCGATTTCTTTAACCTGATGCTGGAGAAGATAATTCGAGCAGCAGAGCTAAACCGCAATGGTACAATCTTTTACAAGAGCGTGCAATTGCTGGCGTATGCCGATGATATTGATATCATTGGCCTTAACAACCGCGCCGTAAGCGCTGCCTTCTCTGGACTGGATAAGGAAGCGAAGAAAGTGGGTCTCGCGGTGAACGAGGACAAGACGAAGTATCTGCTGTCATCAAAGAAAGAATCGGCGCACCCGCGCCTTGGCAGCCAAGTCACCGTTGATAGCTACAAGTTTGAAACGGTGAGAGACTTCGTCTATTTGGGAACCAGCATTAACACCGAAAATAATATCAGTCTAGAAATCCAACGGAGAATTACCCTTGCCAACAAGTGTTACTTTGGACTAAGTAGGCAATTGAGAAGTAAAGTCCTCTCTCGACAAACAAAGATCACGCTCTATAAGTCTCTCATCATACCAGTCCTGATGTACGGCTCGGAATCATGGACAGTGTCAAGAGAAGATGAGATGGCCCTTGGAGTATTTGAGAGAAAAGTTCTCCTGAAGATTTATGGTCCTTCCCGTGATGCCAACGGCGAGTATCGAAGGAAATTTAACGATGAGCTGTACGAGCTTTACGCAGACCTGACCATAGTTCAGCGGATTAAAGCCCAAAGACTCCGCTGGCTGGGTCATGTTATGCGAATGGACAAAGAAGCACCAGCACAGAAAGTTTTCCTATCGACACCCGAATTCGGCAGCAGAGGAAGGGGAGACCTCGACTGGGATGGAAACAACAGGTGGAGGATGACTTCAACTCCCTTGGGGTTTCCAATTGGCGTCAGTTATCGCTAAAAAGGAATGACTGGCGTGCTTTGATACGAAACGGCCAAAATCGCCTAGGCGGTTAAGCGTCATTATGACGCAAGCCAAGATTAGATTAGGGCGAACCTCGGGCCCGTTTCCCTTAAGAATATGTATTTAGCTTTATTCGATGTTGATTTTTTTTATGTTTCGCAAATTTTCAAACCAAAATCGGGAATTCTGAGAAAATTTCAGTCTAGGTAGCTTTTGTAGGGAATTCAATTTCCTACAAAAATATGTTCAGGAAAATGGTGTTTTTCAACAATGATTTGTCGTTTTTATACCAAATTGGAAGTCTGTAAAATCTAAACTAGCGATGATAGACCTCTAGACTTTAATATAAGAATCTGAAAAATTACAGTAATTTTTTCACCTTTCTTAAAAAGATAATCAATATAAGCTTTAAAAAAAAAAAACAAACGAAATTTGGAATTTTTGGCCCAGTCTAATATACATACACACAAAGATACCTGCCAATAAATGTTACTTTATATTGACTTATGGAAAGAAGTTAGACAAAGAAGGAAATTAAAAACAGGTGACTAAATTAACTTTGAAATGTTGACGTCTATTTCACACTTGTACTGATACACAATGGTAGTTAACGGATAGTGTTGACATAACAGCTTTTACTCATTTTGTCATTTTATAGAACAAGATTTCCCCCTGTACTTATTTAAAACTTATAGCCAAGTGTCAAAAAAAAAATGGTGTACTACGGTGCAGCGATTTTCCACGTATGTGCGGCTTCAGCGAGCCAATATTTCGGCCTGATTCTAAATTTTATATTGCAACTCGTTAATAAAGTTGAAGTGAATTAAAAAAGAACTTTTTTTTCAACTTAAAAATTTGTTTATCTGTTCTTAAAATCTAGGGACCACCATTCAGAATGGGGATGTTGTTTTACCTCGCAAAAAAGAAGAAAAATGGTATTTTGTACAAATTGTACCTCCTTTACCGAAATTACCTACAAAATTTCAATAAATTCATTTTTTTCTTAAATTTTTTTTTTTTTTGAGGAAATTAGTCGATAATCTTTAAACTTTTTCTATTTTGTAAGTTAATAAATTAAATGCCAACAATATATTTTATTTGTTTGTTATTGTTTTATTACTTTATTCATTTATTTTTGTAATATTCGAAAAACAAAAAAAAAAAAACTGTTACATACTTTTATTAATATTGTTGTTTTATTTTATGTATATTTTTTCTTTACATATTTAATTCGTATTTTTGCTTAAAAATGTTGTTGTAAACTGTCATTTAATATGCTGCATTTGAAAATTAACGAACTATGAAATTTTTTTCATTTGTTTTAAATTTATTTCCTGAACATGAATTGTTTACCGGTTGCACTTAATCTAAAGCAATGCTATTTGTTTTATATTATTATTAATATTTTTTTATTAATTTATTTATTATATATGTATATTTATATTAATTTACGTATGTATTTTTTGTTTGAATTAATATTTCATAAATATTTTTTTTTTTTAAATTAAATTATTTAATATTCAAATGTAAATTAATGGTGCGCCATTAAATATTTTTTTATTAATTAATATTCCGCTAGCATTTACATTCTTTTGTTTAAATTATTTTTATATGTATGTATGTATATATAATAATTTATTAGTAAATATTTTTAACTAAATTGCATACGTTTTCCCTATTTTATGTTTAAATTAGTAAGTATTTATACAATGCTTAATTACAATTTTTACTGCATTTTTTGCGCTTGTTTATAGTTTTTTACATTTGAAAAAAAAAATTACTTTTTCTTTTGAAAAAAAAAAAAAAAAAAATCAAAGTTGTATTTTTTAACCATTAAAGTTAAATGTATCATTGCATAACATTTCACCGTTGTTTCACTTGCGTTGCCAAATTTTTTTAATATTTTTTTACTATAAATTTAAGTTTCACTCTAGAACTTAATTTTATGCTAAAATTTAATACAGTAAAATCCAAATTTTAAAATATTTTTTTATGCTTCCTGTATGTTAAGCGCTTTTAAAAGCAAGAAAAATTTGTTTTTTTTTTGCTTTAGTATTGCAATTTTTTTCAAATATTGAACTAAAATTTTTTATATTGAAAGTTTTAAATTATTTAAAAATTAAATGGAACAAACTTTTTGCAATAAACAGTACAAGGATAGAAATAATTAAATTAAAATTTAAAAATTATCAAAAATTAAATTTGGAAAACTTTAAAACTAAAAAAAAATTAAAAATTAGTCCTATTCTCTCTAAATTTTTTTTTCATAAAAAACACAAGAAATTAACACACTGTCAAAATTGTAAAATTTTGTGTCAAGATTTTGTTCTTTCTGGAAAAAATTAAAAAAAAAATGTCCAATTTTAGTGGGCTAATCTCTTGTCTTTTTTATGAAAAAATTTACAATTTAGGAAACTTCTCCTATTTTTTAAAACAAAAATATAAATTTTTGAAAATTTTTAAATAAAAAAAATTAGATTTAAAAAATAAAAAATAATTTAAAATTTTATAATTTAGAAATTTATTATAATTATTCTATTGGATATTTTTTTTACGTTAAAAATAAAATAAATTAATATAAATTGAAAAATCAAAAATTAAGTTAAATTTAAAAAGTTTTAAGGCAAAAAAACTAATTTTGAAAACTAAAAATTTTGAAGTTTTTGTGAATTCTTTTGAATATTTTTTATTTTTTTAATCGACGGTCTTGAGCTCATATACTTTAAATAATTATAAATTTGTTTTTTTACTTAAAAAAAGCAGTGATCTTAAAGATGGAGCAAAGTTTATACAAAAATAGTGTAACAAAAATTAACTGGGTTAAAGTATTTAGACATAAAAACAGAATAAATTTTAAGCAAAAAATTTCTAAAAAGTTATTTTTTTTTTTGTTTTTCAAATAAATGAAGCAGTATAAAAAAAAACCATTTATCGTTGGCTGAATGAATGAACACAAATATCTGGGTTGTCTATACAAAAACGCGCTCTCCCAGGAAACGATTTTAGAAAGTATCACCTCAAAATTTTATTCAAAACCATAACATTGTAAAGGATCCTGTTGTCCTTTTTAAAATTCAGAGATTTGTTACACAGACTGTTCTATATGGGCGAAATATCAACATTTCATTCAAAATCAAGTGTTTGCAACATGTTTTGAGAAAGTCTGAACTTCAAACAAATTCTGAGGCCGTTTTTTCAAAAATATTCTGATATACGCTGTTTCCAGCCAACGATATTTTAATACAAAAGTGGATTACTTAATAAGTGATGCTTAAAAAAATGCTTACTCGAAAACTAAATTTTAATCAACTTTTACGAAAAATATCTAAAGCGTAACAAAATAAAACCAAAAAAAAATAATAATAAATTGTTCAGTTACCTTACCATGTACGTTGTATTAAAAACGATTGTTTTGTAGGGATACAATTTTCATATTCCAATTATCAAATTGGAAATTAAAAATTTCTTTACTCAAACAACAAAACATAACCTAACTTATTTTTTCAAAGCCTTTTAGTGATGTATGGAGCGCGCTATAGCGCATAGTAAGGTATCAAATGAACAGCATATAAAAGGATGGCATACAAAAATAGAAAAAACTGTTTTTTTTTTTTAATAAATAATAACAGTACTAAGAAAAAAATTTAAAGAACTTTAAAAAAATACGCAAAATATATAACAATTGATTAAAAAAACAGTTTTTTGTAAAATAAAAAAATAAAAATTGTTTACAAGCATCAACAAAACTATAGCTACCTTAATAAAAAAGTTGTGTTTAGTTTCAAAAACCCACTGGAAAATAATTAAAACTAGTAATAATAAAAAAAAATATATTGATTAACTTTTAGGCTTAACTAATGCAAAAAAAAAAAAAAAAAAATTTAGTAACTTTGAAACTTAAAACTATGTAATTGAAAACAGCGAAAAAACTTAACGAGAAATAGTATACAATTCAACTTTTCCTTCGCTCAAACTTTAAAATCAATATAAATCATATGTACTAAGTATTGATTGTTGTTACTTTTTACACGACCAATCAATACCCAGCAAGTTTAACGAACAAAGTTTTTTTGAATAAACATATTAAAAAAAAAAAACAATAAAATTGAACTAAAACCATGCAACACTTTCGACTTAACTAACATTGGTTGTTGTGGGCGTGGTTGCAGTAGCCTTTGGCGCAGCGCTTACATCCGGCTTGCATTTGCCACCGGTGCTGCTCACTGCACTTGAACCACCTACGCTACCAGCTGTAATGCTCTTGCCGTTGTTATTGTTGTTGCTGCTGCTTCCAGAGCTCATATTCATATTCATGTTGTTGCTGCTATTACTGCTATCCATTGACCAATCCCAATCCTTACCTTTCGGTCGAAATTTTGAAGATTTATGATGATGATGGTGATTCAGCAGATGCGTTGATTCGCCCGATTTTGCATGCGTCGAGTCCACTGCGTGCTTGGGTGATCTTTCTGTCGACGAGGATGCGGACTTTCTTGATTCACCAGCGCCGCTGCTACTGCTGGATTTCGTCAATAGCGTGGGACCATTTGTTGCAATACTCGAGGACGTCTTACTCGCACCCGCAGTGTCGGCTGCCAAAACTTTACCATCCGCTGCACTTGTGCCGGTGCCATCATTACTATTATTTGAGTATGGCATTAGCAGATCATCGCAATCATATTCCCAATTACGTTCACAGAATTTCTTCTTGTAGTGCTTTTCCGATGACGATTTGGATTTACGTTGATATTTCAATGGTATTTTCAGTGTATTATTGCCGTAGGGATCTGCAGCAGTCGCCGCTGTTGCAGGCGGTGTCGGAGTTGGTGTCGGTGTGCCGCTGTGAGCAGCAGCCATTGCTGCGGCTAAAGGTGGTGTCGGCACTGCGGCATTTGGGCTCGGTGTGCGTGGCAAACCAATATCTGAGAGTGGTGGACTTTCAATGGCGCTTGCATCAACCGGTGATGAAGAGTTCGCTTTTAACAATGTTATCGGTGGCATTGAGGTGACATCCGATGAGTGTGATGATTTCATGCTGCTATCGCTGAGATGATCCAACGACGAGGTATGACTACCAGCGCCACCACCAACACCATGTTGATGCAACAAAAGCGCGTGATGATGACTGTGATGCTGGTGGTGGTGTTGGTGCTGATGTGCATGCATATAACTGTTCACAGCGCTACCGCCAGAACTTGCACTTGCACCGCTCACACTGACACCACTTGAACTGCTTGTGCTGCCAGCGCTGCTACTTCCACTGCCCATTGGCATATCCAATTGTGATGACGTGGATGATGTGGAGAGAAATGTGCGTCCTGCATCCGAATTGCTGCTACTGTGCGTTATACCAGAATCGGGTGATGTATTGCAGCTAATCGAAGATGGTACAATGTCGGTGTCAATCGAACGACGCGTCTTATCCAATTCGGTGGAGGCGAAGGCTACCAAACGATCGAAACCAGAGCTAACGCGGTGCTGCCAGTGTGTTTCATCGTCGGCGATGACGTCATCTGTTTGAATGAAAAGAAGTGGAGAAGAAATTGGTGAGTACCTAAGAAATATATTGAAAGAACTTTTGATTTGTTAGATTTTGAACTGTTTATACTTGAGAAGGGCTGAAATAGTAATGTTGTCTTGTGAGTTTTTTATGTCGTCTTTTGTTAATATGCGCGGTGGCGTGTAAGTATTAATGTGTTGAAAAATTGAATAAGTAAAAAACTGAAGGGAGAGAGGGGTGGGGTCTTTGGGGACTTGGTCGGAAGCAGACGAAATCCGAGCGGATAAGGAGCCTTAAATATCCCACGATAAGGCATAAAGTGGGTCTTGCGGTCAACGAGGACAAGACGAAGTATTTGCTGTCATCAAAGAAAGAATCGGCGCACCTGCGCCTTGGCAGCCACGTCACTGTTGATAGTTACAAATTTGAAACTGTGGGGGACTTCGTCTATTTGGGAACCAGCATTAACACCGAAAATAATATCAGTCTAGAAATCCAACGGAGAATCACTCTTGCGAACAAGTGCTACTTTGGACTGAGTAGGCAATTGAGAAGTAAAGTCCTCTCTCGAAGAACAAAGATCGCGCTCTATAAGTCTCTCATCATACCTGTCCTGATGTATGGCTCAGATTCATGGACAATGTCAAGAGAAGATGAGATGGCCCTTGGAGTATTTGAGAGAAAAGTTCTCCGGAAGATTTATGGTCCTTCCCGTGATGCCGACGGCGAGTATCGAAGGAGATTTAACGATGAGCTGTACGAGCTTTACGCAGATCTGACCATAGTCCAGCGAATTAAAGCCCAAAGGCTCCGCTGGCTGGGTCACGTCATGCGAATGGACAAAGAAGCTCCAGCCCAGAAGGTTTTCCAATCGTCACCCGAATTCGGCAGCAGAGGAAGGGGGAGGCCTCGACTGAGATGGAAACAACAGGTGGAGGATGACTTGAACTCCCTTGGGGTTTCCAATTGGCGTCAGTTATCGCTAAAAAGGAATGACTGGCGTGCTTTGATAGGCGACGGCCAAAATCGCTTAGGCGGTTAAGCGCCAATAAATGATGAATGATGAAGGCATACTTGTCGTAAGATGCGACTGAAATCCGCAACTGTAAGGTGCGACACTAGCTGTTGATACAGAAGAATAACAGATCCAGGAAGGGTTAAGTTGAGCAGCTGTTCATGGCAGAAATACACAGGTAATGGGGCCTTGGTCTTTGTGACAAGAGTGACACAGGTTCTATTCAGTATTTCTAGTGTAGTGACTTTAGCATATACATATACGCCATCAGGTTGGTTGTCGTAAGAGGCGAATAAAAGACAAGACCCGAAGGTTTGAAGGGGCCGAGCGAATACCTCTCCCGGCGATCAGGCTGGTACCAAAAGATGTGAGTATGCCTTGTCTACATCTATAGTAGTTTTTGGTTTTTACACCCAGCGTACTGGTACAAGGGTATTATAATTTTGTCCACATAACGGTACTACGTAACGGCACAAAATAATCGAGTTAGATAATAATCCATATATGGAAGTTGGAAGTTTAAGGCATTGCCCTCCGTCTGTCCGTCCGTCCGTGTACCCGATAACTTGAGTAGAAATTGAGATATTTGCATGAAATTTTGTGTTCAGGTTGCTTTCTGGCCACGAAATTTTCTCTCGTCTGGTTTTCGATTCGTGATCGTATGTAACGATTCGACCCAGGTTACTTTCTGGTCAAAGTAGGTTGCTAGAGAAAATGGCGAATTCGGATGATAACAACGTCCCCTTTTTCGATATCGTAAATTTCATGGCGGTATAAGATAAATTCCGGTTTACCAGAACTTAGACTTCCTTCTTGTTACTTTTCCTATGACACCCCTGCAAAAAATCATACCTCTCGTCCACAAAGGGATATAATTGATCCTAGTTGGCATACATTTATTTAAATTCGTGTGATCGTGATCGTACAACTCGTAACTTTAAATCTGGTATTTCGGATTACGACATAGGTGAACGTACAGCTTCTATCGCCATTTCGGATTTTTACAAACGTAATCGGCCGCCGTGGTGTAGCGGTTAAGTGTTCGACCTTCTACACCAAGTCGTGGCGGTTCGATGCCCGGCAAAAGTAACATCAAAAATTATTTAGAAAAAGAATTTTTCTAAACGGGGTCGCCCCTCGGCAGTAGTTTGGCAAACTCTCCGGGTGTATTTCTGCCATGAGAGCCTTCTCAGCAAAAAAAATTCATTTGCTTTGCAAGTGCCGTTCGGAGTCGGCAAAAAACTGTAGGTCCCCCAACTTGTAGGAAAAACTCAAAAAGCAACACACCACAAGTTGGAAAGAGAAGCTCGGCTAAAAATCTCGTTAGAGGGGGTTTAGTAGTAGTAGTAATCGAGTAAAACGTACTCGACACGTTGTGAATTGAAAATAAATTACTATTCGTTTGCTATCGTATCTCGTATAAGAGTGGTCGCTTTCAGCCCCAAAAAAAAAGTTAAACCCCCCGACATGGAACCGCTGCTAACATGCATTGTTACGAAACTCGTGTGCTTCACTTAGACAATACAAATATCGTGCTTTATTTTGGGTTAGTATTTTAAGCGGCATACATGCAAATAAATAGTTTAAAGCAAAAATAAGCCAAGAATAACCACACTTACCAATTAAAATAAAACAATTTTAATCGCCGTTTAACAACATATAAAAATGATAATTAGGATGGGTAGTGGAAGTTTCGTTAACCCAATCTCGGTAGCTAAATTTTTAATTTGTTTTTGCCATGACTGCGATATGAAATAGTTTTGATATGGGAGACATATTCGGAAACTGGAAAACCTAGTAAGTAGGAAGATGTACATACGTGAATGGGGAAATAAAGTCAAAACAACAACAAAGTAGATATTAGATGTAGAAAATGCAAGATGAATATTGTTTAGCTAAAGCGAAAGCAGTAAATGAAATGAGTTGAATGGAAAATGACAGTGGAGGAGCTGATTTTTCAATTCGTTTTTAAACCAACTTTCTGATGAGTTAGGGTCTTAAAATTTTCAACATAGCTCAGGTCGCGATGACAATGCAATATAAAGGAAAAAAATACGTTAGTTGGCACGTGGGTCGCTCTCAGAAACTCGGAACATGTATTACTCTCATTAAAAGCAATATGCCCTTAACAAAAAGTCCCGATAGGTGGCGCTGAATGATAAAACTTAATTATTTCAAAAGCTAAAAAAATTGGGATCGCGTGAGTCGTTCCATTCTGGTTTCGGCGTCGTTGCAGTCGTTTTTCAATTCACTTCCAAAAAGCAATGTGTTAAAAGAACAAATCCGACAGATGGCGCACGTTGTGATGTTTGCAAAATTGCATTCCCGGAGCTTTTGCACTCGATATTTAACTAACTTCTCATTGAGCTGGGGACTTGATATTTCACCATAGTTCAGGTTTCGGGGACAATGCATTATGTGAAAAAGACTCGACAGGTGGCGCCCGGGTTGCTTTATTTGAAATATATATTACTGTCTGTTAAATAAATTATTCCGGTGATACGGCTTCTTTATAGGAGGGTGGTTGACTCAGATACAGATGGCGGTGGTGTCTCATGGGGTCAAAGATTGTGCAAAAAGCGATACCGTCATAAGTTGGCACAGAATTGCCACCACACTCTACTTTTACCGCTGGTGAGATTAAAAAAAACTGTGTTGTGGGGGCAACCATGGACGAATTCAAGATGGCGACTGAGTAGCGCAGTCATGACATCATACCATAACTGGGGAAGTCATGGGCCTGGGCATCACCAACACTTTCATGATTATGCACGACACCAATACCATCTACATGCAAATTGGTAAGAAGACATTGTCCTTGAAAGGGGCTCTAAGTAAAGCTGACATCCAGGAAGTAGAGGTAGTGAAAATGGGAACAGGTTTGCATGGGTGAAGGTTTAGGTGAGATAGACGTGGAGGAGCAGTCAAAGGAAGTTTGCAGAGGTAAAAGTAGTAGGTAGATGACCAAGAAGGTTCCGCTGGTCATACCAAATCCTTCCCGAGACAGTTGGGTAGTACCGAGAGAGAGTACCGTAAGAGAGTACCGGGTTCATATCCGGCTAAGGACTGTCAACTTCGACATCACTCCCCAAAACCTTCGGGGGGTGTTTTTGTCGTTAACAACAACAGAGAGTACAGGTGTTCGATTTTTTTATTAAAATAAACGATAAGATATTAAAACTTCCACAAAGCAGTGACTTAGCCTCTTAAAGGAAGTTTATGTGGACTTTTCAGTACCATACTAGCAACACTCTCCACAATATTGTGGTCTTTCATCTCAGTTCCGGATTTCTATCCATTTTGGTCCTGAACGGATTGGCCGATCATTATCAAATTGCATTCGAATATACCTTTCTCTCAGAACCTACCGTTATCCAAGGTTTTTAAAGCCACACCGAATCAGTGAGTTGATTATTATAAATATTATGCACAACGTTGCGGCATGCATCTTAGTTGATTTGTTTGTTCGTCAAAGCAATTTAAATAAATTAATATTACATCACAAAATATCAAAATAATAAATTAAAAATATTGATGCAAGTGATTAGGAGAAAGAAGATGACCAACACCCCAAAATGGTAGACAGACAACAACGGTTAATTAATTAATGCGACCAAGACAGACGGCAGTATGCAGTATTAAGGATACCTTAGTTGAAAAAAACCAAAAAATTTATCAAACTATACTGTACAGCAGCCGGTTGGGTGTTGGACCAAACCAACTTTTTTTTTTGAAGATGTTAAGACGTTCCCTGTTTATCGAAGTTAGCCGCCAAACTTAGTTACGGGCTTTCGAAGTGTGAAGTTGGGCCCTTCGAAGATTTGGTTTTCTAATTGTTTTGTTTAAAAAATTTAAATCTCTTATTTGATTGGAGTATGCAGGAAGTGCTATGTATATATCTCAAAGTGAGATCTTCGAAAAAAAAGAACACCAATCAAGTAAGAGGAGCAAGAAGGCCATGCTCACATTTACCTTTTTCAATTAAACAAAAAAAAAAAAACAATTAGAAAACCAAATTTTCGAAGAGTCTAACAGTGAACTTCGAAAGCCCGCAACTAAATTTTGAAGGCTAACTTCGAAAACGGTAAATGTAATTTTTTACTTATGTCTTAATCTCTTCAAAAATGTTGGCTTGGTCCAATGCCTAGAAAAAATGGTGATTTATTCGCATATTGTTGCTTATAGTTAAAAAAATATTAAAAAAAGATAAAAAATATATAAAAAGCAACATTTGATTTTAGCTCTCGTGCTTTTGAAACTAGACAAAACACCCAATCCACTGTACTGTGGCTGCATTTGACAATGTTCAAATTGAACAAAACATTCCCCTATTTCTCTGAATTCCTGGGAACAACGGAATTACTGCCCATCGGTTTACAAAATAATATCCAATCAGCTAGTTAATCCGCATTAATGTGCCGTCTGTCTAGGCTATATGTATAAAATGTAGGATAATAGTGTGCCCACAACCAAAACTCAACCACCAAAGAAATGAGGTGAAAAAGGAAAAAATAAAAAACAACAATTGCGTAAGTTCACATTAAAAAACATTATTGATTAATTTTAATGCGTACAAAAAATTTTGAATTTTACATAAATCAAATATGCAAGAAAATGAATTAATAGTAAAAAATATTAGTGTTATATAAAGAAAAGCTATAAAATAATAATCAACTTTTTTCTTGGCAATAAAGTGCTTAAACAACTAAATAAAGGCATTGATTTTATATAATTTTTTCTTGTTTTTTTTTTTTTAATTAATAATGTGCAAATTAAAAAAGTAGAATTAACAGTCAACTTATAAATATACCTAATTTGTCTTTTTTTAGCGGATTTGTGTACATTTTATAAGTGATCTAACTAATTGAGAAATGAGCAATTTTACTAGGAAAAAATATTAATTTACAAAATTTTGTTTAAAATTGGAAAAAATGAAATGAACCAAAATAATATTCTATGATAAGTAAAAGGTGCACACAGTTAAGGCAACAACAACAACAATAAAAGGCTAAATGCACAAAAAGCAATTATAAAATGAGCGAGCGTTTATTAGGTAGTATTTTGAGTATATACGAGGGGCGTTCATTGTATTCACGGTTATTTGCGTAAACTAGCCCTTTTTAAGTAGTGTTTACGGATCCTACGGTATGAAAACGTTTTCTCCATAATTGCTAGCAACACTACAGAAGATAATGAGAAAAGGCCTAAAGAAATTTTTTTGAAGAACGGCTGAGGAATGGTATAACAAAACTAGATTTTTTTGTTTGCAGCAGAGTAGCCGTGATATTTTTCTGAAAGGAAGCTTCATACAGCTAGATTATGGTGAACAGACTTATATTTCAGCAGGTCTCAGATCGGGGGTCTTTGCTGCGTATAAATATTTTTTACTATTAAGACTCAGACTGTGACTTGCACCATTATTTCGACTGCATATTTTATATTAATTTCTTTTCTAAGTTATCATATTCCTTAAGACATTTTTTGATATTATAGCAATGGCTCATCTGCTGTACTCTATCGTCAACCCTAGAGCTGGAAGTTTTCCTATAATGCAACTAAAATGTTTTCAAAACTCTCCACCAATATGTACCTCGAGTTGTGACAAGTGTTGTGAGTGACGAATCACACTTAAGGGCGGAAGGGGTCTATCTACACCTCACCTAATGGGGGAATGGATGTATACGTAAGAAAAATACCCTTCCCTGTTGGAACATGCCAGAGATAGGCATGAGTATCGTAAGAGGTGACTAAAACACATCAAACATCAACCAGTTACGGTGCGTACCGGATTCATATCTGAATGTGGGCTCAGGTTTTTCCGCCAAGTCCTATTAAAGGTATACAAGCACCGACGATGCAAGGCGAAGTTTTGAACCCCTACGGGTTAGGGGTTTAGAATATGCCCGAGGTAGGCATGCCTGTCGTAAGAGGCGACTAAAATCCACTTCGACCCTGGCTAGGGGGTCAACGAAATCGTTCCCAAGACAGTCGTCCTAATACCACAAGGTGCTATTCACCGGAACGTACCGGATTCATATCCGGCAAAAGACTGTCAGTATCAGACAACCCTGCCTGGTCTGTCACGTAACTTTTTATAAGTGGATCTTTCGACTAGGCAGGGCGAAGGACTTCTACAACAACCGGACGAAATTTTGATTCTGAGAAAAACCAAACAAAGCACTATGGTGGGATCTCTTTTCCTATGATAAACAAATTTTATGCAGACTCTTTTCCCTGACTTTCGTTATAACATCGATTCCAAATATCCGGAACAGAAATCGCAATTAGAGGGCTCAACTGTGAAGGTATTTGTTGCTGACATGTGAACCAGCCTTATGCCTTTTCATTATAATGCAACTCTGGAAGCTTGTCAACTTGTCAAGATAATAGTTTCTTTTGCTTCACTATTTTACGAAGAACCAAGAAGACAGCTCGAATAAGTATGAACTAAAATTTAAAAATTCTTTTCTGATAATTAACGTATGTATTTTCCTTTAATGTACAAATATTAAAACTCATTTTTTCGCTTTACATCGATACTTTGGACTAATAAAGAGTTCTCAATATATTCGTCTGTTAATTTTTTATTTTCGTTACTTTGCGAGAAACGCCGACATTACAGTATTATTTTTGTTCCGTTGCTCACCAGCAATCAACGAGAGAAAAGCGTATGCTGTTGCCTCGTTGCTTGCAAGTAAGCGACTGAGCATAACAAACGACATCCATTGATTGGTCAGGGCAATCACAGCGCTCTCACTATCGCGGCAACAATTTCATGATTCGAATACTTCTGTATGAGACTGCGATTTGGAAGAACTTAATCGTCTGCGCTGGTCTGACTTATGAGCCACAAGTTGACAGTACTAAATCGATTGGTTAGCAGTGAAGGAGCGCATGTTCAATTCTCACTCTCGGGAAAGGAGCCTTGGAACCATCGAAATAGCTTTCGGTCAAAAAATAGTCATACTAAATATATTTGCCTAGCATGCAATTGAACGCCCCTCGTATGGTAGTATGTACATTGCTCGCAAAGCAGTTAAGTAGTAACTAAATGATAATATTTTATGCTTTATGGAGTTATGCAATATGATTGATAAGACGTTTTTGTACTTATGACTATGCTATTTTTAGATGATAATAATGAGGTATTCGTTTTTGTTTTTCTCTGATAAGTAAATGACAAGTCGTGTGCATTTGTTTGTTTGTTGTCGGGTTTTTGTGTTAATATTATGCTAGCATTGTTTTTCATATTCGTCTTTTTTCTTTCAGGTACACATTATGAGCTATTTCCATTCAATTTGTTTACGTCTCTTTTGTCTTTTTCTTATTCATATGCTTATGCTTTTTTTTCGAATTTCTAATTAAATGCTAACTATTTTCTATGTTTTGTTTTTGTGTTTACTAAATTAATAATATGTACAAATATAAATAGCTAGAGCACGCGTGCAATACACAGTACATTTGTTTTTGTTTTTTTGTTGTGGTGCTGGTGACTAACGCTAGTAGGTGGTACGTGGTGGTGCTTTTTTTTTTTGTATTTGCTAATAATTGTGTGTTGCAACAAAAAAACGTTTCAATTCTTACCATCATCACCGGCGCGTCCACCCACAATCGGTGTTGTACTGTGCGGCGTTGTACGCTGTTGTTGTTGCTGCTGTTGACGTGCTGACAATTGCAATGGACGCTCATCAGCACCAGCACCATGACCACCACCACCGCCGCTCATTATTGAATTTATTTCTGGACTCATTAATAATGGTTCCAAAGGTAATTTAGCATTACGTCGGCTTGTGGGCGATAATGTCGCTTGTTGTTGTTGTGCTGTTGTAGCATTTCCGCTGCTGCTGCTAACACCGTTCATATTGGCAAATGGATTATTGTTGCTTAAATGCTGTTGGTGGTGTTGTTGGTGCTGATGCTGATTATGCGCTGCCATATTATCATTGTAATGTACCATTTTAGATGGGCGTGGTTGTTGATTGTTTGCTAGTGGCGATGTACGTTTTACACCAACTATTGTTTTAAAAAAAGGTTCAATTTTAAAAATTTGCCTACAAAACTCAAAACTAAAAAAATCAACATTAATACATACTTTCCACTTTGTTGGGCGTGGCATGCGCTGCTTGCCCCTGTTGCGTTGGGTAATGATGCTGTTGTTGCTGCTGCTGCTGGCCACTGCCATATTGTTGTTGTTGTTGATGATGGTGTTGGAGGTGTTGATGTTGTTGTTGTTGTTGATGATGCATTTGATTATGTAAATCGTTGTTGCTGTTATTATTTGTTGAACTTGCAGCGGCACGACGTTGACGCTCCTCATGTTCCTCCTTGTATTTGCGTGAAGCCATAACGTGATCTTGCAGTGAAGCAGCTAAGCCTGTGAGGTGATCGAAAATATGAATTTGGTTACTAGAAGTTTTCTACTGGCCTAAAATGGAATTTAAATTCTTTCTTATTCTATGCTACATCTCCCTCCTACTTTTTATTTTCATACTTCTTTTCCTCCCTATTTCAATCACAAGAAATATCCCTATGCGTATCCCTTTTTTCCCTTCATCTTCATCTCCTTTTTCTTGAGGTGTTCCGAGTTTAGGCCCATTAAACTCTTGGCCTATTTTCAATATTCTACCATGAATACTTTCAGAGGTGTGCGGTGCGAAAAATTATATTTGTATGTAAGGTGCCACGCCCATATCATATAGTGGTACGGATTGTGAATCTAAAACCAAAGGTTAACAACGCAGGATCTTGAAGAGTTGGAGCGAGAAGCGCTTTCACATATGAGACGACGGGTTAGGGGTTTAGAATATGCCCGAAACCCATCGAAATCGTCCCCAAGATAGTCGTGCTAGTACACCAAAGTGCTATTCAGCGGAACGTACCGGATTCATATCCGGCAAAGGACTGTCCACATCAGTACAACGCTGTCTGGTCCGTCATGTAACTTTTTATAAGTGGATCTTCCGACTAGGCAGGGCGAAGTACTGCTACAATAACAACAAGACGTCCATGGAAGATGAAAATATTTTACAGTGCCACACAGTGTGGTGAAGTGCGAATTGAAGCCTAATCCATGGCCGTGATCAAATTCACCTAGCCAAGGATTGTGGCCCAGAGGCCAGATAAGGAAAGAAGAAAATTTGACTAGCGTGAGGTTCTTTAACGTAACATTTACCTCCGCGACTTTAATACCAAGATGGGAGTCTCTCTTCAGCTGGAAAATTAGGTTTATGGGATATAGCATCCCCCAACGGCACTTACTCCCCCACGGCACTCGCCTCTGCGCGCAATATAGACCAGGTTTCGCATGAACAAATACCCCAGGGTACTTGGTTGTCCCCTGATCAAAGAACAATATACCAAATTGATCATGTCATGAACGACGGCATAGTTAGCTACACGGTTCTGAAGGTGCGTACCCTACGAGGTCCCGATATCGACTCGGTTATCTTGTGTGCGTGTAAGTCCTTACAGTGGCGGAAGGAAAATTTGACGTAAAGTAGCTGCATACGATATACACAACCGATAATTTTTCCACTCGACTTTTACACATGCTCTCGGAGAGCAATTATCGACCTAACCAAGTAACCGAGCAATTTGAGCATACCTCTCACTCATTAAGTATCGCCGCTGAAGACACTATAGAGACGAATGTCGCACTGCCTCGGAGAAGAAGGATACCCTCGGAGGTCTGCGAACCACTGCCGGAGAGCGATCGTTTTTTGAAAAAAAAAAAAAACTTTTCAGCTAGGACCTTTCCGAGTCGTAAGCCAGCAACAGTTCTTTGATCGATACTCGCTCATTCACCAATTTCCAATCCAAATTTCCCTCCTCCCCTTTCCCTCTTCTATTTCCACTCTATACCTATCTTTGGGCCACTCTGACTTTCATCTCATTCTTCGTTTTGCTCCCCCTTATACAGCTAGCTTACTTGAAAATTGTATTTACCCGAATACATTCAGATATTTTACTCACCTTCCAATGGTGGATTGGTACCATTCAAACGATTTCCACGCCCATTATTACGTTCTTTGCTGCTTGACTTGTGCGATTGCGGTTGTGAGTTATGATGCTGTTGCTGATGATGATGCTCATCGTTGAAATACGCTTCAATGCAACCTTTCATTTCGGCGCGTGGCAAACTAACCGGTTGATAGTCGCGACCACGCGAAGCATTTGCAGCACCGCCAACATTACCATTGGCAGCAGCTTGACGGGCAGCCGTCGTTTCCCTACCGCCACCACCACTCATTGTCATTTGTTGATAAAGAGAAGGATTTTGCGTGTCACGTGCAACATTGTAGCTTGTGCTGTTGTTGCTGCCGCGACCAGTATTCGATGCCGTTGCTGCTGCGCTGCCAGCCGCTGTCTTATGATTATAAGCGACATGTGCAAGCGTAGCCAAGTTATGATTCGGTTGAGATTGCGTTGGTGGCGATTTACGACCGTTTATGTTGCGCGGTGTAATGTCCATTACACCGCCGCCTTGTGCATGCGCTCCTGGAGTTTGCTCATCGAATGCGCGCACATGTACGCGTTCAGGGCGTTGCGCATTCGGATTTATTAATAAGCGATCATGCGCTGCACGTTCCATATAATTTGCGCTAGCGCCTGTGTTGCTCGGCGCTAGTGGCGTAGGTGCAGCAACTGTACTCATATTCACTGCTGCATTAATAATGCTTTGATGTGATATTTCGAGAGTGCGCTCAATTTCGCCATTCACCAGATCGCCAATGGTTTTGGATGAAACGGGCAAACTAGTGGGCGCGCCTCCAACCGTTGGCACTTGCTGATGGAGTTTTTCCTGTGAAAGATGACGACGCAGCGCCATTTTAGCAGGCGATACCTGTGTATAATCGGGTTGCGATGAATTCGAGCTAGGTCGACTTGGTTGTTGTACACCACCAACGCTGTTTTGATGTGGCAATGGCTGCGAGATTGCAGATTCTCGACTGTTACTTCGCTCTAGCGACATGAGGCGGTCGCGCGTCGGTGGGTAATACATAACGGCCGAATCTGAGTTGGCCGAACTGGAGCGCGGTGCCATCACAACTTCATCGACGAGTTGTTCGCGACTATTTGAACGTTGTGATGCATTCAAAATAAGATTTTCGGCGGTACCGGTGGGCGCTTTAAACTCAAGCTGCGCCTGTATCAAATGTTGATGATTGTTAGATGCGCTGTGCGGATGCGAAGATGTGTTACCAGCTGCTGCTGCCGCGGACATCATCATTGCTTGCTGGTGCTGCTGTTGTTGTTGTTGGGCAGCGTAATGTTCGAAGCTTGTCGCGCTCACCGAGCTGCGACGACGATGATGAAACGCTAATTCAGCTGGGGCATTGCTAGCGCTGGGCGCAGTAGGGCCGCTGAAGTTCGCGTGTTGATGTTGCTGCTGTAAGTGTACCAAGTGTTGTTGCTGTTGCTGCTGCTGCTGTTGTTGTTGTTGTTGGTGATATTTTGCAGCGCTGACTTTTTGACTTGCGGAAGACGATTGCTGCTTGCCATATTTGCCGATAACTGCGCCGCCGCTGCCATATTGGCTATTGCTACCAGTCAGTGGTGGCGTGATCGGCGATATAGTCGTGGCAGCATTCAAATGTGTTGGGCCCTGGGTAGCAACAGTGATGAGATTATTCAAATTGTTTGGTGGCATATGATTATGATGGTGTGCGTGCTGCTGTTGTTGTAGCTGCTGATGATGCATTTGCATTTGTTGGTGCGCGTTCATGTTGTTTATCATCGCTGCAGCTGGTGTGGAGTGTTTGCTGCGTTTGGCCACTGGCGAAGACGTATGTGAGCCTAGTTGTTGCGCGTGCATACCCATTTCGTGCAGGTGCACAGGTGAAGCACCTGGCAGCTGATGCGCGGCCGCCTTGCGATGCTCTTGATCCTCATTCAGCGCCGATGTAATTATGCTCTTGAGACGATCTTCGAAGTTGGCCACTTTAGGTGATTCCTGTATGCCTGCAGCTGATCCTGCAGATAACGCGGACTTGCGCGCGCCAGGTAGTTCGCATTTCGGTAGCAAGCCAGTTACGCCACGTATACCATTGCCAGTTGCGGAAGGCGATTGTTGTTGAGGATGCTGCTGGTGTTGCTGCTGCTTCGGTGCTGGCATCAAGTTGCTGTCGGCCACATAAACTGAAACTGTTGGTAAATGCTCGCTGCTCGAACTGCGCGAGTGTGACTTTTTCTTCGAAGGTATCGCCTGTGCTGCCGCCATTTCTTCATGATACTGTGTCATATGATTATTGTTGTGATGGTGATGCTGATGATGATGCGATTGCGGTTGCGCTGCGTGTGCGGATGGTGGTAGTTGTTTAGCAGCGCCACCCATCACAACATTATTGTACGCATTGGCGGCTGCACCAGCTGCTGCTCCTGCAAATTTGCCCGCCTCGATTTGACGTCCCGTCTCCAAAATCTTTTGCGCCAACACTTCCGGATTGCTTTCCTCTATCTTGCCTACATCCGGCACATCAGGCCACTCCTGTGAGCGTGTACGATGATCGCGACTACGACGCGCGCTTTTCGGTGTTGCATGCGCCGCTGTCGATTTGCTGGGTGTTGTAGGCGCGTTGCTATTCGACACTGCATTGACAGAGGATGCGTTGCTACTGGGCGAAGCCGCCGTAAGTTGCAGTGGCTGTACCCCACCAACGCTACTGCCAGTTCCTGTTGGTGTCAGCGTAGCAGGCATCATTGCCTGCGCACCACTTGGCACTGGCGTTACATTTGCTGCCAACGTCATGTTAGTGCCTTGTGCTAGCAGCGTGGCGGCCGTTCGCCGCTCTTCGGCAGCTTTCTCTAAAACCGCTGCCTCCTTTTCGATAGTCGACACTTGCGCGTACAACTTTTTACGTTGCGCTAATGTATTCGCGATTTCTTTAAGCACCAGCTCATGCGCAGCTGTCTCACTTAAATCAAGCGCGCCGCTGGTGGGTAACTCCACTTTGGTGCGCCCATTGCTGCCATTGACCTTCTGATACTCCGGCAGTTGCTGCAAATGTTTTTTCAACAGACGTTTTTGCTCCACCTCAACAGTGTTCACTTGCGATTGTATTTTCTTCGCGATACCCTGTAGTTCCTTGTGTCGCCCAACAATCTCCTTCGCCTTCAATATCAAATCATTCGGGGAGGTCACATTGATGCCCAACTCATTCATGCGCGCCTTCAACAACATCACGCTATCGTCGATCAGCACCTTTATCTGCTTGTCTAGCTGACATGCGCGATTCTTTATGCGCTGCTTACGCTCCTGTTCCAATTGTATTTGACGCTTTATATTCGGCACAAACGCTTTCGATTTCATCTGATCGATCATCGCCATGTATTGCGAACGGAAGACGTCTAATAAAATTTGTAGCGCATACGGTGTAGACTGCGGCGCTTCCGGTATTTCCAACTCCGTATGCGACATGTTGCGCGTCAGCAGCGATGTTAACTGTTGATCTACACAACCGGGTGCTGCTGGCAACTTCTTACTCAACACCTCGTGTGACGTGCTCAACAGCGTTTGTTTATGCAGCACATCTAGGCCGGCGATCTTCAAAGATTTGCGGCCACGTGCACCCTTTTTCATACGACCCTTGCGCCCACGTGCGCCACCACCACCACTACCCGCATCATCTTTCGATGAGAAATCTTTATTCGCTAAAGCAGCTGCAGCGGCGGCTGCTTGTGCTGCAGCTTCACGTGCAGCAGCTGCCGCAGCAGCAGCGGCCGCGCTTTTGCTGGCGATTGCCGCTTTGCGCGTAAGCTTTTTGCGCTTCTTTGGTGTAACGGTGCGTACATTGCGCGCCGTCGTATTGGTGGTTGTTGTAGCGCTGCTACTAAAATTATTATTATTATCCTCATCATCAGACTGTGACGACTTGCCCTTTGAGCTGCTACACCAATCCGACCACAGCTTACGTGTGGTCGGACCGTTGGCGGTGCCGCCGGTTGTGCTGCCATTCGCCGCTGCTTCACCTTCGCTTTCGGTTGACGTATCCATATCCATATTATTGTTGCGCTGCGCTTGTGCCTGCGCTTGTCGCAATTCACGCTGCTCGCGCTGCAATTGATTTCTGGTAGTCTTGGATGACGTCGCTGTCGCTGTTGTGGTCGCCGTTGCTGACGACACCACACTTTGTTCCTTATTGATGTTGTTGACATGCGTTGCAGGTGAATTGGTGCGTTGCGTAATATTGTTGATGTTGCTGGAGGAGTTTGACGTTGACGTATTGGCGTTGGTGGAGTTGTTGGAATTTGTTTGCGCGTTACTGCCGTTGTTGGCGTTATTACTAATATTACTGCTGTTGTTGTTGTGGTTGTGGTGATTATGATTATTGAGCGCGTGATTGTTAGCCTCACGTTTGGCACGATCGCGTGTAGTGCGTGTGGAACCTACAACGAGACGCCGAGCAAAAGATATGCGAAATTAATAAAGTTTATTGTCATTATTGAATAAATAGTGCGAGGTTGGGTAGTGAAGCCAGATAGACCTAATTTTATACATAAAAAAGAAAATCACATATAATATAAATAACAATAAGAAAAAAAATTAATTAAAAAAAAAAAAATTATTAAAAAAATGTTTCAAGAATTTTGTTAAAAAAATTCAACAAAAAAGTGAAGTCAAAGTGAGCGCATGAATTTAATGAATTTTGACTGGGGGGAATTTAATTTGTTCTTTGGATATTTGCTACGTTTGATGACTGTATGTACATACATTTTTCAGCGTTTGGTGTAAATGTTCGCTTCTTTAAGCTTGCAAGTTTTTTGTAGAATTGAGTTTGAAACTGCATTTTTTTTTTCGTTTAAAGCTATATTTTTCATTCGTTTACACTTCCCAGCGTATCGTCCGTAGCTGTTTTTTTCACGATTTGGATTTTTTTGGATTATCCTTTTTTTATACTAAATTTTTCCATACGCTAAAAAGGAACCCATTTAGTTTTTAACTCCTTACATTTTTTATTTTTGTTAGCTTTTATCAAATTTTAGTAAGGTTAATTGTTGATAAACATTTCTTTTTTATTTTTATTTTCATTTTTTTCGATATTTTATGAATATTTATTTTGTATTCTTTTTTCTTTGTTGAATTTTTAAATTTTATTATTATTTTTTTCTTTTTTATTTTTAATAGAAAAATTTTAAACAACAAAAAAACTTTAATAACTTTCTCAACAAACCAAAAAAAATATTATTCTTGGTCTTGTGCCATTAATAGGATTTATTGAATATAAATTTAATTTAATATTTTTTTTTTTTTAATTTTTATTGTATTTTTTATTTAAATATTTAAATTTTTATAGAATTTTTATTTTCATTTTTTCCCATTTTATTAATTTTGTTAATTAACTTTTGTTTCAGTTTATTAATATTCTTAAAATTAATTTTTTTGTTTAAACATTTTTCCTTATAATTGAAAAAAAATTCAGAATTTTTTTCTAAATATTTAAAAAAAAATTTCTTTTAACATTTCTTTAAAAAAAAACATCTTTTTCATATTTTTTCATTACAGCCTGTACATTTGAAGAATTTATGCCTACTATTAACGAGTTCAACAATTTTTTTTTTTTTTTGTTTTTTTTTTTTTATTATTAGATAAATATAAAAAAAAACCAAAAAACAATGATAACTTTCATAAAAACAAAAAAAATGATTCTTGAATGTTTTTTTTTAATTACGACGTTTACATTTGAAGAATTTATGCCTATTAATGAGCTGAAGGCCACGAACAAAAATTTGTTTTCTTTTTATATATTTTTCTTTATATTATTTGTTTTTAATGTTTTTTTTCATACATTTTTTTTTTCAATTTTTAATCTTTTACGGTTAACTCATTTTTTTATTTTTTTATATTTACTTTCTATTAAATTTTATTTTTTATAATTTAACTTTTTCCAATTTTTTGTTGTTTATTTTTCTTTTATATTTATTACTTTGAAGATTTTTTTTCAAATTTTTTATTATTATTTTGTTTGCCTATTTAGCAGATTTAAAATTTTATAATGTTTTTACTTCGAATATTATTTTGTTATTTTTTATGTTTCGTTAATTTTTTTTTTTTTTTCTATTTTAAAGTTATCCTTTTTTTTAAGATTTTAATTCTGTTTTATAATTTTTTGTTTTGTTTTTTATTTTTAATTTGAATTAAATAAACTATTTTCGTTTAATATGATTGTCCAAATTTTTTTTCACGAAAATCGTTTAACTCTAACTTTTGAAATTGTTAGTTTTTTATATTTTTTGTTTGCTTTTAAATCTGTATTTTCTTAACTTAATTGCGCCCAGTTTTTTATGTCTTAATTTTTTGTCTTTTTGACATTTTTTTTTTGAAGTGTTTACTATTTTGGTAACTTTTTCATTCGGTTTATCCTCGTTCCAGTGTTTCGTGTTTAAATTTTCTAATTTTCATATTTTTGTTGTTTCACTTTAGCTCTACTTTCTGCTTTTAATTTGTATTTCTCACTCGTATTTTATTCAATTTTAATTAATTTATTGAATTTCGTCCTTAGCCTCGTTTTTTATATTATTTCCAAATTTATGTTTAAGTACTTACCGACGTGTTCGTTATCAGCACCTTTCGTTTTTAATCGTTGAAAATAACGTTCCAATATCGTACGATCAATGGTATGCAAATAATACGATACCGGTTTACAGGTCCACGAGACCGAACCTTTCAGTGGTGGTATTTCGCTTACATGCATTATTGTGCCGATGTCGCTGAGGTTTCTGTGAGTAGGAGAGAAAAGAGAGAATAATTTTTAGAGACAGTTGAAACAAAAATTGACTGGAGAGATCTATAGTTTTCTATGGCTTAGAACTGATCAAAGTTAGCGAGACACAACCTGGCACCCTCGGTGGATAAATTGGGTCTTATTCATATTGGGCGAGCGTTTGCTCAGACTTGATTTTTAAGTAATATACATATCTGACATATATTAAAAAAATCAGGTCTGTGCAAATGCTGTTGTTGTTGTTGTTGTAACGAAGTGTAGCCCTGCCCAGCGTGTACTTTTCCTTAACCTAAATTGTCATCAATTTCTTCTAACGGGAGTCCTAGGAAACTTGCAGTTTCAACAGGGTTGGACCAGAGGGAGATGGGTGTTAGAAGAGTGGGCTCCGAAGAGCAGATAAATAAATGGTTGGTATTATGGGGTGACGAGCCGCATGCCGGACATTCATTCGGCACGTCAAGGTCTAGTCTGGATAAGTAGGAGTTTAACCTGCTACAGTATCCAGAGCGTAATTGAGCCAGAGTGACCCTTGTCTCTCGAGGAAGATGACGCTCCTCAGCCGCGACGCGAGGTGGTTTGGCGTGCAAAACGGCGTTCAGTGGACAGAGCGAGACATAAGACGCAACGGACGTGTCATGGATGTGCTTCAGGGCCTGCGTATGTACCTTTGGATCAAACGGCGAAAGTGTGAGGTGCCGGATCTCATCAAAATGCTCACGTAGATGTGCCCTTACGGTCCTAGGAGGTGGCTCATACTCAAGCAGTAGTCTGTTGGGATGTTGTGGTTTGCAACAGTTCAACAGGTACTGCTTGTTGAGCATTTCATTGTGCTCCAAAACTGGGAGCATTTCCACCTCATGATGTAAATGATGTTTTGGAGACATAAGGACGCATCCCGTGGCGGTTCTGAGTGCGGTATTTTGGCAGGCCTGTAGTCTTTTCCAATGAACCTCAGCAAGCCCCGGCGACCATATCGGCGACGCGTAATTCAGGATCGGCCGACCAATTGCTTTATAGGTTGCCAGCAACGTTTCTTTGTCTTTACCCCAATTGCTGCCGGCTAGCGACTTGAGAATTTTGTTGCGGCTTTGTAGCTTAGAGACAATTGCGGTTGAATGAGCAGCGAATTTGTGCATGGGGTCGAAAGTTACCCCTAAGATTTTGGGGTGAGAGACAGTAGGTAATTTTTGATCGCCTACGTAGATTTCTAACTCCATGCCAACTTGCGCCGTCCAGGTCGTGAATAGTGTCGCCGAGGACTTCGTTGGCGACAATGTCAGGCTCCGGGCAGTGAAAAACTCAACAAGAGAGGGGAGATAACCATTGATCCTGGAGCATAGCTCATCAACGGAAGTGCCAGAAGCCAGGATCGTACAATCGTCTGCGTAAGAGACAATCGAGACTCCATCTGGTGGGGAAGGAAGCCTCGAAATATAAAGATTAAACAGAAGCGGGGAAAGGACACCACCCTGCGGTACCCCTTGTTTAATCTTTCTCGGTTTTGATTTTTTGTTTCTGAAAACTACAGACGATTGACGACCACTCAGATAATTGGCGGACCAACGCTTAAGACAGGGGGGGAGCGATGAATCTTCCAAATCGGATACCAGTTGTCCATGATTTACTGTGTCAAAAGCTTGAGACAGGTCAAGAGCAACTAGAACCGTCCTGTGATGAGGGCTTTTCTGGTTGAGTCCGTCAGTTATCTGAGTGTTAATGGCATTTAGAGCAGATGTTGTGCTCCGTATTTTTCTAAAGCCATGTTGGTGCTCGGCTAACCTCAACTTTGATGTGTAAAGAGGAAGTAATACCGCCTCCAATGTCTTCACTACTGGCGAGAGGAGCGATATCGGACGATAAGACTCCCCTACGTTAGCTGGTTTGCCAGGCTTTAGTAGTGGGACCACGACTGCCTGTTTCCATTTTTCAGGTATGACAGAAGTGGCCAGGGACAAATTGAAGACGGTAGTGAGGTATTTTACTCCCTCTTCGCCGATGTGTTTTAAATGCACCATGGCTATGTCGTCAGGGCCCATAGCTTTAGAGTTTTTGGCTTTCCTGATGGCCACTCGAACCTCTGTAGCGGTGATGGAAACGGGGGCATTGTTTTTGTGTTTATGCGCACACCTGAAGATCCTACGTCTGTCCCTGTCCTGTGCAGGGTGTGGTACAAACTGTCGGCAAAAGGCCGTTGCACTTTTCTTCGGGTCACTAAACGTCTTATCACCAAAGGTGATGTCTACGTTTTTTGGTGGGCCCGTCGAATTTGACAGGGATTTGACTGTGGACCATAATTTTCCAACACCGGTAGAGAGGTTACAAGACCTCAGATGCTCCTCCCATTTGGCATGTTTGTGTTCATCTACCAACCGTCTGATTTCCGCGTTGAGACCACTGATCTGTGGGTCTGCGGGATCGATGCTACGTATATGGTCACGTTCATTGGCCAGGGCTGCAGCTTCAGTTGGGAAGTTTGGCCGTATATTTTGTATTCTCCCAGCTGGTATAAAAAGGGCTGCAGCTCTATTTATGACCTTACGTATTTCCTTTTCACCTTGGCGTACGTCAGTCGGTATGGGAAGAGCACCAAAGGAGCTCTCAGTAAACTCAGTAAAGCCAACCCAGTCAGCCCTCCTGAAGTTTACGTAGGATCTCTTCTCAGAGGTGGTGAAATCCGGGGCACGATCAACGGACAGGATGATTGGCCGGAGCGTCGCGAGCCACGGGACGTTCTAAGACGTGAACAGCAAGGCGCCACGAAGGTTCTAAAAAAACTAAGAGGCCGGTGTGTTTTTGGATCTAGTCCGGAGCAACTAGACTTGTGTAGCCAACCTTTACAAGATGTGCATTGCACCGAATGCGAACATCTGGTATAAATTTTCTTCCGGCACACGCAGCAGAACCATTCTGTTGGACCAGGGTTTAGCTCAACGCCAGACCGGAACAACAGAATAGGGAGCAGCCCTGCTGCAAGGAACTGCTCCAGGGATGACAATTTTAGGGGGAGGAATCGTGACACGTTAGACAGGGTCACTTCGGGTGTACTGCTCTTGGCCAGGCTGTAATAAAAAAATACAGCCTGGGTCGTTTCGGTACGAAGGGTACTGCGCAAGCACATGTACCTTTCTCGCAGAACCGGCAGTACGTAGAAACGGTGCAAATGCTCGCCTTATATGCATGAGGCCTATTATCTTTTGCAATTTTTTTTTTCAACTACATTCTCTCCATTCAAAAACCAAACCAAATAAACTACGAAAACTTACCTATCAGTTATACGAAAATTCAGCGGACAAAACGATTTTGATGATACAACGCGCGCACCATCACGCAAATCAGCAAAACGCTCCTTCAACTGATGATCGACATTTGGTCCGAACGCAAAATTATTTACAAAAACCAAAGACGATGTTGTTATCTTTTCACGATGTTCATCAACTAAAAAATCGCCTTTTAACAATTTATATTCGCAAAAACGTTTGCCAAACCATGCCATAAATTGACGAAAAAACATATCCATACGTTCGGCATAACGTGCTGGTGTATCAGCCTTTTCCACGCCAATACAAGCTTTAAGCGGAAATGAGCCAGCCATTTGTAGAACAACTTGTCCCACACCAGAGCCGAGATCAATAAATGTATCATCCTTCGTAACGTTGACATGTTTGATCATTTGTTGTACGAGCTCATACGATGTTTCGCCATAGACTTCGGGTGAAAATGGTTCATAATTATTTAGTTTATCCGGATCGAGTACGGCAGCATTATATACTAATTGCAATATGTGTCTGAGTAAGCTGGGATGAGCGAATTTATTTAGACGCTCAGCGGGCAGTGAGGTTCCTTTTTCCTGTGGGAGAGGAAGAAAAATAAAGCAAAGACCGTTATTTAAATTTTAGGCTAGAAGTAAGTATTTGTATTTAAATTAAGGGAATATATTCTATAAGTCTAACCAAGAGGACTTCAACGAGCCTTTAAACCAAACATCTATATCGCAGAATATTAAAACTTGACGTGATAGAACTCCAACAAGATTAAGGCTGGGCTTTTCCTAGAATTTCTCAGTTTATGGCCCCCCGGTTCCATGAAACGTAAGAGGTTGAAAGTAACCTCACAAAACCTCAGCGGATCTGCGGCTAATCTACGGATATAATGTCTTTCAACTATCGTTAACCAAATTTTCTTTACTCACGAAAGGGAGATGCCACTTGTCATACTAAATTGCTCCAGGTCGGGTAAGAACCGAAGCGGATAGGGTCGATATCCGGAAAAGGACAGTTACTATCGATACCATTCCCCAAAACCTTCAGGTTAGAATGAGAGGATTTTCCTGTCCTAAGGTTAAAAAACTAGCTTCACTTCTCTCCATAATGTGGCTGGATAAGATCGGCTCTAAATTGCAGTTGATCCATCTGCCCCTAGCGACTTATAGGACTTAAATTTTGGCAAGATCGGTGCTCGCGCAGGTGCAGAAGTAAAGAGATCAGTACATGTAAAAAAATGTATCTATCTATAAGATTTCCGTCCGATTTTTGGATACAGCTCAATGATGTTAGATGCCTGGAGAGCACCTTGTTAAGGTGATAGACGGATTGAATGAATCCATAATTTTTTTGCATTTTCGAAGGTTCTGTGTTCACATCCCAAGAAAAGTTACTTCAGAAATACTTTAGTTTCATAAAACGGGGTCGGAAACCACATCGAGTGTATTCCGTGGATAAAAAGCTTTGTAGTTGAGGCGGAAAACCATAGACGACACTATTGATATTTTATCCGACGCAACTCTCGATATTTTTTACTGCTCTGTTAAATGGTGAAACAATGAAAATGCATCTACCCGTGGCAGTCCCAAGAAAAGTAACTTGAAAACACAATTTGGGAACTAATCAAAACGTTTGTATTGTACTAGGAGTGGGACCAGTTTTTCTCTGAAAATGGGCTAGGTTAGGTTAGGTTCAAGTGGCAGCCGCTTAGGCAGACTTAGGCCAGTTTTAAAGGCCCTTTGTGATATCACCAACACTAGGGAAGCTAGCCCCGAGACTCGTCCATATGGAAAATCCCTTTGTTGTCGGGATTCTCCACATAGCAGAATCCCGGGACTGACAGTACTGAAAATGGGCTAATCTCGTTAGAATTAAAACATAGAGCGTGAAGCTCAACCTTAACCTCCTCGAAGGTATTTATCACCAAATTAGTACACAGTAAAAAATGAAAGACTACTTTTTTTAAATTTAATACCAAATAGTACTATTTTAAGACCCTGAAAAAGTTTGGAAATTAAATTTGGACTAATGGTTTTAAAATAATACCAAAATAGTACTAAAACGCAAAATGGTATTAATTTAATACTTTTTGGCGTTGTTATATATAAACACCAAATTGGTATTAAATTTAGACTTTTCTTTTTACTGTGTATAATAATTATAGGCTAATAAATCGATTCTAAGTATAATATTTGATATAGTGAAAGTGTACTTACCAATGCAACAATACTGTCTACAGCCTTGTTGAATCGATCGACAAGATTTGTCATAGTCTTGTAGCAGGCAGTGTCAATTTGATTGAGATTAATCTCTTCAAAAGCTGATGAGATGCTCGGCAATTCTTCGCACACAAATTTAATTGTGTCAATAATATCGATGCCATTGTCGTGTTTGTCCGCACCGCTGCCAACTTGTAGTGGCCATGTGAAGGTGACCACTTCCGAGGAGCCAGCCGGTGAACGTAACACCAAATCTTTAACTTGTGGCGTTGCCATATTGTTTTACTTAAACTAAATTAATGTTGCAATATTGTTTTTGTTGTTAATATGATGAGAGACGTTGTGAACGACGACGACGACGACGATAATGGTGATGATGACGACAGCTGTCAGCCAGCCGTTCAAACCTCAGCCAGTTTCAATTAGTATCTAAGTAAATTCAACAATCAATTTTTAGAGGCAGCGCTAATGACAGCCAATAAATGGGCAGTGGTTTGTTGTTTGTTCTTGGTGTTTTGTTATTTTTACTAGATGATTGATGATTTATTTGTTATGTTGTTGTTGTTATTTTTTTAATAAAGCTGTTTAACGAGCGTTTACGAAGGCAGACAGGTTGGTTGGTTGGCAGAGGTTGTACGGATGCGTTGGTATGGCGTTGGCGCGTGTCAAACGACGTTGTCTTAAACGAATTTTCGGTGATCGCTCATAAATTTACTACACACAACACCGTATCGCCTATGAAGAGACGTCCACTAACTTTGACAATGCCGCCGACACAACACCGCCACCAACACAACCAACAACAACTCAATGGCTAAGCTGTGCGCGCTCACTTAGATTCAAATGAGTAAAAACGAATACTAGAGTTCTCGAGTGTTGCGGTTTTCGTGATCTTCAAAGAGTTCCTGCTTAAAATTGATAAAGCGTTCCGTGATTTCGCTTCCTTTACTTTCTCTCTTTGTCTCTCTCTTTCGCTCGATCTCAGCTTGTTTGCTGTTTTCTCTGTCAGCAACTGGTCTTTTGTTGCCGTGTCTATTTTTTGCTGCTTGCTGTTCAACTGTTTGATGTGCTGATTGATGTTGTTGTTTTGATGATGATCTTATCGTTGTAATTTGTACTTTTTTGCTAACTTTTTGCTTAATTCACTATATTGTTTTTTTTTTTTTTGTTTTTTTTTTTTTTTTTGTTTTAAGATACCTTCATTTCTTTGTTGTTGTTAATGTGTTTTCAACTTTTTAATGTAATTAGGTGTGATTTTGCTAATTTATGAAATTTTGTGAGTTTGGTGATGATATTGAGAAGTATGTTTCTGTTTCGCTTGCTAATGATGATTTCGAAATTAGAATACGAAAATTTGGCAAATGAAAATTAATACAAGAACAAAGATCAGATATAATTTTTAACATACAAAATTATGCAGCGAAACAACAACAATAACAAACACAATAAATATCTATGTTGTTGCAGCGATCAATCACGATCGCTGATGAGTAGAGCGATATCAGTTAGTTGGCAGAGACGGAGAGAGATAGTTCTTTTTGTGCGTCAAAGCGAAAGAAAATAACAATTTGCTGTCAATCTCCACGAAAAAAATAAAAGACTCGATCAACTTTTAAAAGCAGCGATCATTGCCTTAGCAACATAAAAAAGTACCAGCTCAACTTTAATCTTACGATCCCTTTAGTCAAAAACTTCTCTTGAAAGTCTGTGACGACGTTTGCGATTGTAATTGTTTCGCGCTCAATTTCTTTCGTGTATGCTCTCATTACCACTCTCTCTCTCGTTGCCAAAAAACCATAGATTATTGCTCAAGAATAAGTCCCGTCCGTTAATTGTCTATAGGGTTGAAAAAAATGTAATATATTGATGGTGTATGAAGCACAATGAGCGCGTTATTTTCTCAAATTTTTATATATTAAATATTTGTGTTTTTTGAACAATTGAAAGTTTTTGCAAAAATATTTTTTTTTTTTGTTTTTATATTTTAAAGTTCATTTTCATATGTAAAAAAAAATATATCAGCCAAGTTTCGCATGCGTGTGTGGAAGAGTGTATTACGATTTTCGTGATATTTTTGAGATATTTCAATTTATTTGACATTTTGTGTGAACGAGTTACGTGTCAAAACAGTAGGTATTTTATATCTATTACGTTTTTTTTATTATTATTCTTAATTTTTTTTTTTTTTAGTTTTTTATCTTTTCTTTTTCTTGATTTTCTTTAAGCGTGAAGTACGAGTGATTGGAAAGTAGTCTGTAAAAGAAAAGAAAACAGAAAGGGTAAACATAAATAAATAAGGTTTAAAATAATTTTTAGGCAATATATAAGAATGAGATATGGTTTTTTATATGTATAAAGATGATATGATGATAGTAATATAGATACAGATATTATAACTAATACATAAAATATGCGAAACTTACAGTAAAACAAACAAATTTAAAAATTAAAAAAAAAAATATATATATACATATAGCAGAGAGATATTATTTTTCTAGGACAAAAAAAAACCCTCATATTTCTAGGGCTGAGTAAAATATCATATTATTCCAGGATATTTTTCAAGAAACCTATTTCAGCATAGGGGTTTCTTGAAAAATATTCTGAAATAAGGTGATCATTCACTAGAGTCTCAAAGTAGTTCAAAAAAATCTGAAATAAATCATGGTGAATGAATGGATCTTATAGTCCGGAGAGTGAGTAAAAGTCAACTTATTCCAGAATATTTTTCAAGAACACCCCAATTCATAACTTGTTCGAGAAAGGGGGTTCTTCAAACATATTTCGGGATAGCATGTTCTTGAAAAATATTCTGAAATGGGGCAATCTTTCGCTAGAGTCTCATGATAGTTCAAGAGATCTTAGTTGAATCATGGTGAATGGAAATGAATCTTATATTTCGTAAACTGAGTAAAAGGAACCCCATCTCATAATGTGTTCGAGATAGAGCATTAATCAAACTAATTTTAGCATAGGGGTTTCTTGAAAAATATTCTGAAATAGGTTGATATTTTACTAGAGTCTCACACTAGTTTATAAAATCAGAGTTAAATCATGTTGAATGAAAGCAATCTAAGCGCATCCGGCACACTAGATTAATGCTAACCTGAGATGTCCATACTTTAAATCTCATAACTTTAAACGAGCTTGGCTTATTAAGATTTTCCACTTGGGGGCTGCCACTTCGGACGGTTTACAGAGTTGCCAGCTTACTCTATTTCTTTTTAATATTGAGAAAGATATGCAAATAAGGATTTTTAATGAACGGTATTTTCGACCGTATACCAACGAAGATATTTTCAGAGTTGCCACCTAGCCCCATTTTATTTATTCCTTCGTATATCGATTAATATTTCGCAAATGGCTGAAGCGATTCGGATAAAATTTGTTTTTTGATAGTTTGCTTCATTATTAAACTTTTTACTTGGGCGTTGTCACTTCGGGATTTTACAGGGTGCCACCTATCTTAATTTTTGTTAAATATTGAGCCAGATATGCCAATATGGGTATCAAATGAAATGTATTTTCGGTTGTATACCAATGAAAATATTTTCAGTCAGGGTTTCCACCTAACTTCAATTTACTTATTGACCTTGGGGCAGTTTTCAGCAAGTATTTCCTTCCAGTCAATTCGAACATAGCAGCACACACACAGCTCTTTTGCGCAACAAATTAAAGTACTCGTTTCAGAATAAGAAACAGAAATTTATTTCCAAAAATGTACTATAAAATTAAAGCACAACTACTATATTTGCCTACCATACCAACACATCTCTACATACATTTTGCTCGACTTTCCCACCCATTTTAATTTCACTCCATATTGTTGTTGCATGTTAAAATTTAGCCCCAAATTCCACTGTGTCAGCACTTAGTAGTTAGTATATTTGGCATGTCGTCGTTCAACCAAAAATCTTTAATCACCCAAAATCATCAAAATTTATGCGTTCACCAGACACGAGACATATAAATTAGCAATAAATGGTTAGTATAGGATGAACGACCGACCGACCGACCGACCGACCGGGTACAAATGTCAAGGAAAATTCTATGAATTTTTTGCCACAAGGCTATTTAGTCTAGGATATCAAAAACAAATGCATGCAAACAAACACACAGACACACACATCCATTAACGATATTTTTGGAAATGAAAATAGAAAATGAAAAATGTTTTATGGAACATAAATATGTATTTTTGTGCAAATATTTTGTATATATACACTTGCTTTATATGCAGTATAGACATTTAAATAGGATCATTGTAATGCCGAAGAGAGCAATTTTATTGAGTGCAATGCCACCAAGTTAGGGTAATTTCCAAAAACAAATTGAATTTGTAATCAAATATGCATACATTTTATATGACACGAAAGTGTTGCCACTTAATTGCATTTTGTAATCAAAATTGGTGGATTTTTTGTTCATAAAAAAGGTTCAATATTGGGTATTTAAAATGTATTTAAGTGGCAACGCCGATAGTTCCTCAATTCAATAATGTGTACGATAAAAATATTGGTAATTGGTGAACTACCAGCGTTGCCACCTAAATATATTTTAGATGTCATTAGATACTTTTCGAATCAAATTTAAAATTTTCATTGTCTAGAATTCCTACACCAGCTCTAAAACTCTACAAATCGGACTTAGGGGTTGCCACTTAATTGCTTTTTTTTTTTGTATGTAAAGACTTGGTGTACAGAATGTAATTGGGTGGCAACACTGATAGCTCCCAAACTACGAAAGTTGTACTAATAACAACTTTTTAAAAACTTTATCGACGACCTACAACTTAACTAACAAAGAAAAATCCACATATCAATTTAGCTACAATTGGACCAAAATGGTAACGCTGTGAACCTCATTATAGAAAAACACTTGTACAAATTTTCTTTGTTCATTTATTTGGGTACTATGTTAATATATTGGATGTTCAATTGATTGGTCTGCAGGAAAATTAATATGTAAGGATAAATGGTAGACATATAACAGTCTTGGATGGGAATAAGTCTTCTAGGAATTACATATGGGATTAAGCAAAGGAATGGGAAGGAGGCCCCGAATGAGTTGGATAAAGCAGGTAGAAAATGACTTTGGATTCAATTTGGTATATGGATAGTATGGTTCATTATAAGATTTACTACTTGGGGCGGCTTATCGCGTTGCCACCTAACTTATCTAGAATGATATTTGATTTTTGGTTTTGCGGTTAGTGTTCGATGTGTTTTGGAAATCTATTTTGGAAGGCTTATAATGTTGGTAAGTGAGACTATGCGACAACTTCAAAAATACCTAGGTACTTCAAAATATTAGTAAGCATCTTTTCTTGTTCACCTTTTGCCTATTTTCGCCATTTCTGTGGAAATGCCCATATTTTTTTGTTGAATGCTTTTAAAAAGACATAAATTTGCGACTTTTTTTTCTCATAAAATCCACTCAAAGTTCAATTGCATTTATTATTTATAAATAAATTTTTCCCGGATGATCGCGCTGTGAAAAAAAACCCCAATGCATTAAACGTTTACACAATTCATCTCCGGCAACCACTGACGTGAGTCATACGAAAATCTCTAGCACATATAGTACAAAATTAATTCGCACAAACGATCTGACATTGAACTTGAAATATAAAAAAAAATCAAGTAAACAACAAAAACATAAACCTTGAAACAGCAGCTGAACGAGAAAAAAAAAGTGCAAGTAAAAAAATGTTAATAATAATAAAGTGACGGCAACAATTTGCACAAGCATTTACATTTACCCAGTTATTTACATACAAAAATAGTACATATGTATGTATGTATCTAGTAAAAATCTTACATAAATGATATAAAAATTTCTCATGCTTTACATACACTTACTACATTACAACAGTAAATACAGTAGCGTTCAAAATCTTAGCAATTACTCTTTATCTTCCCAAAGTACTCATTCTACACCTAAGATTTTGAACACAACTGTACCTTCTTATGCGAAATATGCAAACTATTTTTATAATAAATATTTATTGATGTTGATGAACGTTTTGCGGTTTAGTATTTGGTTAATAAGTTAAGTTCAAGTCGAAGGAATTGGACGTGCCCCTTTTTTGTGTATTCATGCCATTTTTAAGTAATATGAGAAGTGCCAACCAACCATAATAAAAATGCAAACAGTAAATGGAAGAAACAATAAAAAAAATAATAAAAGGTCATTGCGAATAAAGCAAGTTATGCTGTTATTCAGGGCAGCAGCTAAAATCAGCAGCGAGAGCGGCAACTAAATTACCGTAACTAGAGAAAAACCATTTTGTAAAGCATTTTAACTGACCGCAACAAATTGGTAAAAAAAAAAGGAATATTTGAAAGTTGCAGCCTCAAATTACTCGACAGAAAAAAATACAATAGAGTTGTTGCTTTTAACGGCAAGGGGCGTAATGACATGAATAAACATGCATTATAATCAGTCTAATTTGTAAATATTGAGCTATGCTTAGTTTCAGAAATAATTACACAGTTGTGGTCCAATGTTGGACTTGTGAAAGAACTGAGAGAAGCAAAACAACAGTTAGATCCATATTTGCAGAATTGCTCGATTTTGGAATGGACCGATTGAAGGGTAAAAACAAAATAGTAAGGTTCCGCATCAAACCAGAACCGAAATTTTAGTCGACGTTTTGAAGATTCATATTCATTGGTAAACCTGTGAAGCGCCGAAGTGGCAACACCCAAGTAGGAAATCCTAGAACGAGGCATACTATCTATATGAAAAACTTCATCCAAACGGTTTCCGAGATAGTAGTGGATATACAAGACTATGTATTTCCAACTGACTGGTGCGACCACTCCTGGAAGGTAGTGTCAACCCAAGAAATTTTATTTTCGTAATAATTTTTATTTTCTGTTGATATTTCTTTCTCCAAATCGCCGATATGAAGTTGATTTCAAAAACTTTTTGTTACAACAACCACTAATTGACTCCATTTACATTATATTTGTTTTGAGAGAGAATAACCTGCAAAATCGAGAGTACTCAGTTCGATATATAAAGAGTACTCCAATTAGGTATCAAAGTACTCCAAATGTAATCCTTCTTTATATATAACTTTTGTGCTCCAATTAACATGTCCTAGGACTGGACCACCTACTCCAACCAGCGCTTTGTTTTTGGTACTCCAAGGAGTACCTACAGTCATAGTAATTTGCAATGTACTGCAGTGTGTGTGTGTGGAGTATCTACTGTCAGAGCGATCGTGTCGTGATTTTTGTCGATAAAGCACGAGCAAAGATTGGCTTTCAGTAAGCTGAAGGTGGTCCAATGAGGCATGACAAATGATTACAATCGGAGTACTCCAATATCACAAAATTGGAATATCTACATGATCCAATGTTCTTTCAGGGAGATGACCTCCTCAAGACAACGCTTCAATCCACCTGTACGGAGGTAAATCGAAACTTGACGATATGGTTGACGGCCGGATTTACGCTGCTCAGTTGGGACTTCTCAGAGAGTCAAGGCGTAACTATCAGTCACATGTACATAACTCCCAGCCTGTGGAGAACTGGGGCAAGTCTTTCAACGATAAGTCTGAGCAATTCTCGATACAAATGATATGATTACATAGTCACTGTGATAAACCAGGAAATAAAATGCTTCCACAGTCCTGGAAGGTTTTAGGTATGTTTCTAGCAAAGCTCTTAACGAGAAATAATTTCCTCAAACAAGCAAGTAGTTGATGGAACAACATCAGAGGTTCGCCAAACTGGAGCCCCCACGACAAATTTCAACATCAGCACCTGCAGTCATAATAAAACAGGTTTGGCCAAACTCGCGATGGTCGAAAGACTTACACAAACTCAGTAGTGAGGGATTCTTGCTATTTATGGGGCTTTTCGAGGCACATATACTTTAGAGTGGACTTAAAATTTTTTTTTGCAAACAGACTGTACCGCCACCTCAAGTTCCGGTGGCCCTATGGACCCAAAAAAACGCTTTTGGTTCCGATCGGAGACCCTTAAGTGCGCAGCACGAGGATCAAAGTACAGATTGTCCTATGGAAACTCAAAAAATAAAACTATTATTATTATTATTATTATTATAAGGCCTTATTACACCGCGACCATTAGTACGATCTATTGTGTGACCTATCAAAATAAAACTAATAAGCTAATCTGAACTTTGAACACCGTGCGACCGGCCTCAACGGTCTCCAATGGGAACCAAAGTTTATAGGTGATATCTTCGACTATGGTATCATCGATTTTAGGTATTAGATAAGACTTTTCCAATGTGCCAGGCATTTCTCTGAATAAAACTGTCCAAGACTTGGGGAATGTATTATATACACACAAATGAATTATTTGATGGGGCGGTAAGTCTTTTCAAAAACTTTTTTTTTTTTCATATAAGTCCACTCAATATACATACATGCAGAAAAGTTTGGTAATCCTTTCAATGACTTTTGCAGAACCTGCAGAAATGAGAAGGGGCCTGAAACCGTGAGGCATCTCCTGTGTGAATATCTTGCGCTGTGGGCCAATAGAATGAAAGGTCCGCAATGGTCTATCAACTCGGCAAATCATCAAGAATAAAACCAAAGCATATCCGCTGCTTCGCGTAATCCACAAAATGGTTTCGAGTAGAGGGTTATTTAGATCCATGTGTCCTATGTTTTGTAGTTCGTTAAATTGTAGCCACTGTAACCTAGCCTGATGTTAAGTGTGTTACTCAGTGAACAGACCGAGATGGATATCTGGAATAATTTGTGAAAAACTCAGAAAATTCTTTGAATGTGATAAGAACAAAAAATCAGCTTTTCCTTGCCCACTCGCCAGATACGTGGACCTAAGGGCTTTCACTTTTTTTTAGAAAGTTAGTACCTCAATCTTCATCTATTTCAAACTATCTTCAGTATACAGAAAAAGAAAAATACTTGACTAATTTTGTGTTCTTTTGATATGTATTATATTGTTTGGATAGGTTATTCTAGTATATGGACAGTAAAACAGTTATGTTCTGAATGTTGCGTATAACGTCATTTGAGATGCGTTATTATTATTTATTTATTTTGTTATATGCGTTCTTATTTTATGTTGTAGCGTTGTTTTTTATTTTTGTATTATGTTATCAGTAATCAAACGCAACTTATGAAACCCTATAACATAACCTCACATACAATCTGATCTCAAACCTTCATATAGAAGTTTAAATTTTTGTTGTTGATGTCGCTGTCGCTATGCTCGTTGTTTAACAATTAAGTGCTAGTTGTTATAATCAATGACGTTAAATTGACGTTGTATGTATGTCGATTTTTGTATTCTTTCTTACTACATACTCGGTCATCTATTATTATCAAGTACGCACGAAACACGAGGTAAGTGTGAAAATAATAATAACTAGCATGAACGAAATAATTAGCACACAAAATCAACAATGTTTGTATTAATTATTTTATCTAATCAAATTGTTGGTACACCAACACAATTTGTTGGAACAACAAAAGCAACAACCACAGAAACATAACCAAACGAACTAAACTTGATAATTTTGTAGTATAATTCTAGGCCAATAATGTAAATCGGTGTTGTTTTTTTTATTTTTTGATACAGCTATAAACTGACGACATTTTCATAGTTTATCAACTAGAAACTAATAGTTTTATGCGCTGCGGACTGTGTGGGGGAATTGTTGTTGCTTCTGCCGTCGTTTGTTGTTTTCATTTTGTTGTAAATACCGACCTTGACACAAAAACGCTTTGTTATGTTGAAAATGAAAATCGAAAAGCGACGACCAGCACAACAAAAGCAAAAAATATGCTAAAGTTAAGTAGGCACAACAATTGTAAAAATAAAAACAACAAAAAGGTAACTGCAAATAGGAAAAACAAAACAATTTCGAAAAGTACTGAAAAAGTATATATAAAGCAATTATATTTTCCGCTTTTCTAGATCAAAACAAACAACGAAATTGAGTGCAAGATAATGAGAAAATGAACGATATTATAATCAAATGTTTCAACAAATCAAACAGTTATAGATACTAAATTGAATACAAAGAATTGAAACAGTTATACAAAATATATCTATATACTATACTAGAGGGCCCTGCAGACGTTGTCCTGCCAAAAATTCACTCTCTTTATTTCTCCTCTCTTACTCTATGCTTCGTCTCCCTAGTTTCCTCTTTCATTTCTCCTCTCTTACTCCACGCTTCATCTCCCTATTTTCCTCTTTCATTTCTCCTTGCTTCTATGCATATTTTTATCCCTATCCCTACTCCTATCCTTATCCCCATCCCTATTCTACCCTGAATAATTCCGGAAATATACGTGGGCAAATCGAATTTGTATTGGAGATATCATACTCCCTTCTTTCTTTCTCTGATTTTTTCTACATAAAAAGCCAACTAGCAACATGGGATATCAGCTCCCTTAACCTAGCCCAACCTTTGTAGCCCAATCAAAAAAGGAAAGCGTACTAAATTGCCCAATATTTAATGCTAATTTAATACGATTTGATTTAATTTATTACACTTGGGGTTTTAAAATTACCGAGAATTGGGCTAGCTTAAGGTTAAGCTAGCCCAACCATCAAAAAAATGTCAGCCCAACCAAAAAAGGAAAACGCAGTTGTTTTCTCCTTATTTAATGCTAATTCAGTACGCTTTACTTTAATTTATTACACTTGGTTTTTTTAAAATTACAGAGTATTGGGCTAGCTTAAGGTTAAGCTAGCCCAACCATCAAAAAAATTTCAGCCCAATCAAATAAGGAAAACGCAGTTGTTTTCTCCTTATTTAATGCTAATTTAGTACGCTTTACGTAACCTTAAGCTAGCCCAACCCTGGGTAATTTTAAAAAAACCAAGTGTAATAAATTAAAGTAAAGCGTACTAAATTAGCATTAAATAAGGAGAAAACAACTGCGTTTTCCTTTTTTGATTGGGCTGAAATTTTTTTGATGGTTGGGCTAGCTTAACCTTAACCTTAACCTTAAGCTAGCCCAACCCTGGGCAATTTTAAAAAAACCAAGTGTAATAAATTAAAGTAAAGCGTACTAAATTAGCCTTAAATAAGGAGAAAACAACTGCGTTTTCCTTTTTTGATTGGGCTGAAATTTTTTTGATGGTTGGGCTAGCTTAACCTTAAGCTTAACCTTAAGCTAGCCCAATACTCGGTAATTTTAAAAAAACCAAGTGTAATAAATTAAAGTAAAGCGTACTAAATTAGCATTAAATAAGGAGAAAACAACTGCGTTTTCCTTTTTTGGTTGGGCTGAAATTTTTTTGATGGTTGGGCTAGCTTAACCTTAAGCTAGCCCAATTCTCGGTAATTTTAAAACCCCAAGTGTAATAAATTAAATCAAATCGTATTAAATTAGCATTAAATATTGGGCAATTTAGTACGCTTTCCTTTTTTGATTGGGCTCAAATTTTGTTGATGGTTGGGCTAGGTTAACTTTAAAACCCTCGGTAATTTTAAAATACCAGGTGTAATAAATGAAATGAAAGCGTACTAAATTGGCAATAAATATGTAGATAATAACTGCATTTTTACTTTTTGGTTTTGCTAAAATTTTTTTCATGGTTGGGCTAGCTTAACCTTAAGCTAGCCCAATCCTCGGTAATTTTAAAACCCCAAGTGTAATAAATTAAATCAAAGCGTATTAAATTAGCAATAAATATTGGGCAATTTAGTACGCTTTCCTTTTTTGATTTGGCTACAAAGGTTGGGCTAGGTTAAGGGAGCTTGGGATATCGGCCTGGTGTTAGAGATTATTCCCATTAAACTCATATACTTAACTCTTCTAACGTGAATACATTAGAGTTATGCAGTACGAAAAATCTAATTTGTAGGGAAGGTGCCACGCCCATATCATCCAGTGGTCCGGATGTGAATCTATAAAAAAATATCTCGGAGGTATCGATCTTTCAACGGGCTCCTATCCGGAAATTGGTCGGAGTAATTCTAACTCAGAATAAATAATCCAAACCCATATAGGTTAAGTTGAAAGGAATGGACTGATCACAAGGAAAAACGTATCAGCGAGACAGTTAGGCCACAAACGAGCCCGTTGTATAGTCCCCCAGGCTCAAAGTAATGCAATAAAGTCGTAAGATCTCTTTCGCGGAAAATACATAGGGTTCATACGAAAAAAAAATCCACGAGAAGTGATTTTTGGGTGAATTTTAACCGTTCAACGCTATCAGGAGATAGAACTTTCTAGTAATGTTAGGTTGATAGGTATGGACTGATCATTAGGAAAAAGGTATCAGCGAGACAGTTATGCCATAGCTGACCTCGTTGTGTAGTTTCAAGTTCAGACCCATATTATAAATCCTTAAGAACTCTTTTCAATCTCAGGTTGTTTCTATTGGAAGACCACTGCCAGAATATGAATTCATTTCGGGAAGAAATACGTAGCTGGTGGTACTTGCAAGAAAAATCGACGATATTTTTTTTGTGAACATTTTAACCCTTCAATGCTATCATTAGAGGGTCGTTTAGCTCCTTGTTTTTCCTTTTTTTTTGATAGGGGGTATAAAATTAAAGTTTTATTTAGGCTACTCACAAAATTCTTACACGAAGAACGTAAAGGCCAGGGAGAATAATAAAATGGTCATAAAAGAAAAATATACACAATTATTGACCTCAAATATGTAATTTTGTTCAGACCTAATAAGGGTACAAAAACAACGCTTTGAAATAGAATTAATACGACCAAATGTTGTATGTATAATTATTCCTTGTCAAATTCTAATACATCTGCTCAAATAAGAAATCAAGAGGAGTTAGGACTACGTTTTGGATAAGGAGTATAAAATAAATATTTTACTAAGATTTTCTTCTTACACAAAGGACATATAAAGCCGGAGAGAATAATGAAAACCATATAATAAAGAAATGAGAAATTTCAAGATCATTTCAACCCTCTGTAGACTACGAAATAAGGGTCTAAAACGACTCTTTGATAAGAAATAATAGCTACAAATGTTGGTAAAATCTGATACATTTACCCAAATTTTATATAAGTAGTATTAACAAAAGGGTTACTTATTCTTCAAACTATTACACAAAAAAGCTGATTTCATATTGGAAGATTTTGAAAGACCCACCCTGAACTGAAATAAAAAAAAAGAAAATATTGTACTCTGAAATAAAATAGCATTTTAATATATTAGCAACTAACATATTTGTGATTTTGCAAATTCTTTGGCACATCTGGCACATGTCTTTTGCACTACATGCACTTTTCTGCCTGTGGAGTACTTTTTTACCCTTTTTTTGCATAGCAAAAATATTTGTAGATACTTTACATTTGTAAGAATGCACATTTGTATGTAAGCACATACAGTACATATTTACATATATTTTATAGAAACACTTAACGCTCGGCACATGCCGTCATGTGAGCTATTTTTACGTTCTAGGTTGTAGTAAAATTTTTTTGTATGTTTTTTTTCTGCTCCACTGTCTTCCGCCATTTGCTACTGTTTATTTGCACCTAGGCACGTATCGACAAGTGTATACCTACATAAATATTTATTTATTTTGACATACAGTTAGATGGCAGTTGGATATGAAAAGAGGCAGAAATAGTACTAGTACGCAACTGGACAATTCGGACTGGTATCGAGCTACATAGATCGAAAAAGTTCAAACTTTTGTGAAATAAGTATCCAAAGTTTTGGAGAATAATGAGAAGAGTGAACACGTACACGTTTGTATCTATAAATATTTTTCTTTATCCTTTAGGGGACCTTTATAGGAGAATAGTAGTCAGAACTTCAGTTTTTAAAACTTTTGTCTATATGTCAGTTTGTTTGTTCGAGCTTCACTCAAGAACCGCGTAATAGAATTGAATGCAACTTTCTACGACGTTTTGGAGACAACCAACTTAAAGTTTTGAAGCCATTTTACAGCAAGAAAATATTTGATTCCCTTGTATACAGTGGTGGCAATCAAAATTGGCTCGATAAATTTTTCTGACATCTGAAGAAAAAATTTTAGCTGTATTAGTTTTTCTTCGTCTTCATCCTAATTGTGGGCTTCGTTTTCAACTAGTTTGTTTGACTGCTGGGTTTTTCACATACATATGCATGAGTATTTATATCAACATTGCATTCATAATCATTGCCCAGTTGCTTCTATTTTCTTTTCTGTTTTATTTTTGCTGTAAATAATGTTACATCATTGCAATAATGCAATCACGAACAGTGTTGTAATTCACAACGTACAACAACAACACAACAGAGGTATGTATGTAAACAATTAAGTATGTATTGATGATTCGAATTTTTGAAATATAGGAATCATGTTTAGAAATAGTTTAAATTTTTTCCCTGAACTTGCCAACATAGCGAAATTGAGTCAAATATTTGAAGAAAATATTTCTAGTGTTGGCACAGCTTTGGAAATATACTTTTAGCAAGCAGCTATATTTATTTAAAAATTATTTTATTAAATGTTTTACTTTATCGTGGTAAACCAGTTTTCTAAATGTGATTTCAAAAGACAGCATCATCACCAAATATCACATATCGTCTGAAACAAGACAAACTTCTGCGATACAAGGCTATTTTAATATTGAAAATAGCCATGGTGAACACTGAAAAGCACTGAGAACGATACTTTTTTGAATGATGGGAATCCAAAGAGCATGGAAGAATAAACTAGACAGAACGCAGCTCTAAGAAAAGTAGCTTTTCCAGATTACAAGAGCAAGTCGCGATATCCATTTCAACAAACAATGGAATAAGATATCGTTCAGAGTAAGATTATATAATGAGATCCGTTCTCTAATATCTATCCCAAAAGAAGTACGCCAGATAAATATAGCTTTTTAAATAAGATGGGATCCTTTTCTGGAATCGATACAATTTTACTTCGAACGCAATTAACTAATGGGAGTTCGTAATAGATCTCAAATCCTTCTAGAGCCAATTACTGCCCCAATAAACACTGAAGTTAAATGTCGATTAGAGGTAGGCTAGATAGCTACACGGCTAAAAAAATTAACCTAAATTTTAAAACCGTATAAAGTTTTATCAATTTTTCAAACTTTTTTGTGCAATATTTCAAACCGTCCAAATACCTACAAAGATTTTCAATTTGGTTTGGTTTCGATTTGAAACCTAAATGAAAAAGCAGTCTAAATTTTTTTTTTTTTGGTTAGTTTGAATCATAGCTGTTAAGTAATGATTACGATTAGTAATCGGTTAGATTATTTTCTAAAAAGAATTGTAATGATTATTTAATGTGCGTTTGAAATATTGGGATTACGTAATGATTACGATTATAAAGAATCAAAAAGTAATCATGATTACTTTAGATTACTGAAAAGAATCAAAAATAATCAAAAAGAATCAAAATAAGTAATTGATTCTTTTCAGCGATTCTTTTTGATTATTTTTGATTACTTTTGGTTGTTTGGTATTTTGGATTGAAAGTAATCAAAAATAATCAAAAAGAATCGCTGAAAAGAATCAATTACTTTTTTTGATTCTTTTTGATTATTTTTAATTATTTTCAGTAATCTAAAGTAATCATGATTACTTTTTGATTCTTTATAATCGTAATCATTACGTAATCTAGTTGGGACCAAGATAATCGTAATGTAATCAATTACTTCACTATCAAATACAAAGTAATCAGATTACTAATCATTACGATTAGTAATCAAAACTTAACAGGTATGGTTTGAATATAATTGAATTTTGCCCACAAAAACTTTATGTGCGTCATAGCTCAGCGGTAGAGCAGTCGGCTGCGCCTCCTGAGCGCTTTCGTTCGAATCCTGTCAAGTGCCACATTTTTTTAATTTTATTTTATTCTTTAAACTTTTCGGTTTAAAATTAAAACTTTTTGGTTTGAGAATTATTACTTTTCGGTCTAAAATTTAAACTTTTGGGTATGAAATTGTTAAAACATTTGTGGTTTATAATTGAAACCCGATTCATTTAGCCAATTTTCTTGAAAACTGGTCTAGACTGAATTTGAAACCAAATTTGGTTTGGTCATATATGTAGTCCAACAAAGTTTAAAATTTAGGTTCAAATTTTTAACCGTGTAGCCTCAACCACTTAACATTAGAGAACGACTCGAGAAAAGCTTGAGAACTATACAAACAGAAATATTTTTATGTAAAATTAACACTTTTTTAACACTTTTTTAGGTTATTATTTTTCAACACTACACGGTTAAATATTTGACCAAAATTTTAACTTTTTTGGACCACATATATCACCAAACCAAATTTGGTTTCAAATTTAAACCAGACCAGTTTTCAGAAAAATTGGTTAAAAGAAACGAGTTTCAATTTTAAACAACAAAAGTTTTAACAGTTTTCTAAAGAAAAAATATTTTGTCCGTTGGCTGGGACTCGAACCAAGACTCCCCGCATCATGCCCGTCTGCTCTACCACTGAGTTACATCGCACACATAAATGTTGTTGGCAAAATTCAATCTTGAATAATCTTTGAAAAGTAAATGAAAACAAAACAAAAATTGTAGGCCGAAATGGTTTTAATTTTAAACCAAAAAGTTTTAATTTTAAACCAAAGAGTTTTAATTTTAAACCGAAAAGTTTTAAGAATAAAATAAAATTAAAAAAATGTGGCACTTGGCAGGATTCGAACGAAAGCGCTCAGGAGTCACAGCCGACTGCTCTACCGCTGAGCTATGCCGCACATAATGTTTTTGTGGGCAAAATTCAATTACATTCAAAAAACCAAAGAAAAAAATTTAGACTGATTTTTCATTTAGATCTTAAATCGAAACCAAAAGAAATTGAAATTATTTTTAAACTTTTGCAAGGTTTAAAATATTCCAATAAAAGTTTAAAAAATCGCTTAAACGATTAAAACGGTAACCGTGTATCGCCCATGTTATTTTAACATGAAATTCATGTTGAAAAACTTCACTTCGTGTTAAATCAACATGATTCCCTGTTCAATTAGCATGACTTCCTGTTAAATTTACAGGAATTTATTTTAAAACATTGTGTATTCCTATTAAAATAACACTATCTGCAAGATTATCTCATGTAAATTTAACAGGATCTATCTTGTTGTTGTTGTTGTTGTTGTTGTTAACAACAAAACACTCCCCGAAGGTTTTGCCTAAGTTGACAGTCCTTGGCCGGATATGACCCCGGTACGCTGCGGTACTCCCTTGCGGTACTGCCCGACTGTCGTGGTAGCGATTTCGTATGACCAGTGGAACCTTCTACCTACATATGTGCATATTAGTCGCCTCTTACGACCGGTATGCCTACCTCGGGCATATTCTAAACCCCTAACCCGCAGGGGTTGAATCTTAATCTATCTTGTTAGTTTAACATGGTTCAATTATTCTGTGTGTAGTTTTCTCCAACAAAATGGGACTTAATTCTCAAATCGAGAAAATCAAAATGGGATTCTAATGTGAATTGAATTCGCATTCTTTTTCTAATCTAGTATTTTAGTTATCTAATATATCAACGGAAATTTTTCTAATGTTAGAGACGGTGTTTCTTGGGTCCTTGCGCATTTTTCCTTGTAGTCTTTTTGGATCATCATGATTCATAAATACTGTTCCCATAACACATTTTTACATTTTATCTTCCTCTTCCATCAAGATTGACAGATGTCTATTGATCATTTAAGTACTATTTTGATATGCACATAAAATATCGTACAAACTTAAGCTGACTGTCATTAACCTGTCAATGCAGCACATGCTATAATCGGTCATATAGATAGTAAAACAAAAAAAATTATAATAACTATGCCATGCTCAAGGCAATTCGCGATCATTCCATTACACAAAGCCAAACAATAAACACAAAAACGTGTTAAAAAATTTATATATTTTTAACATTGAATTATTTCTTATTTTCAAAGCGCCTGGAGCTACATACATAAAAACCGCAAACAAGCAGCAGCAGCAGCTGTTCGAGTGATGAAAAATGGAATTACCAACAGGTTGCAACCACCACGATCAATCAATGAACAGATCGTGCGAACGCTAAATTGCTAGTATGAGCAAAACATTGAACTTTATAGAAGGGTGCAATTTTTATTTATACAAAGAATAAAAAGGGAAAAAATAAAACAAAAGCATAATAAATTCAAAAAAGCACCCCTATTTATCAATTTTGTTTTGTTTTGTTTGCTTTGCTCTGCGCGATCAGCTGTGAGAGGGCTTGTGCTGAGTTCTCAATTTTTTTGTCCTAGTTCTTGTTCTCCTTCACTATTTTTTTTTTTTTTTTTGTATTTACTTTGCATTTATGTAGGGCGATCAAGCGTTTCAATGCACACTATCCCGTGTAGATGCATTTTTTGTAAACAACAACAAATATACCGAGCTACTGTTTACAGCACTGTAAACCATTTTCATCTTCACCTCAATGGCATCCCACATCATTTCATGTCTTCAAATATGTAGTCTTTTGGCGATCTTTGCGAAGCCACGCGCTACTCGGACGTGCCCCGTTGCAGGTGTTTCTCTTGTCAGACCAGCTTTTGCATTACAAACACTTGCTGCTTGTTGTGTGGCACATGTCACAAGGCGCATGCCACTTGCCACATGTTTTAACTGTCTTTTTTTCTTGGACACTTTTACAACAGTTTTTGCTAGAAGCAAAAGCATAACTGTTTTTTGCGTTTTTTTTTTTTAATTTTGTTAAGAATTTATTTGGAATTCCCTTTGGCTCATTTGAGTTTCCGATATTTACTCGAATGTTCCTTAAGCAGCGGCACATTTTTGAGTATTCATGAGAATTGGTCTCCAAACTCGCTGCCTTCCTTTCGAGCTGTGAAATCAAGCAGTCTTAAAATGAGCCCCTTAGTCCCAATTTCACAGTGGCAGGTTAACTTAAGTTCCACAGTTAACTATGGATTCGCAATATTATTTAAGTTATTTAACTGAATTTTTTCTATATAAATTGTTGGTAGATGGCCTTCTGATATCTGACCAGAGGTTAAACCACCAACGTTGGGCAGTTAACCTTTGGTTTACTCAAAATGAAAATTGAAAATCTGTGGAACGTAAGTTAACCTGGCACTGTGAAATTGCGCCGTTTAAAGCACAAGTAGCATGCATAAGTCCACCTTTCCTCGAACTGAGATATTCAAGGTTTTTTGTTGTCAACAAATAGCGTCATTCTTAACTCAAAAAAACCAAAGCTGGATTATGCCACTTGTGCTTTAAACGGCTCAATTTTTGAACAGTTGAACTTTTCGAGGATGGAGCACTGCAGAACATCCTAATATGTATCACACCTTCGTGCACTCTTAACTCCATTGGTAATTGCTGCTGCTGCACGGTTAAAAACTTGAGCCTAAATTTTAAACTTGTTTGGACTAGACATATAACCAAACCAAATTTAGTTTCAAATTAAATCTAGACCAGTTTTCAAGAAAATTGGCTAAATGAATAGGGTTTCAAATCTAAACCAGAAATGTTTTAAAAATTTTTTTGTCGGTTGGCTGGGAATCGAGCCAAGACTTCCCGCATCATGCCCGGCTGTTCTACCACTGAGCTACATCGCACACATATATGTTGTTGGCAAAATTCAATCTTGAATAAGCTTTCGAAAATAAATGAAAACAAAACAAAAATTATTGCCCGAAATGGTTTTAGTTTTAAACCGAAAAGATTTTAATTTTCAAACCAACATGTTTGGATTTTAAACTGAAAGGTTTGAATTTTAAACCAAAAGGGTTTAATTTTAAACCGAAAGGTTTTAATTTCAAACCGAAAGGTTTTAATTTCAAAGCGAAAAGCTAAAAAAAAGAAATTGAAAAAATGTGGCACTTAGCAGGATTCGGAGTCACAGCCGACTGCTTTACCACTGAGCTATGCCGCACATGAAGTTTTGGTGGGCAAAATGCAATGACTTTCAAAAAAACCAAAAAAATCCATTTTTTACCCGTGTATATACACTTTTAGCTACAGTCTATATGAGGTCTTTATATACCGGTAGGATTAACCTAGCTTACCTATAAATCTATCCGTTTTTAGAATTACTCCATTTTACACAAAATTTAAACGAGTAAATTTAAAGCGCAAACATACAAAAAAATATTTACAACGCGTGTTGCCCATTAAAGATTAAATATTGACAGAGCGCATAAAGTTAGATTATAACAAGAGATTGGATGGCAAGAATCAACAAACAGCTAAAACAAAAAACCAATAAAAAATAGAACAATCAGCTGATAGTTGATGTTTTTCATAACAATCACACAACAAAAACAAACTCTTCAAATACAGTTTGAACATTTTATTTGACTTTTACACTGCTGTCAAAAGCACTTTGGTGCATGAAAATCGACCCAGCCGATGGCCAAGAGCAAACTTGAAAAGAACGAAAATCGAAAACTTTTTGAATTGTATTAATTTCTCACACTTTTGATATATGTAAGTATTTTCGACATCCACTTTACTCATACAAAATAATATAGAAACATCAAGCTACTTGGAATTTTTTCATCTTCTAGCCAACAATCGGCAGTAAATTTCGTATGCAACGAGAAATGATTGCTTCATTCAGCCTTCGCTTCAGTTTTGTTTTCTTTGTTGCTCCGGGCTATAAGAACCACTGAAACCCAAACTATCCACGTTGGGCATTACAAGTTATCAAAAACACTATAGCCTGCAGCTTATTCAGTAGGTTGGTATGGAACTTCGATAGAATTTCTGTCAAAAGCAGTCAAAAAAACCGGACAAACACTTTACACGATTGGATGAGGAATTACTTAGTGTGGAATGGTGTAAAGGGGATTTATTGGTAAGCAAGCATTCGAAGCAGGCAAAACCGGTGGAAAGATTTAAGTGCATACAAGAAATAGTTTCAAACAGATTTGAATAGTACATAGCTTTTTGTGACGCTCAACGAATGTTTATTATACTTTCTGTTTCACTAATTTGTATAAGATTATGTGTGAAGCTCGCATGTACCTACTTTAATTTCTATAATTTGAGGTTTTGTTTCTTAAGAGTTCTCCAGAGACCGTCTTGGTAAAATCCGCAGAGGGTTAGCTTTATTCCAAAGGACATAGTTGCCTACGACTTTCGTCGTGAGAGTGCAAGATACAATGATATAGACTTCATAGTCCAAATCGGGACCATACATTCTGACAAAATATAAATTTAGGTTAAAGTCGAACGATTGGCTCACCAAACCGGTCTGGACGCGGAACTCGTAGAAAACCACCGACCTTGACTTTAAGACTTCTTATCTTCCGAGTTACCTTTAATTTTCCTCAGGAGATGATCCATTGGTGGCTCTGTAATTCTGTTTCCACATAACCAGATATTGCGAGCTAAAAAAAATGGTTAGGATTTCTATTTTTCCCCACCTACATGCATATATGGAGCCAACAGTAGTCGGTATGTTGCGCCTATAAATTTGCAAGGCGAAACGTTAAAAAATAAGTCCGTCCGCTAGACTGAACCGCTGCTGTTTGTGACAAGGGGAGGAGGTTTATAGGTGCTTCCTGCTGTACCATTTCTATTCTTTTCTCCCCTTCTTCATCCGGAAAGTGGAATACTATAAGGATGTGGAGGATTTCCCCTGATGATTCTGCGCATGTCCCATCAGCGCGTTTAACAAAGGTCTGTTTTGATTGATTCCTGGCAAGGAACATCAGGCTTCGTGGACTCAATCGACTCGCAGTGTTTCTTTCCAGGATTACGTCTCCTCGATTCGCAGGACTTTCTTATATTCCTTCAAGCAAGTCCCTCCTTGAGTAGCAGTTATTAAAAACTTTTCTGAAATTTGACTATTAATTTTTGCCAAAGAGGAAAGGTCTGCTAGCCTTTGGAAATTGGGCAGGCAACTTTGTTTAGGCTACCTGAAATTTTTTTTCTAGAACCCTAACGCGGTCGTTCAGATAGTCGAATGAATATATAGATCTCTTGTTTCTACGCTGTTCAATATTTATACTTCTTCATTACACATTTTCATATCTTTCGCTAGAACTTCTTTACTCCCACGTTTTCATTGTAAGTTGGTCGTTTGTTGTCATGAAAACAGATGAAACATGTCAAAAGTGCAACAAGAATTTTTTTCACAAAATTGCCCTCACTCCCTTTCCCTCTTCTTTCCTTTACATTGCTTTTTATTTTCTTTTTAAATATATTGCTAACATTCCTATTAAATTCAAAGAAGTCTAGAAGAGGCATAATCTCTACTTAGTTACTTTCCTTCCCGTCCTTGCCATACAAAGTCCAACTATTCCAATATTCTTGTGAAAGTTCTGAAAATGTCCTTTTCGCACCATCTTCTCTCAAATAAATATTCGCACTTTGCGCTTCTTCCTCAACATTCCATCCCACCCACATCATATTTATTCACAACTATCATCTATTTTTTTATTCTTTTCTTCTTTTTCTGCTACTTAGAATTCTCTCTCCATAATTTGAACATTCCTTGGGCCCCCCTTTCCACCCATCAGTCTCCTTGTCGCATTCTATTGTTGCCATCACTGTCATTGCTCCCATTGGTGCTGCCATCCGTTTTCTTTTCCATCTAATATTTTCACCGCACAACTTTAATGGCATTTTTTTAGCCCGCCTTATTTGTCGTGAGGCCGGTACGTCCCCCCAAAAATGTCCTTTTTTATAAGTATTACATACAAACACATTGGTGGCGTTTCTCTGCAGCTTTTCTCATCACACCAAAGCAAATCCTTGGCGACTTGTGGTGGGTGACAAATGCGTTGACTTGAATGTTGCGGTTGGGTGCACTCACAAAGCACACAAGTCGCTAAAAAAGCTCGACGAAAAAGTGCCGACTGGAAAAGTGTGAGAAAATACAAAGCTTCACAAACAAATGAGTTTCGCCTTGCTGTCCTCGTCCTGCTGCTGGTGCTGAATGCCATTACATTCTTGGCGCACAAAACAACTACCAGCACGCACACATTCCTAAACGAAAATAGTGACATTTAAAAATGGGTGACAAATGTGCTCCAGCGGCATCCCACACACCCACGCATCATCCACCCATTTTTCTGCGGCGTTTCTTTTAGTATCTGCAGCTGATGGCGCTGCTCCCCTAGCCAGCGTTATTTTTTCCTTTTTGAAAATGGGAGCAAGCGTCGTTCTCGTTTCGTTTCTCGGTTGTTGGCTTGGCAACTTGGGTTTTTTATTTTACATTTGCTAGTATTTTATTATTATTTGGGCCTGGCTCCACCAGCGGGACTTACTGAGTGGGTGGTTCATTTGGGGTAGCTGATTTTTGCCCGCACTCTGCTTTTGCGTGAAAGGATGGGTGGATGGGTTGTACAAAAGTCCCCATTTATTTATGTATCTACGAGTACGAAACTATGAATGCGTTTAATGGCTTTAAAAAGTAGGTGCAGGTGTGAGTGGGTTAAACTCTTGTTAAAGGGTACAGTACAGCATAGGAAATGCGAGTATACCTTTAACTTTTTCTATATATTTCTATTTCGGTCAGAAAAATAAAAAAAATTTAAAGATTATAAAAAAATATATAACAAAAAGTTTAAAATTTCAGAAAAAAAATAAAATTAATTTTTTTTTATGAATATGGGGGAAAGAAAAGCAACATCAGAAACGTTTTAAAAATTTTAGAGAAAATTTTAAAAATTGTCAATGTAATGAAAAAACAGGTAAAATTTAAAAAAAGAAAAACCAAAAATATGTATTCCAAAAAAAAAATTATATTTGTATGTTTATTATAGAGCCAAAAAAATATTTTTAAAATAAAAAATAAATAAAAAATATAAAAAACATATTATTATACCATCTTTTATATATATTTAAAAAATTAGCAAAATCGGTTTGACCAATCGTGAGAAAATCATCAAAAAGTGAGGAATTTCGAAAACTGTTGATAGCTATAACTTTCAAAATAATTCGAATTTCGAAAAATTGTATACGTATTAACGATTAAACAAAAAATCGTTCTGAGCCATACTACCAACTTTCAATAAAATACATGGCCGTCGAAAAAATTATAGGTGGCTCACTTAACAAAATTAACTCATCTTTTAAGACTCGTTAATAGTAGACAATTCCTTACAAATTTAACTACCAAATTATACTATAATTATACTATTTTAGTTGTTTACTTTACCGAATTATGTCAATTTATGTGATTTTCGAAATTTTCCATTTTGAAAGTGGACGTGATTGGGAAGCGATTTCGTTTAATTTCAACAGGTATACTTCCGATAACTCTAGTATACCTTGTGTCGAATTTCACGATTATACTGTAATCAGTTTAAAACATACGACCAGTCTTTTTCAATTTCATCACGTATACTCCCAACAGTACTAGTATGATTGTGCCAAATTTCATCGTTCTACCATAATTTGTTTAAAAGTTACGACCAGTCGAATTTTCACAAATGCCTCCCTTGAAAAATTTAACAGAAAATCATAATAGAATGATAAGAGAGATTCACCTATGAAATTATATCAATTTCAGCTACCGATATATGTCAGTTTATGTGAACTTCGAAATTTTCGATATCGAAAAAGGGGGCGTGGTTATCATCCGATTTCGCCCATTTTCAATAGCAACCTACCTTGGCCAAAAAGTAACCTGTATATAAAACTTCATGCAAATATCTTAATTTTTACTCAAGTTATCGTGTACAAAGTCGGACGGACGGATGGACAGACGGACGGACATGCCTGAATAGACTCCTCTTTTCAACCTAAGAACTTTCATACTTTAAAAGTGGGCGGGGCCACGCCATTATATAATGACCATAGGGATTCACCTATAAAATTATATAATTTTACCCATTTCCGTTAGCGAATTATGTCAATTTATGTGATTTTCGAAATTTTCGATATCGAAAGTGGCCATGGTTGGAGGGCGATTTTATCCATTTTCATCAGGTATACTCCCAACGATACTATTATGCTTTGTGCCAAATTGCATCGCTTTACCGTAATCAGTTTAAAAGTTACGACCAGTCAAATTGAAGTGTGTTACTCTTCGACGCAGAAAACTCAACCGTGTTAGTCGTCGTTGGGAGCGACGATTTCATCACGCTTTGATTTCAAATTTGTTTTTCTACAAGAACTATTGCTTATTGAGGTAGGCTAAAATAGTCGGGAAGTTGTCCGATAAAAAAATCATAAAATAGAGCCGTTTCACTTAAACTTAAGTTACTGTAAGTTTTCATTATTTTATTTGTCTATACTTTCAAGAAAAAGTAATCCTAAGTACAATACATAATGTAATATATGTATTTCTCTATGTATTTGTAAGTATGTTCGCATAAAAGTTTGTTTCTCAACTTTGCTTTCTCCCTTTAGCCCTAAAATTTCGCCATCTTGTCCAAAATTACACCGCCAGTGCACCAAAGTTTCGGTTCACTTCAACCGAAATTTGTTAGGTTAGAGGTAGCCCTTTCCAAACGCCGCATCCTTCCTTACTCTTTCTTTGTCTTTTTCTTCTTTTATGCTAATTTGAAATCGATTTACGCTTTTTCAGACATTTGAGCTCCTGGATTTGGCAGGAGATCTTAATGTGCGTGGTAGTAATTTATGCATTGTTGTTGTTTAAACTATGACTTTTAGTCAAATTTGTAGTCATTACTTTAAAAAAATCTATCAAATATATGTTACAGGCGAATGAAAATGTTAGACCTTTAAGATAAATCCCCAATATGAAAAAGGGGATCCAAAACCCATTAAAATTTAGGAAAAATATTGGCTAAAAGCAGTCAAAATAGAATTGAGAAAAGCTTTAAAAAATCGTCAGTCTCAAAAAATCTTCAAAAAAGCACCAATAAAAGTATCCAAAAAAATCCAAAAGGCTCCAAAAACCATCAAAATATAAAAAATGGGACTAATAAGAAGTTCAAAAAGAATCCAACATCAACAAAATGTGCTTAAAAAGAGAAAAAAAAAAAAAGAATCCAAAATAGTATCAAAAGCTAATAAGTAAAAAAGACTCTAAAAAAGTTCCAAAAAATCACCGAAACATAGGGAAAAAATGTGCCCAAAAAGTAAAAAAGCCTCCAAAAAAGTCCAATAAAGTTTCAAATAGGCTTAGAAGTCAAAAAATACTCCAAAAAGCCTATAGATCAACCAAATGGTCCAAAAAGAGTAAAAAAAGATTCCAGAATTCAGAAAGGCATGAATAAAAGTCTCCAAAGAGAGTCCAAATTTTCCAAGAACCATCAAAATGGAGGAAGAATTGTTTTGAAAATAGTTGATCAAAAAAAAAAAATCAAAAAAGGTTCAGAAAAGAGTCAACCAAAGGTAGTCCAAAAAGCATCAAATTGGAGGAAAAACAGTGCCAGAAAAGTGTCAAAACAGATTCCAAAAAAGCTTAAAAAAAATTTTTTTTAAGAAAAAAGTTTCATAGAAGTTCAAGCTGATATTTCTTAGAATAAAAGAAAAAAATCATAGATTCCAAGGCTCACTTGCCAAATGAGCGGGTTAAACACATACGGTTTTGACAACTCTGAGTTAAAAACATAACACGGCGTTGTGCAAGTGAGCCTAAGAAAATTATTTTACAATTTATGAATGAATTGATGCTTTCTGAGGATTTGTTTACATATTTTAAGAAAAAATACTTATATTCTAAGAGATATTCTCAAATTTCTATGAAATTTTTTTTGGAGAGGTTTTAATGAACAATTCTTAAAATGCATGTACTTTTTCTTTGGAAACATGAGATTTTTCGGTTCAGTGTAAAAGGTTCCGAATAGAGTCCAAAAAAGTTCCAAGACATTATTTTGCAATGGAATAACGATTATATTTTTCTCAAATGGTACGTATGCCTACTTTTTTTATTAGCAGTTGAAGTTTTAGGGGTCATAGGACCCCTCAGTGCCAAGATTTGCAATGCTAAATCTTTGGTAATTGAAGATCAACCCGATTTAAAAAAAAAACGCCTTTTCTCAAAATTCTGTTCAAGAACTCAATATCTCAGAGCCTTTTTCAAAACCAACGTATTCCAAAAATTGTTTCAAGAAAGCTCTGTCTTAGAATGAGTTTCGAAAACACCTGTCCAAATGAAAATTCAATAAATTATCAGCTGAGACAGGGCTTTTTAATATCAAATGCCATGATATGTCGTTTTTGTATCAAATTCTGAAATGGATGGTTATTGAAATTAACGTTTAACTAAGCTAAGGCTCGTTGTCTGCCCTGACTTTCAGTTTTGATTATTAGTTCATCTCCGCTTCTAGTAAACTCACTTTAGAAACATTTCTAGCATAGAAATTTACCAAGCCTATATTATCTATGAAAACATATTATAGCATGTACATATGTTTGCATGGTAGGTATATTTCCACCTTTGTATCCATCACATATGAGCGTGTTATGCTTTCATTCATGTTTAGTTGAATGTTTTGTTGGAACATATGTACATAAATACATATATATGTAAAGTACGAGTGTAGTTGACCTCATTTTTTGCACTTTGCTGCTCGTTCTACTTTTGCCTATCTGTGTTCTCTTTTTCTTGTTGCTATTTTTCCATATTCCATTAGTTTTTTTTTTTTCTTATTTTTATGTTTTATTTTTAGGCTTAACATAAACTCATTTCAGGCAGTTCTAATGCATAGAATTGTATTTTATTGACATTTCCATTATTTATTTATTTTTCTATATTTCATATATCTTTTTTTGCAGTTATTTTTGTTTACTTTTTATTAACGTTTTCTTTTCGTTTGCTTTTCATTTAGTTACAGTGTTTTTTTTATGTCAATATTTGTTTTCTTTTTCTTTAAAACCTGGTCTATTAAATACTTTATTAATACTCTATTCAATGCATGCTCCCTGGTGATTGTTCTTTAAAATGTGTTCTGTGATAGTCCAAACAATGTTCTATATAACTTTGAGATTCCAATTGCTGCATTCAGGCAGCAAGTGTTATTGTTGGTTAACTGGAGACAAGCTTCAAGTGCTTGATATTCTTAAAGACAAACCATGTTCTGTGAATGGAGTTCAGTATACTGAACCGAAAAAGTTCATGTTTCCACAAAAACTGTTCAAAAAAACCTATCTAAAACCTTTTTCATAGAAATTTAAAAATTATTCTTAGAATATAAATATTTTTGTTCTTAAAATCTATGAATACATTCGAATACATATATTCTTAAATTGTAAACTTATGCATAAGAATTTTTTTCCTTAAGAAACATGTATGTATGTACATTTTTGGTTCACTGTGACAGAACAGGACCAACTTTTTTCCTTACAAGAATACCAATTCTTCCTAGGATGAAAACAACAAAGACTTAAATGATGATACACACATAATAACTTTTGTCAACATGAACCATGTTTAACTAACAAGAAATATGCTGTAAAATTTGCATGAGATAATGGGGCAGATTGTGTTATTTTAACAGGAATTAATGTTATTTTAACAGGAAGTCATGTTAATTTAACACGAAGTAAAGTTTTTCAATGTGAGCTTCATGTTAAAATAACATGATCGAGTGTTGAAAAATAATAACCTGAAAAGGTAAGGAGGTCTAAGTTCGGGCGAACCGAACATTAAATACCCAGTGGTAGTTTTCAGAACGGGATAACAATGATATAGGCCCCAAGAGGATTTACCTAAAAGTTTATACTATTTTAGCTATTTATCTAACGGAGTTAGGTAATTTTCGTAATTATCGATATCAAAAGTGGGCGAGGTTGGAGGGCGATTTTATCCAGTTTCATCAGGTATACTCCCAACGATACTATTATGCTTTGTGCCAAATTGCATCGCTTTACCGTAATCAGTTTAAAAGTTACGACCAGTCGAATTTTCAAAAATGCCAAAAAAAGGGGCGTGGTTATCATCCGATTTCGCCCATTTTCAATAGCAACCTACCTTGGCCAGGAAGTAACCTGTGTACCAAATTTCATGCAAATATCTCAATTTTTAATCAAGTTATGTCAATTTATGTGATTTTCGAAATTTTCGATATCGAAAATCGATGCGTGGATATCATCCGATTTCGATTATTTTCAATAGCAACCTTCCTTGGCCAGAATGTAACCTGTAAACATAATTCCGTGCAAATATCTCTATTTTTACTCAAGTTATTGTGTTCACGGACAGACAGACGGACGGACGGACATACCTTAGAACTTTTTTCCAACCTAAGAACTTTCATATATGGAACTCTACATCTATCTCGATTATTTTGTGCCGTTGCGTAGTACCGTTATGTGGATAAAATTAGAATACCCATGTACTAGTACTAGTACGATGGGTATGACGTGTTAAAAAGGTGTGGATTTTACATGATAATTTTTCTGTGTGTATGGATAGTGGCTTTTCTCATAAAAGCATACTTTTGAACCACATAATGACCCACTTGTTCTCAAATACGATAGAACGGAGAGAGATCCACCAGTAAACCACGATAGAGCTCAACTAGTTTTTGTTTGAAGTCTTCTTTTCAATTACACCGGCGGACGAATATTTCGAAGATCACGATATTTCAAAATATTTTTCGAAACTCCTATATCTCAACATATTTTTGAAGAATGATTCTCAAAAACAAAATCTTAACGAAAAATCAATACATTTTCTAATGTGGCAAAACGCAGCCCGGCTAACCAAAAATTAAAAAAAAATCATCAAGAAAAGGCTGCAGAAAGAGTTCCCGAAGGTTATAAAATCATCATCAAAGAGGAGAAAAAAAATTTGCACAAAAACAGTCAAAAACGGCCTTTGAATAGCCACAATAGAAGGCTCGAAAAGACTCTGACGTACATTTATGACTTTTTCTAGTATTCCAAAAGAGTTAATTTCGAAGAGAAATGCTCTGAGAAATGTTCGTTTTATAGCACCGGATAGATCCTTTTCCCCTCCTATTGGTTAGCTTGGTAGTTGAGTAATTTGAGACGCCATTAATCAAACTGCGGATTAATACACAGACCTACTAATGAACTAAAATACTGACGATTAAAATCAATGACTTCATAATTTCACCACATTTAAAGAATTAAATTAGGTTAGGGAGCCTCAAAGTCAACGAAAAAACAGTTTTACCCAGAATTTCCACAAAATTTTCAACTAAATTTAAAGTGAACTCGTCAGTGATGCTTTAAAATGTAACTACACGTCTATACATAGTAAATGAAGCACCCACCACCCACAACCACCTCATTTCCCACTGTGGTGAATATAAAAAACTGCATAACAACACAAGAACCAAAGTAATAACATACCAGTTTGTGTGTGGCCCTCTAGTTCAACTAAGTTGGAATGGGAAAATACGAAATAGACTATTTGGCTGTGTTGAGCACCGCCGACGCCACCACGATAAAAGCTGTGGAAGAAGTACACAGCAAAGGCAGACGTGCTACACTTGCTGTTTGCTGACTATCAAAGGGGTGGGTTTGGGTTATGCACTGAAACTGTATGACTGACTGAGTGACTGACGAACAACTACTGACTGACTGTTGGTTGGGTGTGGACTCTCACGTACATAGAGAAGGTGCACATGCTGTGTTGGCATGGGTTGTTCAAATTGCTGCAGATGGGCTGCACAGGTTAGCCATCATTGAGGGTGGGTAGGTGGTGTGGTGAGTTTTAGACCTGCCTGCTTCTGCTGCTGTGAGTTTGTTTGGGGTGGCAAAAGTTGTGCGCTTGCCGGGTAATGTTTTGGTTTAAGTGATGTTGTCGGTGTGTTTGTGCTTGATGTATACATTCAACACAGATGTTGTTGGTTGGTTATCAAAGTTGGCGTCGCTGTTGACGTTGCTCTCGCATTAATTGCTTTATCGATTTTGTGTAGCTTTAAAGATTTGTACCCACTTCTCACGTCTTGGGCTATGTAACCACTGCTGGGGTTTACTCGCTAGCTTTTTCTTTGTTGTTTTTGTTGTGTATGAGCACTTTTCATATACGAGTAGGCTTTTATGCCTTTTTTAGCACAAGGACGAAGCTTGCTTGCTATGGCAAAAATATTAAATGAATAAAAAAAAAGCGCTGAAAACCAAGCACTGAGCACCAGCTATGAGATGAAATGTTGAATTTGTAATATGAAATGGAAATTGTTGAATATGATGAGCAAAATCCCAGCTGGAAACAACATTTCGCTTGCCTAATTTTAATTTTCTTTTACAGCCTCTGAATGTTGCTGTTCTAAATATGTATGTAGTTTTTTTCTGTTCAGCTCAGGCTCGTTCATTTTTTTGTTCAGATTTTTTTTTTAGGATTATCTTGTCGAATATTATATTGTTTTACTTTTCATTCACTATCTAACGATGGTTTTTTGTTGCTTTTTTACATGTTGAGGGTTGATAAATGGCAACATATGCATTTGTGCCATATTTCAAAAAAAAGTGGGAGTAGCTCATAGATTTAGTAGGCGCACGTATGCCCTGAGATTCGAATTTTTTGATATTGTAATTTATTAATTTTTCTTAGGATAGACAAAAGCTTGGAAAAGAGCGTTGAGAAACAGGGCAAAAAGAATGTACCTCAATTTGAGTTCCCTTCAAAAAATCAACAACTCAGTCAGGTTTGGGATGGACCTCTTCGAGTCATTTAAAACTAAGTAAATGAACTAGCTGAATGGAAAATTAATTATTTCAAAAATGCCTTATCTCAAAACTTGGTTCAAGAACGCCATATCTGAGAATGAGTTTCGAAAGCGCTCTCTCTGAACAAAAATTCACCACATTTTTAGTTGAGGTAGGGCGTTTTTCGAATAAAATTTTGAAATACTGAAAAACAATTCTAAGATAGGACGATTTTGAAGCAAATCAACAAATATACTATGATTGAAAAAACTGTGGAAGAGAGCGTATTTGAAAAATATTTGGAAGATCAGCCTCCATCTTTCACCCACCGTTCGAAAAGCTACCTATTGGAAACAAGCTTTAACTGCGAAAAAATATATCAGCTGAGAAATCCAAAGAGAGACTCTCCTCTTGCCAACAAGTGCTTGTTTGGACTGAATAGACAACTGAGAAAGAAACATCTCTCTACACGAAGTAGAATCACGTTCTATAAAGCTCTTATCACACCCGCCCAACTTACATATATCGCTAAAAATTGGCTTTATATTTTGAATATTGAGGTTCATTACCTTCGAGTCCTCTACTTTTTAACATCTCTTCAACATCCTTAACCTCTTAAGGTTCTAGTCGGTCCTCCCTTTCATCAAATCGTTTGCTCGTCCTGAAAATCTTCCAAGATCTTTCTCCTTCTCCCTTTTCATTTACCTAGCAGTTTACGTTTCTCTTTAGTTTTTATTTTCCTTCCTCTTTATCTGAATCTCCATTTCACATTTTTCAATCCTTATCATCCAACCCTTCATCATCTTTTTTCCCTATATTCACTTTATCAGACTCGTTGTTTTGCTCTTCCAGTTTATTATTATTTATATTCCTGTAGCCCGTTTCTGTATAAAAATCGGCAAAATTGTCGTTTTTAATGTCGCCACACTCGACTCGATTCAAAATTAAAAAAAAAATTTTTGTCACCACCTCAAAAGCAGGTGAGAAAATAAATCGACAGAATTTTATTTTTTACAGAAACAAAAAAAATTAAATTGACGTTATTATGACGTCAAATCGACTATTTCAGTCGAGTCGATCGATCGAATAGAGTTACATTAACGCAGTACTGGTTTCCTATGCTTCACTGTCCTCCTATACCTCTAGCTCTACCTCTATCTCTTTCCCCCTTTGTCTCTTACTCTGCGTTTATCTCTATCGCGACCTCTATATACCTTTTCCCTCTACCTTATTCCTAGTATACTAGACAGGTTTAACATTTTGCCTGGTTATACGAACACTGCGCTCTAGCTATCTGGACTGGTAACAAGAGAACAGAAACTGTTTCGGAAATGCTCTCGAAATTACATATATCGCTTCAGAAGAGAATAAAGGCCAACTCTTATCGCTATATAAGCAAAAGACTCGAAATTCCTGATGCTTTCAAAAGTGTTTTGAAGTGGTCTTACTTTTTTTTTTCATTAAAACGCAGATTTTGTTTGGATTAATTGAGTTTTGGATCAAAGTTATAGACTGAAATTTTGCAGAGAGCCTTGTAGACCTTACTAAAATTGCGAGCGGGTATGTCTAACTTGGAACACGATGAGGAAAAGCTATAGATCATCTTGTCCCTCGAACATAGCACAGTATCTATAGTTCAACGATAAAATTGCGGTAGCCCAGAGAATTTTTTGAATTTTTTTTATAAGGGAAGGCTTCTTGCAGCATATCTCTAGACACTCCTATTCCAAGCTATTGAAAAAGTGCCTTCTGACATTGAACACAGAAAAAAATTCAACAAAAAACACCAAGAATCATTTCATCTCACAAAATCTGACATTTGTTCCCATCTTGAACAAAATCAAACGAAAATTTAAACTTCAAAACTAAGCAAAGACACAAAGAAAACCCAGTCAGCAGATCAAACTTAAAGAATATCAGCACAAAACCCACATCTGCAGTCATAAATTACAACTAAAAAAAAGTTCATTCTTTTTTGGCAGCCGTAAATCAAATCAACCAAAAATTTTCAATTCCCTAACAAATAAATGACTCAATGGTAAACCATTAACGCCAATCCATTAACAACAACAATACAAGGCATATTTAAACTGTTAACTGAAAGTTCCTCAATAAGCAATAAATATTTAAAGACATTAATCATTTCACGAAATTTTTACGAAACGAGCTACTTAAATAGATTTCAGAATATGAAGAAAAAGTGCGGAAGAAATAAAAATATACACAAGATTTAACAATTGTGAGTATGGAAGGAAGTGGCAAGGCAATCACGCCGCATAATGTAAGTGAGTTATCGTATAAAGTAGAATTTGAAGTTGCAATCGAATAAAAAAAGGAAAAATGAAAATTAAACCGGAAAATCAGTCGTGCACACAGTCACGTAGAAGTTACTCAAGTATGTTTGGTTGTCGTATGTTGAAGCTTCAAACAAGAGGAAAAACGTGGAGGAAGTAAAGAATGGTGGTGTTGGTGATGGTGGTGGCTTGAATCAGTAATAGAAGTCAGCAGCGAAAAGACACCAAACAGCTTTTTACAGCAAAAAAACGGCTATTAAAGTAAGCCATATATGTGTGTAATGTAAAATATTTCTAATGCTTGTGAGTTCAGTAATAACCAACGGAAAGTATCAAGAAATAGCTAGCAAAATAAGAAAAGTAAGAAAATAAAGTTTATAGAAAAACTCGATAGTAGAGACGGTGGAGTACGTTAAAGTTGGGAAAAGAACTGAGTGAATTTTATTATGGGTATTTTCATGTAAAATCGTCAAATGGTTTGCTTTGATGAATTTTTTGTTTATTTTTTTTTTTTTTATTTCATTTTTTTTTTTTTTTTAATTTTTAATGTTGTTTCTAATTTTTTTTTATATTGTTCAGTTTTTAAATTTTTCATTTAAAGTTTTCTCAAATTTTTATTTTATTGTTTTTATTTAGTTTTTTTTTTTTTGTTTTCTTATTTTGTTAATTTTTTTTTATTTTATCTTATTTTTTTTGTTTAATTTTACTTTATTCTTTTATTTTTTATTCAAAATTTTTTCTTGTTTTTTTGTATCAACTTTTTAATTTTTTTTTTTAATTTGTTGTTTTGATATAATTTTTTTTAATTTTTTTATTTGTGATTGAAAATTTTTTTGTACCTACTACATATCTAATTTTTTGTGATTTTTTTCTAAGTTCATGTTTTCTTTTATATTTTTAATTTTTTTTTTTTTTTGAATTTTATTTTAAGTTGTTTTTTTTTTTTTGAATTTTTTCAACTTTTTTTAAATTAAAAAGCATTTTTTTTAATTTTTTTTTTTAACTTTTTAAATTTTTTTTTTTCAACTTTTTAAAATTTAATTTAATTTTTTCTTATTTTTTAGATATATAAATTTTTTGTTCTAATTTAATTTAATTTTATTATTTATTTATTTTTTTAAATTCCGTTTTCTAATTTTTTAACTAAATTTTTAAATTCTTTTTAATTTATTTTAACTTTTTTAGTTAATTTTAAAATTTTTTTTATAAAATACAGAAGAAAACGAATTGGATGATTTAAGACGACATTTTTGTTTAGACGTCGCGACGTTGATTCTGAGAGGGTAAAGTTTCCGTCATCCATTGACAATTTTGTGTCTTGAGACAACCCACTTTGGGTTTTCGTTCGAAAAAGGGTTTTTTTTGGATGGTACAAGAATTTTGGTGATTCTGACAGGATTAAAAATTCCATTTTTTTGAAAAATTTTCCGTCATTCCTTGAGAATTGGGATTTTTAAGGTGACATCTTCAGTGTCGGTTTTAGTTCGAAAATTTGATTTTTTCGGAAGATTTTTTAGAAATTGTTTTCTTTTGAATGTTAGGGATGCCAACAGGTTTAGGCGTTAAAATGTTTTGAAACGATTTTCCATCATCGCTTGAAGATTTTGGTTTGAGACAACTCGCCTTAGACGTTCTTTGGGCCATCTTCAGTGTGATTTTTTATTGGAGACAGTGCACTTTTTCGGATGGATTTAGAAGTAATTTTCATTTATTTTGGTTTTAAGACAAACAGGTTTGTGATCGATCATCGTCACTGTCCTTCTTCGTTCTAAAAAGATAAGCTTTTTGGCGATATCTCAATTAGTACCCGACCTGTGCTGAAATACTCATCGTACTCGTTGCTCTTTTGTAGGTTTGACTGCTAGTTAGTTCTGAACTTCAGAGTCCTTTTTCGTTCGATAAAGTGTATTTTTTGTGGATAGCTTAATTATTACCCAAACTGTGGTGAGTTTATTCATAACGAGTAGGTAGGCTTGACTGCATTTGAGTTCTGAGCTTGCACTTTCCTCGCTCGCTACTGTACCTACTGTATGTAAGCCACAGAATTACGAACACATCACGTTTTATTGAGAATTTTCGAAAAAGCAATGCCACAAATAATGCACAAGAATAACATAACATGGCAGTGGTAACGACAACAAAAACACGGCTAAAAGTAATCTTGCAGGCAGCAACATTGTATGGGTAAGTTTGAAAATAGAAGTGCAGCAGACAGCACGACAACCAAGTCAAGTCAAGTTAGTCGAATAGTTAGATCGACAGACAATAGATACCAAAAGTAAAAGAACAAGTTTGATGGTGCCGAGCGATTATGGTAGCAGCAGCAGCAGCCACGCCAAACAAACAAACAGAAGGCAAAGGAGCGAGCGAAAAGTGCAAGAGTACAGCGAAGGCAGGGAGAGCGCAGCAGCAAAGTAAAGATGAAAAGTGTTGAAATATTCTACATTGCCGCCATAGTCAGCGTCATTACAGCACAAACACACAGCAGACACACCCACTATAACGCAGACGCATGCAGCAGCAGTAAACTTAAAAAACGTGCAACAACACTAACATTTGACTGTATGCCATGAAAAGTGGCAACAATGACAGAGCAAAAGCCGCGTTGCCACATTTCACCACACGAAACGTGTAATAGCACAGGGCAGGCAGCAGAGGTAAAGACTCTAATTCTTGTGGCACTAACACAATAAATTGCTATTTGAAGAAGAAACTTAAACGGACTTGTGGGCTAAAATGGGCGTAATGAAAAACGACAACAAAAACAACAAATGCCAGCCAAGTGTAGAGATGCAATGCAATGGATAAAATTGAAATCTTCTTCCTGGTGTTGCATTAGAACGAGGGACAGACAGACAAGTTGTACTGCTACAACAAATAAAAAAAAAAAAAAAACATAAACACGCAAGAAGTAAAGTGGTAAAAACTATGTATGTATATACGATTGAAATCAAACAAGAACAAAACAACCTAGAGCTGTTAGCTAACGTTTATGCCTGGATACGGCACAAAACGGAATTGATTGTGCACCGACTAAAGAAGCGACCAACTGACTGAATTGCTACTGCTGTTGCGTCTGTCGATAGGTCGGGTTAACTGGCTAGTCTAGAGTTGAATGTCTGTTTTGGCTGCAAGTGTAGAAAACTTTTGTGGAGCCATGAATAGGTAATTTATTTATAGAAAAAGAAAACCATTGCAAAAGTAAATATGTAACATGGAAACAAGAAGGAAGTACACAAAAGGAGACCGCGAGGTGATGAAGTGGTGTGGGAACTGTGAGGATAGTTTCAAACAAGTAGTGAACTCAGAAGTAAATAAAGTCTACTCTTGTTAGCATACAAAATAAGCGGAAAAAAAAGAAAGAAAAAAACAGAGTGCTCAACAAACTCTTCTTAGAGAAAGTTTTAAAGGGCCCAAACATCCGGCGAATATCTCGAGTGCTGTACCAGTCAGTCTTCCCGAAATCAAGGTTAGTTAGTTTTAACAGGAAGATTTCATAATAGTTGACATTTGTTTCAGATCCCCAGCAATTATAAAAGGTTATTCCAAAGAAAAACGATTCTAAGATGGTGAGTCTTGATAAATAAATTCAGCTTGTTGAGAAAAAGGGGTGATAGAAGTTGCAAGTTTTTTCTCAAGACTCTGAAAATACACATTTCTACAGCTCACGACTCCTTTATGGTGAAATCTCTCGACAAATTCCAAAATAATTAATATCTTATATTTTTTTTGCTTCTTCTGCTTTTATTTCACCTATTTTTTGTTTTTATTTTTCTATTTATTATTATTTCTTCTACTTTTTTGTTGTTTTTTTTTTTACTTTGTTTTCTCTTAAATTTTTTTAAAATTTATTTTTTATTTTTGTCTCGCTATAAGTTTTTATATTTTATTTGTTACATATATTCTTTTTAATTTCAATATATGTATCTCTTGTTTATTTATTATTTTTTTTTTATATTTTGTTTTATCCTTTTTTACCTTTTTTGCTGTTGTTTATTATCATTTTTATATTTCTTTTTTTATTTCTTCTATTTATTTCTTAATTTTTTTTTATTTTTAGAGTTTTTACAATTTTTTTAAATTTTTTTATTTTTTCTTTTTTTTCATTTTTTTCTTCTTTTTTTAATATTATTTAATTTTTTTATTTTATTTTATTTTTTTTTTTTTAATTTTTTATTTTTTTTTTTTTGTTTATTTTTTTTTATTTTTCTTTTGTTTATTTTTTTATTATTTATTTTTTATTTATTTATTTATTTATTTATTTTTTTTCATTTTTTTTTTTAAATTAAATTTACTTTGTCGCCTTTGGGTTGGGGTCAAAATTCTGCTTTTTTGGAAATTCTGCATTCATAATTCCGGAAGTCGAAACACCGGAAATCAAAATTATGGAAGTCAATATTCTGGAATCCAAAATTCTGAAATTCAAAATTCTGTAATTAATGATTAAAAATGCTTTAACATTTAACTAGACTTGATCTGAAGGAATTAAAAACAAATGTAGCGTGCGTATTGACACACAATTTCATGGCTGTGAAATGTTATACGAAAAAAAAAAGAAAAAATGAACATTCTCATGATCCATGTGCGCATAAAAAATCGATTGCAGAAACAAATAATCTGGTTAAAAATATGGTTCACTCGAGTTTTCTGCAGCCTAGCCAAATAATTCAGCGTTCGGTATCTATGACAGAAAAACATATTGGACATTATCTGCCATCAAGAAATTCCCTTAAGTTTAAAATTAGAAGAAAACGGAACAGTTTAAAATGTTTTAAAGAGCCTTGTCCACTCAGGGAAAAACACTGTTCTAAAATGCAGCACCACAGGTCTCAACTTTAGATTTTCCCGTTTTTGATTTTTTGTCTTAAAAAAAGAACACTTGGTCGTGAAAATATACCACCCTGTCTCAAAATAGCAACCACGTTCTTGAAATGCGAACGAAGTTATCGAAAATAGAACGGTCGGTGTTGTCATCAGAACACATAACTAGAACGTTACAACATCGTTGCATACTTCTAGGCATTTAGTCTGTAAACAACAACAGAACAAATCCAACAGCGAAGATACATATTGCCATTGCTTTCATAGAACAGAGCTGCAATTAGACGCCGCCAAAGATAAGTACGCGTTCCGCAGTTAAAGCAGTGTGAGCTCGAGTCCCGGTCGAGGCAAACCACAAAACAACGTGAGAAATAATTGTCATTCAGAAGAACTCTGAAAAATTATTTTTTTATTGTTCCGCTGGTTTTCTGTCTTATGACCAAAAAATCAAAGTCAATGTATATTTCTTAAATATAAGCGAATTTATTAAAATACACGATTTTGCTCAATTTTGGGGAAAAAATTTCCAGAATTAATGCTGGAAAACGTAAATTCCGGAATTATGAAAACCAGAATTTTGAAATACAGCCAAAAAAGGTGAAGGAAGTGCGGAATTTTGTCGAGCCAGAATTTTGATTCCGGAATTTTGACTTCAGAATTTTAATTTTAGAATTTTGACCGTTTCCGGTCGCCTTTTATATAAAAACCCACTCTCCTTTATTTTGCATTCAGCTTTAAGTTAAGGTTTAATTTGTTTTGCAATTTTATATGTATATGAAACACTATTGATATCCAGCTTACAACAAATTCGTAAATTTTTTGGAAACTAAACCGCATAGGTGGATCTTAGCATAATAGCTTTAAAAACGATTCATAATAGAAAGTTGAATACTCCCAGTCTACCCTATTTTACCTTTTGTGTATTTGTTAAGCTTTCAGAGGCCTTCATTTTGTGGGAATTAGCTTTTTATTAAGAGTTTAAGACTACAAGATTGCAGAAAATATATTTTTGGTGAACCTGACATCCATCATCTCAACCTCCTTTCCAACAGCCGCAATCTAACAAACATTCCTCAGTTACTCGCTTACTTCTTTCACTTAATTTTGTGCTTTTATCTTCAATAAAACCTTTCGTAAATAATAAATGTTCCTAATGTAATTTTGCCATTTCTCAATTTCAGACAATTTCTTTATTGTGCGCTAAATTATCCAAAGTGGTTTGAGTTTGTGCGAGTTTACTCGTTTGCACCGTCTACCTACTACTTTGTTAGTTCTGCGCTCTTTCCTAAAATTTTGCCCTTTAATTTTGTGCTGAAATATATTTCTTGTCTGTAATCCTTTGCTCCTTTAGTGCACATTTCTTAGCTCGTCCTTACACTATTTGTTCTATCCTTTTTTTTCTTACTACGCTGCTACAGCACAGCAAAAACACTTCTAGCAAACATCTAAGTTGCCTGCAAACACGGAAATTGTTGTAAAGTGCCAACGTCATGAGTAGGGTTTGGATGGGATGGATGAAGCTTCTGGCATTCGATAGGAGTGCGCTGCAAATGCACCTTTGTTAACTTTCTTTTGTTTTATAGAGTTTATCGCATTGCTTGTGGCTGCAGTAAACGTATTTTTGGTACAAATACACTGCGGGTCACAACAAAGGTGACAACTTGTGGCATATTATTTTAAGGTTTAATCTAAGATTCCTTTTTGGAAAATATTTCGGAAAATGATCTTCTTGGAAAGTAGTTATGAGTGCTTGGTCGGGTTACATAGACCGAGGGAAGTGTGCAATATCTTAAGAAGCGCAACACTAACATTTCGAGCTTAAAATTCAATTCCTTTTTATTTCTATATATATAAAAATGAAATGGTGTATAATTGTAACGCTAAAACTCGAAAACGGCTGAACCAAATGAAATACTTCCTTTGGGGGATTTGTTTGTTATTACCACGCGCAGGTCATGTCTTAAAATCAGAACAAAATATTAAGGGGGCGTGGCACCTCCCATACAAACTGAATTTTTCAAGTTGAATATCTTCAAAAGTGTTTAAGTTAGGAACATGAAAATTGGTACAGAGCTACAGGATAACAGCACCACTCTCACCTATAAAACTGGGGGTTATCCAATAAGGGGGCGTGGTACCTCCCATACAAACTAAAGTTTTTAAGCAGAATATCTGTGAAAGGGTTCAAGGTAGGGACCTGAAAATTGGTATAGACCTATATGGTATCAAAAGCCTTCTTACACATAAAAGAAGGGGTAATCGGAAAAGGGGGCGTGGCACCTCCCATACAAACTGAATTTTTCAAGGTGAATATCTTCAAAAGTGTTTAAGGTAGGAACATGAAAATTGGTATAGAGCTATAGGATAACAACACCATTCTCACCCATAAAACTGGGGGTTAACCAAAAAGGGGGCGTGGCACCTCCCATACGAATGAAATACTTCATAGTCGATATCTCTGGAAGTATTCATGTTAGACCACTGAAATTTGGTAAGGGATTACATGAGATCGACCCCTACCACCTCCAAAAAAGCTGGGGATAACAAAAACGGGGGCGTTGCACCTCCCATACAAATGAAATATTTCATAGTCGATATCTCTGGAAGTATTCATGTTAGACCACTGAAATTTGGTAAGGGGTTATATGAGATCGATCCCTACCACCTCCAAAAAAACTGGGGATAACGAAAAAGGGGGCGTGGCACATCTCATACGAATGAAATACTTCATAGTCCATATCTCTGAAAGTACTTATGTTAGACCACAAAAAAAACTAGGGTAACGAAAAAGGGGGCGTGGCACCTCCCATACGAATGAAATACTTCATAGTCCATATCTCGGGAAGTGTTTAGGTTAGACCACTGAAATTTCTTGAGGAGTTAAATAAGATTAATCCCATCATCTCCAAAAAAACTGGAGTTAAAGAAAAAGGGGGCGTGGCACCTCCCATACGAAGGAAACATTTCATAGCCCATATCTCTGCAAGTATTTATGTTAGACCACTGAAATTTGGTGAGGGTTTATATGTGATCGATCCCTAATACCTCCCAAAAAACTCGGGTTAACGATAAAGGGGGCGTGGCACCTCCCATACGAATAAAATACATCATAGTCCATATCTCTAAAAGTATTTAGGTTAGACCACTGAAATTTTGTGAGGAGTTATATAAGATCAATCCCGGACACCTCCAAAAAAAACTGGGGATAAGGAAAAAGGGGGCGTGGTTTCTCCTATATGAAGGAGATAGGGATATGGTTTAAAATAGATATAGGCATCGGGTTAGAGAAACAGACAGGGAAATAAATTTGTGGCAGGACAACGTCTGCCGGGTCAGCTAGTTTTTTATATAAAATCCGAGTCTACTCTATTTTGCATTCAGTTTGTGAATGCTTCCATTTCATGGAAACTAAACTGCACACATTGGGCTGATATTGTGACTGGGAAACCTCCTAAGAGAATATCCAGACTGACATGTATAACTCCTGCTATACAGATTTTTACCACGAATTGCTCAGATCTGAAATTTTCTGTCACATAATTTAAATTTTTTTTTTTTTTGTTTTACATTTTTATTTTTACCTTTTTTGGTTTTAATTAACTTTTTCATTAGTTTTCATTTTATATTTTTTTGTTACATTTTTATTTATATTATTTTTATACTCTTTTATTCTTTATTTGAATATTTTTTTTATATTTTTTTTAAATTTTATTGATTTTTTTTTTAATTTTTTTTTAATCTTAAATAGTTTTTTTATTTTATTTTTATTTTTTTCTTAATAAACTTTTTTAGTTTTTTTTATTAATTATTATTTGTTATATATCTAAAATTTGTTTATTTTTCCAATTTTTATATTTTATTAATTTTTTTTTTGAAAGCAACAACAGACTACACATTCACACATATGTTTGGCTGAAGTTCAAGGTAAGCAAATCTTGGGCAAACACAACGAAGAGATAAAAAACGAGTTGGAATAAGGTATTTATATAGCTCAGACATACTTTTGCATGGGATTTTCCCACCAATATCATTAATATGCAAAACACGTGAACGATGCAGACATAGGTTAGCATTATAAATATTAATTAAGTATTTCATCTAAGAATAATAGTGGTATTCATTTAATCGTAGAAGTTTACGAAATGTGTATTTTTATACGTTTACGCACTCTGTTATACGAACGCCCTGTTAATTTTCATTTTAATTTCATTTCGTAAACTTGTCAGTTAGCTGTGTTTAGTTGCATTCACTGAACGCAAAATGAGTAGTAAATACATATATACGGTAAATTTATAAGTTTACGAGTTTTACGCGATATACGCGATTACATGAGTACCCATAATAACAGTCCAATAATGTTAAGAAGCGAATAACACAGTAAACGATAACTGAGAACACTGGCTGTAATTTTCAATACCTCAACACTCATTTAACTAATAGAGTGAAAATAAATAAAAAAAATTTGAAAACTTTAACTGCTGTGGAGTGCATGGAAATTCAGTTAGTTAATCAGCAAAGAAACGCGTGTTGGGAACGTGCGTTACACAAACAATAACCTAAGCGTAAATAAACGGCACTTTTCGCGCTTGGTGGCAGACATCATTTGACTATTAGTCGACTCGCTTTAGACTTAATTAAAAAAAAAAAAAATACATACATACCACCAAAACCTATAAATTCTTTGGGTCACATAATAAACTAGGCTTAGGGGTGAGTTCTGAGCTGGACCATCAAGTTTATTGATTTAGAGTTTTTTTGCATTGCACGTGTTGTCTCATTTTTGTTATTTTTTTTTTCAACATTTATGGGTCCGGGTTTTTTATCCTGATTTCTACGCTTCTAGACTTTCTACTCAAAATGAATATTCCCGTCCTAGCAGCGAGATGCTGGTCTATTGTCAAAGGCTTAATAAATAACACGTTCACATATACAAATGCAAAACCCAACACAAATACAGATGCAAATGACATTAAACAAATTCCTTATTCCAGCTCAGCAAGGCGATATTCAATAAATTGCAAAACCAACCCTTGCCACATTTAATCCATTATTTCATATCCTTCTTTATCCTGTTACAACAACCGTAGAAGTATTTATTACATTTTCTACTCTTCTAAGCATTTGTTGTCCTTAAATGAGTATGTATGAGTTGCGTTGCACAGTGGGTAGTTCAGCCAAGCAGGAAATTCAACTAGCAATTCAATGCCAAAATCAGCAGGTTGTTTTCCTATTTGTTTTTGCTTTGTGTCATGGTTCTGCTTGATTGACGTGTAAACATAGAAATGAACAAAACAATTGTGATGAAATTGAAAATAAATACAGAAAAATTATTGCGCAAGCACAAGATGGCAATGAATTTAAGGACAGAAGATGTTTAACAACGGAACAAGTACGAGTATAATGGGGAAGTACACAGCAAAAGGTGCATAGAAAAATAAACATGATTAAAAAAAGATTCGAATTAAGAGGCCTCAGCACACCTGATTTTTATGATATGAAAAAAAGTGTAAAAATGGGTTAACACATGAGCGCTGGATTCAAAAAGTAAATGGGTCACAATGGGTTAATATATGACCATTAGATTCAGGAAAAAACTCCATTTGGTTAATAAATGACCATTATAAAAAATTGGGCAACAATGGGTTAATACATTATCGTTAAAATCATAAAAGATTTAGGAAACAAATGTATCAGAAAGGGTTAATGCATGACCGCTAGATTCAGAAAAGAAAGAAGTCACAATGGGTTAATACATGACAGATATTTAATTGATTTAAAACTAATAGAAACATGGCCAGCAATGGGTTAAATCCTGGTCCCATAGGACTTAGGATGTAATAATTTAAGTGATTTGATTTCAGAAACAAAATTGCAGCGAAAGGGGTTAAATTATGACGATCGACAATGGGTCAAGATAGCACAATATGTACTACTAAAGTTGGGTAAACGATGTAAAAAATTTGCACAAAATGAAAAAATGCCAGAATTGAGTTAAAACATGATACATATTTAATGGGTTAATACGGTCAACTGCATAGTAGCTACTGAATAGTAAATAAAACGTGTCTGGTGTTAAAACTTGAAAACAGCAAAACAAAAAAAAGTTGACCAGTAATGGGTTAATATACGACCGTTAATGGGTTAAGGTCATACAAATTTACTATTGAAGCTGGCCTGGTAATACTTATACAAGTAATTTGCTTTCAATACTAGGAAAATATTTGCCAGAAATAGATTAGGGCATGGCCATTGACGGGTTAAGACACTAAAAGAATTAGAGGGAAATGGATTACGACACGATCATTAATGGGTTAAGACACTTAACATTAGCCTAGTTATCTTTTTACCTTCTATGAAAACCAATTGTCGCCGATCCAATCAAAATGAAGGTATGTAGTGAGATAAGATGGCAACTCTCGAAAAGTGGGATTAGGTGAAACCCATATAAGCATATCTCATTTCAATTTATTAAATTTCAGCTGTGTGGCAACGCCAAAAAAAATATTGAAATTTTTTTTGTTACATTACGACGCAAAATACCTTCCGGTTGTTACCCATATTGACATAAATTTCAGTTAAAAAAAATCACAAAGTTCACAAACAAAATTCACAAGTGGCAACTTTTGATTAAGTAAGAAAGCTTGGAAAAGTATGGTAGCTCCAAAAATATTTTTCTCGAAAAACGACGTGAAATACCTTTCGTTTGATACCCATATTGGCATATCCCATTTCATTCCACAAACCAAAGTTTAGAGTTAACATTTCTTTTCCACGTAAAATGTGCCCAACTCGCTCTGTAACTCAGGAGGTTCCTTTCTCGGAATATTTCAGAATTCGTTTGGAGAACGCCTATCCCAGAATATTTTTCAACAACACCCTATCTCAAAATTTTATTCAAAAACGCTTAAACTCAGCTGAAAATGTATTGAATTTTCATTGAAATAGGGCGTTTCGGAAACTTCTTTTGAAATATGGCTTTCTGGAAACAAATTTTAAAAAAGGGCTTATTAAAAAAGTTCCAGGATAGGGAACGGAAACAAATTCTATATTGTAAAAAAATAAACGTATGTTTCAAAGTGCATTCGTAAAGGTTCTAATAAGAGAAAGCCTTGAATAATTCATCGGCCACGTCACAAGGCCGACAGCTTAACAGTTAGAATGTTATTCATTTACAAAAAACATTGCTATACAAAACAAACCAGACTTTACGAAGTATTCCAAGAATTCATGGCAAAAAAAAAATGCAAAAAGATAAAAAACATTCTAGACGAAATATATAATTTAATTAATTAAAAGCAGGTAACTAACCTCAGATAAACAAAAAACGTTTATTAAAATTTTTTCTTTGACAGCTCTCACTGACAGGATAAATGAAATATCAGATAATCCAAAGTGAAAAACAAAAAGAAGTTTTACGCGCCGCAAAAAAATACTCGGCAAATTATTAACAAAGGTCACTGAACATTACCGCACAACAACAACAGCAACAAAAACGAGTTTTTTCGGCATAAACAACAACCAGACGGGTAGATAATTATATATACACAACACGAGTATCTATAGATACATACAAACTTGAATGACGATTAAAAAAAATCCGCCATCATAGCACACTCATCTTCTCAGCACACGCGCTACACCACGCACAACAGCAACACATGGTGGTGGTGTACGACGAATGAGAGAGAATAAAAACATAAAAGATAAAGGAGTAATAAAAATGGAATATGAAAAAAATGACGCAAAAAAAATAAACAAGTTTTTAATCAAACAACAATAACAATGCTGCGGCTTTATGATATGAAAAGACTCAGTATGAACGATGATGAAGCAAGTAGACAACGTAAAGTCACACATTTGTCAATAAATAATAAAAAAAAAGAAATAATAAAAAAAAATTCCATAAAATTATGAATTCTTAAATACGTTTCTTATATATTAATAAATTATACGTGTGGTACATACCTAATGAGATTTTTGTTATCTGCAGCATGATCAATAGAACGCGTATTCATATAAAAAAATAACGGTACGACATAACGAAACGAACGAATGCGCGCAAAACACGTTAGCGTAAGCACCTGTAATGACAAACAAAAAATATAAAATTAGTGTCTGCAATAATCGAGATGGATTAAAATACATTAGTATAATAAAGCTTAAGTTTTTACATTAAAACTAGAGGGCTCCGCAGACGTCCTGCCCAAGAATTCTCTTAACTTATACCCCATCCCCGTCCCTACACTCCTCTCTATAACTATCTCAATCTCGATATCTACCCTTATCTCAATTCATACTCCCATCCCTATCCCTATCTCAATTCCTACCCCTATCCCTTTCCCTATCTTTATTTCTACCCTTGTCCCTAGCCCTATCCTTCTCTTTTCCTCGTCTGAAAACGAGATCTAACAACTGTCTGAAAAAATTCATTCAAGAAGACGGGTTTTTTCGTTGTTCCCGTCATTGTTGACTATGTTTGAACTGTCATTAGTTTCGTTTTTAAAATATTTCCAATAAATTACTTCAAGATCTAGCTGAAACCAGTCAAAATATTACGCCCATCACTTTGGAATGCCCCTTCTCGACTTTTTTGATATAATAACTCTTACCAACTCTGCTTAGAACACATACTCGAATATTTATGATTGTACCGATATCAGCTCACTTCAGTTTAGTCGTCAACGATTTTATATTTTAATCAATATCACTAGCAAGCGGTCTTGTACTGCTCGTACGGCGTTTATAATTTGACTTTGAGTCTACTTGTCATAGCTGTCAGTTAATTTAGTTCTGATCTTATCTGTTCGTTATGTAACTTTTTCTATTACTTACATATGTAGGTATGTATATTCGTACCCATATTGATAGTATATGTAGTATATAGTCACCTATGTAGATATTTATGTATGTACGCAAGTCATTATCAGCTAATTAGCGTAATATCAACTTCTATTATCTGTCGAGTTTGTACTTTTCGTTAAAACTTTATTCAATAAATTTTTAGTCTACGATGCGCGGCCGTAGGTAATGGTATGGAAACGGTTCGGGCACTCTTCTGGGATCACCTCTATATATATATATATATTTTTTTTTTTTAGATATGTTGTATGGAGAAAGTTTACACCAAACGATACACCCTCTACATAAACTAGTTGCTGCCGCATCACGTCGATTTTGTACATCTATTTTCCACTATTTCTTTTGTTATTTCTATTGCATTTGATTAGCGAGTAAACAGGTTTATGTAAAAAAAATACATTGTTAATCTCCAAAGCTAAGCTGACAGTTTCAACGTCTTCGTCTTCAACCGCTATCTCCCCATGCTGAAGCCAGTCAGTTATAATTTTTCATCTTTACTTTACTCAAACTCATGTTGCTTGCTTACTCATAATTTTACTCTTCTTCTAAGCCTAAGCAAGCAAGCAGGTGAGGAGGACAACAACACTTGGCGGCTTAGAAATTATTCATGCTTTCAAAGTCCAACTGAGAAAATTTTTTATTTATATATTAATTTTTTTTTTTTTCAATTTCATTGGCTGATACCAGTATCTGTTTGTTTATTTTTCTTGCTCGTTTACTACTTTTTTTTTTGGTTTATTTTTCGTGTTGTCTTTCAAAGGCTGCTCAACATGTTTGGCAGCTTCCACAGCTCTTTGCTGGCTTAACACTTTTTGTACACAAACTTGTTGTGTTTGTTTCCCTCGTAATATAAGGCAGAAAGGCAGGTCAGGTGATAATGTTCACCTGCCTTGCAAAGGAATTCATGCACCGTTTTTTTATTTGGTTGTCAAAAAAAAGTGGCAAGCGGTCAAAAGGTGAATAGCAACAGGTACTTAACTCAATTTACCAATTATTTTTCAATACAATTGTAATGTTTTTTTTTTCTATCTTCATTAAGTAGGTTTGTGGTACTGTTGCTATTATTTGGGTTATTATTTTCATAACCGTAGGGATGGGTACCTACTTCAAATCATTTTTTCAAGTTCACTAGTAATCTATATGCTATCTTTGAGAGGCCTTTGCACGGATATTTTCCTTCCGTCTTTTTCTCCGTATTCCTATTCGCATTATTATTTCTTTACCTGTGGCAGTCCTATAACTTTCCCTATCCCCATCTCAATCTCAATCCCTTCCCTTACCTCTAGCTCTGTACCTACATCCCTATTCCTACATTATCCCTATCCCCATCCCCATCCCTATACATATCCGTATCGCTATTCCTATCCCACCCCTGTAGACTGCATTATTTTTGTAATCATTCTCGAGTCATTTTCTAGTGTAGTTGTCTAGTATATTTCTCGACCCGAGAATTACACTAGTATCTAAAATATCAATGAAATTTTCTCAAAAGTTAGGGGCTGTGTTTGTTGGGTCCTTGTACCTATCCTACCATCAATACTTTTTCAATTTTATCCTCAAATGCTAGCGATTAATCAAGGAAAATCCCATTTGTATGGGAGGTCCCACCCACGCCCCTTTCTCCCTCACTCGCCTGTTTCCCTAGAGTGTTGTAGATTCATCTCAGTTAACTCGATATGTTTGAAGCCTTTTGCACAAAGTCTGACAAATTGGTTTGAATCATAAAGTTAAATTACCTTTGATTCTTTTTATCGAACATTCTCCGAAACTTTCACCATGTATAATCTATTATATATAAATGCGCAAACATAACAGGTTCCTCCCTTTTTTGCAATAACCACAATTCCAAGGTATATAAAATTTGGTATGTATCGATATGTCTCGCCGAGCAGGGTGTTCGACAACAAACCAAAAATTTAAAAAAAATTAATTATAATATGATTTGAAAATCACACCACTACATGTGATATACGCGCATTCGCTTTATAGAGCCGCTGTTATGGGTGTATGTATGTAGGTATGACCACTTGCATTGTTGCGTTTGCATTCATTGCAGTAGGGTGAGTTGTTTTGTTGGCAGCAATAAGATAACATGAGCCAGCGCGTCAACTTTATTGAGCTTAGGTACAAACAGTGTTTACAAAAACAAAATCTGTGCGTGGGGATTCAGAGAAGCAAATGCTTTTAAAAAAAAAGCACAAATAAGCTAGATCATGCACAAGGCTCTTCGTGGCTAGACTTAGCGAAATAAAATAAAATGGAAAATTGATAAAATAAAAAAAAAGTAAAATCAGAAATAGAAAAGTGATTGAAAGTAAAAAAATAAAATTTGTTGGAAATGAAAGGAATAGGAATAATATAAAATACATAAATAAAAATTAAACAAAATGAAATAAATAAAATATTAAATTAAGAAAATAATAGGAAAGGAAAGGGATGGATAAAAGGAAAATTAAGGTAAGTTAAGGTAAGGAACGGAAAATATGACAGAAAAATCAAAGGGAAAGGAAAGGAATGAAAAAGGAAAAAGAAAGGGAAGAAAGGAAATGTAATGTAGGTAAAGCAGTGGAAAAGAGAAGCAAAAGGAGAAAGACAAAGAAAGGAAAGAAGAAAAAAAGAAGGGAAAGAAAAGGTAGCGAGGAAGAAGGTATGGAAAATAAATGAAAATAAAAAGAAAGAAAAATAAAGGAAAGAAAGGTAATGAAAAGCTAAAAAAAAATAATTTAAGGAAATGGATGAAAGAAAAAGAAAAGCAAAGGAGTTGCGGAAAGGAACAAAAGAAAATAAGGAAACGGTAGGAAAGGAAAGGTAAGAAAAGGAAAGGTAAGGAAACGAAATGACAGGAAAGGAAATTTAAGAAAAAAGTGAAAGAAAATAAAGGTAAGAAAAAAATAAAAGAAAAGAAATGAAATGAAGAAAAAATGAATAAAATGAAAGGAAACTAAAGCAACGGAAACGAAAGGAAAGGAAAGAAAAAGAAAATAAAAGGAAGAAAGGACTGTAATGGAAATGGAAAGAAGGATCAGGTAAGAATATAAAAGAAACGAAAAGAAAGAAAAATAAAAGAAAAGAACAGAGGAGAATAGAAAAGAAAGAAAGAAAGAAGGGAAATAAAACGAAATGAAAGAAGAGAAAAGGAAAGAAAAGGAAAGAAGAGAAAAGGAAAGAACGGAGAAGATAAGGAAAGGAAATAAAAGGGAAGAGAAGGAAAGAAAAGCAAAAGAAATAAATTGAGATGAAAGGAGAGGAAATGAAAGGAAATAAAAGCAAATGAATGCTAAGGAAAGGAAAGGAAAGAAATACGTATGAAGACGACCTAAGAAGAATAAATAATTATCAACATTGAAACTATATTACTGAATGGTGTAAAGAGGGAGGAAAAGGCAAAATGAATAGGAATGTAGATATAGAAACCAAAAATATACAAAATATGGAAAAGAAGGAAAATTTAAGAAATAGCAAAAAGGTAGGAAAATAATATAAGGTTTTGTGGTTGAATTTCAACCACTGGGCGAACTCTAGTATTTAAAATTTTTCTAGAAATTAACTTTTAAAGCCTACTCGTTGAGGCCTACATACTACGAGTGCCAAAAAAAAGTAACCGTTTACCTTGAACCGTTTTCCTTGAATTCTTTACAATCTCTACGAAATGCATTTCAAGTAGGTACTTTTCAGCGCACATAAGTACCCTCATATTGTTGTAGACAAAAACCCAATTTCATAAGCTCAGCACGAAATGAATCGTTTGTGTGGCCACTTAAGCACCTCCGAACACCTGTGCGCCATCTACACTTCAATTGCACCACTGCTGGAAGGTCATCGCACTAACGGTATACAACACCAAGCCAATCAACACATGCATAGATGAGTAAGTGTATAAATGAATATAAGTACTTGTACAACAACAAAAACAACAACATAAGTAAACATGAGCGTAGTGTTATTTAGGTGCATTTTATTCATCAAATGTGCTGAAATACCTTTCAGGTTTGTGGAAATTTCTACGCCTTGCAAACATTCAATTTGCATTCAGTATGAAGTTTATGTAATTGGCTGATAAATAATTTAACGTCTATATAAGAAAATTGTGGTGGGCGTTTTGAACGCCCAACACCCAACACTCGACACTCCAGCAACGAAAGCACTACTCGATGCAAACAAAAACACACCGCAATCTTGCCAATTGCAGCTGTTGTCTGTGGTGAATCGAAATGTAAATACTGTAAGTATGTATTTGTGTGTATCTTTTTGCTTTGTTGCAAAAAAAATTTAATTTGAAAATTTGTATTCTCGAATTGGGGGCTTTGAATTTGGTCTCCCTTCAAATTTTGTTACAGTCTTAACCCTTATTTACTCATTTTTCATGTCAGATTCTCACAGTAATTTCAAAATAATGAAAGCAAAGAAGTTCCATGAAAAATCGCTACTTCCAAGAAGTTCTACCTTGGACTGAGTAGGCAACTGAGGAGTTAGAGTCCTTCCTCGACGCCCTTGCCTCATGGATAGTAGGCTTTGTGATTCTGGACTGCTTGCGGAATTATTTTGGTGCGTCGTTCCCTTTGTGCATATGTGCGGCATTTTGCCCTCTCTGCCGAGAATACGGTATTGCATTCCGACAAAAAGAGGCCTCAGATCGCTTCAGCTCCGACATAACATGGTCCCAAAAGGTAATAGAAAATGTGTTCCTTTGAGTTTGAAAGGTTGTCCACCCCGGCAAAGAAGTTATAGGTCCTTCGCGTGCTCTTCTCATTTGATATTGCGACAATGTCATGTGCCGTATCTGGCGATAGACAAAATTGAGAGGGCAGCGAAGGAGGATATATGGATAGTAAGCTCTATTTAAATTACCACTAACATTTTTTTTTTTAGCGGAACTTAATTTTAATTACCACTCAAAACCACACCCCTCCATTACCATGTCATACCAAATCACTCCCGAGACAGTCGGGCAGTACCGCAAGGGAATACCGGAGTGTACCGGGTTAATATCTGGCCAAGGACTTTCAATTTCGACATCACTCCCCAAAACCTTCGGGGAGTATTTTTGTCTTAAAAACAACAACAACAACAACAAAGTGAAACTTTACGCAAAATCAAAGTTGAATGAGAAATGTCGTTCCATTGAAATAGAGTTTTGAGTGATAACAAAAAAGACAGGATCACTATCAGTCTTCATTCATTTCTTTAGTGGAACTGAATTTATTTAGTACTACACCTTTTCAAGTTTATAATGAGAAATGTAAGTTGATATTGAGAAATCACAAGTTGATAATGAGAACTATAAGTTCAAATTGAGAACACGTAAGTTGATAATGAGAACATGGAAATTGATATTGAGAATATGTAAAATGATAATGAGATAATGTAAGTTCATAATGAGAATTGTAAGTTGATATTGAGAATTCGTTAATTGATAATGAAAAAATGAAAGTTGATAGAAATATACTCAAGCTTCTTTTGGATAATTTCTTTTTATGAAGCAAATACCGTGGATGGACGAGACAAATTGTCACTCGAGGATTGAGCATGCGGTGGAGGAACACTCAAATGGAGCAGCATGTGTGCTGCGGTTAGGGCCATGTTCCGCAATGCTCAACCCTATTGAGGGAATATGGTCCAAAGTCAAACAGAAGGTGAGAGCTGCACTGCGCATACCTGAAGAAAGTGGACCTGGAGTAGGCGTGCAAAGGCTGCAGTACCTTGAAAGTGCAGTGGCTAACGCAAAACGGTGTGTTACTGGAGGAGACTGCGCAAGAGCGATCCAGAACACCACTACGTTCCACGCAGATGCGCTTAATATAATGGATATGCAAGTTGGTTTGTAAATATCGCAACATTCTTCTTGTACTGCAGTCTCCTCCGAATACAGGTCCATTTACTTTCGGTCCACTTTGACATTAGGGGCTATTGTAATAAGGTGAATATTTGACCCTATTGTCGCGGGTGAATAAAAAAGTATCCGGCATAAACATCTTCAGTTATTCTCGTTCATCCATGCTGTTAAAGCAACCCTTACCATAAAATTAATTTATACCTGAAATATACATAAAAATAAAATATAAATATATGTACTTAAATACATAAATGAAATGTAATTAAAAATGAATTTAAATAGAGAATAATTATATATACTTACCTAAAAACCTAAATAAAGGCTCCTTTACACGGGTCGATTTTCTGGTCGATAAATACAAGGTGAAGATCGATCGAATTGTTGTTCGACCCGTGTAAATCATCCTTAACACTTACCTTATAGTACATAGTTTCCGACCTTATATTTTACATGCTTTCAATATTAACTTACACTTCTCATTATCAAATTGTATTTTCTCATTATCAACTTTCATTTTCTCATTATCAACTTTCATTTTCTCATTATCAATTTCTTTATTCTCAATATGAACTTACATTTCTCATTATCAACTTTTGTTTTCTCAATATCAACTTACATTTCTCAATATCAAATTGTATTTTCTCATTATCAACTTACATGTTCTCATTATCAATTTACGTATTCTCAATATCAACTTACAATTCTCATTATCAACTTCTGTTTTCTCAATATGAATTTACATTTCTTATTATCAACTTAGGTTTTCTCGATATCAACTTAAGATTCTCATTATCAACTTTTGTTTTCTCAATATAAACTTGAAAAGGTGTAGTTCTTCAAAACAGTTGAACTAGTTCTTAAGCATTTTATATATATAGCTCGAGCAATAACTTACATAAATTCTCACCTGAGAACTTTTCACACAAAAACGTAATTCACTTTACCGAACGAACTAGTTCATTTAAAAGATTTAGTTCACTAGCTCTTAAGTTCAAAAAATACCCAAGTCCACTGGTACATATTTGATAGGGCTCTTGATTCTAATCGATTACTCGACTAGTCGATTAGTCGAGTAGTCGATTATCAACTTTTGTGCTGTTTGAAAATCGAATAGCAGATATTCGATTTCAGCTAGTCGACTAGCTGTCACTAATCGAATACTAACGATTAAATCGGGTTCCCAGTTTTTACCCGGGTTTTACCCGGGTAATAAGGCGGCAAATTTCCACTGTAATTCGCATGCATGTTAAAGTGGTATCTGCCATTTTCGCCCATTTATTTGCTTCATTTCTTTGAAATTAAAAAAAAATGTAACAGGAGCACAGAATATTTGTGTAGGTAGATATACAAAAATGAAAATTTGAAAAATGTATGTATGTTTGTATGAATGTAGATAAAAAAGTTTGAAATTTTTTTTTCATACTGCAAAACGTTTTATGTCAATATTATTCTTTTAGGTTTAAGTGCGCAATGTACGCATCTTTCTCTTATTCTACGTCGCCGTTTGCAAAAAGATAGTTGAAAGATTGATTCGTGGGGCAAAAAAAAAGTAAAAGTACATTCAAATACACCTAATTTTCGAAAGAACTCAAAAATTACAGACATTACATAGAGCGTTTTGATGTATTACCAAAAATATACGAGAACATTAGAGTGCCAAAAAAAAGTTCGACACTTTCTATCGGAATGATTAAGCTTGAGAATTTATTTTTTTTTTTGTAGTAGCTTCTGCCGGCAAATGAAAGATATCCAATGAAAATAAAAAACAAATTTGACATGTGAGAAATTATAAGCACTTGCAACTCTAGTGTCTTGGTTTCTGTATGAAAACTTTAGAATTGTAACAAACTTTTAAAATTGTTATTTGTTTCATGCGCTGCTAAGTGCTCTCTAATGCTGCTGTTATGTCAGGCCGAGTTAAAATACAGGAGATGATTGAAACACGAGCTTTTAATCCAATTTAAGATTGTATAATTCCCCCTTTAAAAGCTGATGTGGTTTTTTAATATAGAAGTCGCTGGGAATTATTTGGAACGCATAATAATAAAAACATGCTCGTAAAATTTCTGGAATTAGCGCTTTTCGAAATTGATGATTGAATAAATATTTTATAAATTTTAAGGAAACATTTAAGCACACGCTAATAAGTTGTTTTTAATATTTGACAAGTATCAGGAGCACAGAATTTCAATGTAAGCAATTATACAAAAAAAAAATTCAATAAACTGGTATGTACAGATGGGGGTTGGTGGGGCAACTACTCCCACTGTTGAATTGCATTTCGAAAATATCGTTGTGTATAAGAAAAGAACTGAAAGCTAGTAGAATGCGTGTTATTAACGTTAATATTATTATCAATATTACTGCAGTATTGCAGTCAAGTTACTTTATTGATGCTCTGATGCTGATACTTAAGAGATAATGGGGTCTATCAGCTATTCCGGCGGAGCTCGCGGCAGGAATAAAGGAAATAGAGTCAATAAAGATAACATCGAAATTATCGAAACATACCGCCAAATTCTCTTAAAATCGTTGGAATTCCCATATTGTCAACATTTTATTAACCCTGCTGCCATAACGTACGTCTTCGAGGCATATCGACTTTTTTCTTGTTGATCTCCCTCTCGCAATTACTCTCTAAGCTAACTCATACTCGCATTTATCTCCGTCGTTACTTACAGCCTGGCAGTGATGGTTGATTTTGCAGAGTAGGTTTCGTATTTCATGATATATGGTTATAACATACGCCTGAGAGACGTATCGTTATGAATTAAGGGGTAAAAAATAACGTTATGAAAGCAGGGTTAAACGAAAGCGCTAAATTTTGCCGAAGAACATGATGCTCTGTCATAAAATGTAGCACTGCTACTATCAACGCGGCTCGAACACAGCCCATATTTTTTTTGCGGGACGCTACTGGAATAATTTTTAAAAATTTTTGACAAGCGGCCATGTTTTTCTTCAAACGTACAATACAGATTTACTCACATAAAAAAGTTCTCACACCAAACCCTGTAGGGAATTCATATAACTCCAAGTCAACTATTAGTTCTTTATTTTTCAGTGTTCATAGCACTTTTATTAGAGCGTCTCGGGCTTACAGGCAAAAAAAAGGCGGCCGTATCTCCCCTCATACAAAGTATTTGAAAAACATTAAAAAAAAAAAATTTTTTTTTGGCAAGCCTAGATGTCGCCCAATTAGTTTTTTCTTCAAATCTTTGGCATTTGTTGTGGGATTTTAAAGTTTGACACATAAATTTTTTCGTCTCAAAGAGGAGAATTTCTCTCAAGAAAGTTCATTGAGCTCATGCGTTTCATTGTGGTACCACACTCGACTGAGATGGAAACAACAGGTGGAGGATGACTTGAACTCCCTTGGGGTTTCCAATTGGCGTCGGTTATCGCTAAAAAGGAATGATTGGCGTGCTCTGATACGAAACGGCAAAAAACCGCTTAGGCGGGTTGTCGTCATTATGACGAAAGCCAAGATTAGAATTTCAGATAAAAAAGTATCTTTTTTAAGTCAGCTTTTGATTTCATTGAAAATTTGTATGATGTCAGCATTGATCTGGCTTAGAACACCGGTTTCGACCTTAACTGAGGCCTGGACAGCTACGTATGAATGCATGATAAAACCAAACCGAAAACATAAATAAATTATTATTAATATCTCATAACTAAATTTGATTAGTTAACTAAAACAAGTACTTATATGTATAAAAATCTGTAGATATTTGGTATTTGAGAAAAGGTTTCGAAAAAGCAATTGCTCTTTTTTATTAATTTATACCAATGGTACAATGAACAGCTAGGATGAAAATAAATAATAATAGTTGATTTGGAGTTATATGAATTCCCTACAGGGTTTGGAGACAGCATTTCTTTATGTAAGTATGTAATTATGTCACAAATATTGTACTATTGAAAAAAACATGGCCGCTTGTCAAAAATTTGAGAAAATTATTTCAGTAGCGTCCCGTATAAAAAATATGGGGTGTGTTGAATAAAATGTTGACAATCTGTTGCTCATCACAAGCTCATCAGTCGCTACATGAAAATGAAGTACGAAATTATTGTTGCATATTGGGGTCTATCAGCTATTCCGACGGAGCTCCCAGCGGGAGAAAATGTAACAGATCTTGAGGGAATTCCAACGATTTTAAGGGAATTTGGCGGTATGTTTCGATAAATTCGATGTTATCTTTATTGACTCTATTAACTTTATTCCTGCCGGGAGCTCTGCCGGAATAGCTGATAGACCCCTTATCTCTTAAGTATCAGCATCAGAGCATCAATAAAGTAACTTGACTGCAATACTGCAGTAATATTGATAATAATATTAACGTTAATAACACGCATTCTACTAGCTTTCAGTTCTTTTCTTATACACAACGATATTTTCGAAATGCAATTCAACAGTGGGAGTAGTTGCCCCACCAACCCCCATCTGTACATACCAGTTTATTGAATTTTTTTTTTGTATAATTGCTTACATTGAAATTCTGTGCTCCTGATACTTGTCAAATATTAAAAACAACTTATTAGCGTGTGCTTAAATGTTTCCTTAAAATTTATAAAATATTTATTCAATCATCAATTTCGAAAAGCGCTAATTCCAGAAATTTTACGAGCATGTTTTTATTATTATGCGTTCCAAATAATTTCCAGTGACTTTTATATTAAAAAACTACATCAGCTTTTAAAGGGAAAATTATACAATCTTAAATTGGATTAAAAGCTCGTGTTTCAATCATCTCCTGTATTTTAACTCGGCCTGACATAACAGCAGCATTAGAGAGCACTTAGCAGCGCATGAAACAAATCGACGTGCCATACGAAAACTAACACTTTTAAAATTTTTTACGAAAACTAACACTTTTCAAATTCTGTAAGAAGACTAACACTTTTATTTTGTGTCTGACGAAAAATAACACTTTTAATTTGTGTCTGACGAAAACTAACACTTTTATTTTCTGTCTGACGAAAACTAACACTTTTGGCTAGTACATTTTCTTCAGAGAAAACCTGAAAGTGTTACTTTTCGTCAGACACAAAATAAAAGTGTTAGTTTTCGTCAGACACAAAATAAAAGTGTTAGTTTTCTTCAGACACAAAATTTTTGGTGTTAGTTTTCGTATGGCACGGCGAAATAACAATTTTAAAAGTTTGTTACAATTCTAAAGTTTTCACAGAAACCAAGACACTAGAGTTGCAAGTGCTTATAATTTCTCACATGTCAAATTTGTTTTTATTTTCATTGGATATCTTTCATTTGCCGGCAGAAGCATTTTTACTACAAAAAAAAATAAATTCTCAAGCTTAATCATTCCGATAGAAAGTGTCGAACTTTTTTTTGGCACTCTAATGTTCTCGTATATTTTTGGTAATACATCAAAACGCTCTATGTAATGTCTGTAATTTTTGAGTTCTTTCGAAAATTAGGTGTATTTGAATGTACTTTTACTTTTTTTTTGCCCCACGAATCAATCTTTCAACTATCTTTTTGCAAACGGCGACGTAGAATAAGAGAAAGATGCGTACATTGCGCACTTAAACCTAAAAGAATAATATTGACATAAAACGTTTTGCAGTATGAAAAGAAATTTTCAAACTTTTTTATCTACATACATACAAATATTGCTACAAACATACATACATTTTTCAAAATTTCATTTTTGTATATCGTCGGCTGAATGGAAGATCGCCCTATTTCAAAAAAGTTTTGAAGAACGCCCTATTTCAGAATTTGTTTCAAAAACGCCCTATTTCAGATTTTTTTTCAACAACGCCCCATCTCAGAATTTGATTCAAAAACGCCCTATTTCATTTTTTTTTTCAAAAACGCCCTATTTCAGAATTTGTTTGAAGAACGCCATATTTCAGAATTTGTTTCAAAGAACGCCCTATTTCAAATGTGCTTTTAGAAAACCTTTAACTCGAATAAAGTTTTTATAATTTAAAAGGCTATGAAGGATTGTAAATATGCATTTTAGAAATTACTTTTTACTTGCATAGAAGTATAATGTACTTCGGTTTTTAGATTTATCGACCTAAATCTGCTACAAAGTGAAGATCGTGTGAACTTTTTAATTTTTTAACAACGTTCTCGGATGGAGACAATGAGGCTGTTCAGGATCTTTTTACAAATGGTATAGCAACGTAGCATTCGTAGCAAATTTAGACAATAAACTTCAAAAATATAAGTACTTTGACACACAGCGAGAGCAGGCGTAGATGGCTCTCTAAAAGGACATAGCCACGCGAAAGAGTAGATACTCCCAAAACACTCCCAACTGGATAGTCCATAGTACTCAAAAAAGCGAGAGTTGGAGTTGGTGGTTCTTACAATACTCCAAAACGTCAAAAGCGGAACACATGATCCAACAATTTTTGCAGGGTTATCGCATTTGAACATTTTGCTTGCATTGTAGATACCTGGAAAAGGGGATTCTATACATGCATGCATAGAAAATTCAATCCAAAATCAGAATATATTTACGCAGCAGCAATGGGTTGAGGTCATGCAAAACGCCAAAAAAAATGAACCAAAGTATATTGTCCACGAAGTTCAACAAAATGAAATTTTTGATTTTCGCCCTTTGGCAAACGACGAAAACTGGAAATCAATAAAAATCATGAATTTGAGGGAAATCGCAGTGCTTCCCGCAGAAAATAAAGCCTTTATTAAATACGAGTATGGTGAAGAAGCAATACCTATATTAATTCCCACAAAAAAAATCACTATTAAAACAATATCCTCTCACTCAACTATATAATAGTCGGCTGGAGTTGGATGCCGATAAAAAGAAGGATTTGCAGGAAATGTGTACAAAACTAGTAATTCCTGAAGCTTATCATGAATTTTATAATTCAATGATTTAATAAATTAATAAACTCATCCAAAGACATTTAAAATAGTAAATACTTTTGAGTTATAGCTTTTCTAAATGGGCTTCTGAAATAGGGCGTTTTTGAAAAAAATTCTGAGATAGGGCGTTCTTCAAACGAATTCTGAGATAGGGCGTTTTTGAACCAAATTCTGAAATAGGGCGTTCTTCAAACAAATTCTGAAATAGGGCGTTTTTGAAAAAAAATTTGAAATAGGGCGTTCTTCAAACAAATTCTGAAATAGGGCGTTGTTGAAAAAAATTCTGAAATAGGGCGTTTTTCAAAACTTTTTTGAAATAGGGCGATCTTCCATTCAGCCGTCGATATCTACCTACTCAAATATTCTGTGCTCCTGCTACATTTTTTTTAAATTTCAAAGAAATTAAGCAAATAAATTGGCGAAAATGGCAGATACTACTTAAACATGCATGCGAATTACAGTAGAAATTTGCCGCCTTATTACCCGGGTCTTCAGACGAGTAATCGACTAGTCAAAAGCAACTATTCGACTAGTCGATTAGTGATAATCGAATATTTTTGGAAACGACTAGTCGAAATCGATTATTCGACTAATCGATTTGTCGATTATCAAGAGCCCTAATATTTGAATCTAACCATTTTGGTATTTTCTAACTACTAATTTTTTTTTAGTTCCCATTGAAATTTTCAACAGTATTCTAAATAAAGCCGAACGTATCTTTCAAACTGATAATGACGTAAATTGTCTGGTTGATAACACCACCAACTCCAACTGAACTCCACCAAACAAAAGCAACACTCATAAAACTCCAGGTACCTATGTAGTTGTAGTAACGAGTGGCTGTTGCTGCTGTTAGGACTTAAAATACCGTTAACTATTGCGTTGAAAAGTCACATAGCCACAACATCAACAAGTTTTTCTGCTTAGTATATTTACAGCAAAGAAGAAGAACAAGCACACAAATGTTTTAAAGCACCTGTAGTTAGGGGTTTTTCATATGCACCCAGTATGTATGTCATGTACGGCATTTATAATCGTATTCCCCGGGCATGTATGACAGTGACAGTGACAACTACACAAAAAAAGACAACAGCAACCAAAGCACAGTATAAAGGTCATAAAACTCGAAAAAGCAATGTTGCATGTAGGTACTCATCCATACAAACAAAAATCTGTGAGACTTTGTAAACCAACAACAACTTTAAACCAACACTTCCTTTTAACCACCAACTCAGAGACACCGAAAATCAACAGTGAAATGGCGCGTGACACATGAATTGGTTTGGCTAACACAGCACCAATGCCAGCGCGGTAGACTTGTCATGATGATTATCAAAAAGAAGAAGAAGCATAAAAAGAAGAGTGTTTAATAAAATTGCATTCGTATTGCATTACTTCGAAGTTCTCTCTTGAGAGGACAGCAGAGAGGTGAAAAACAGGGTGAGACATAGACACAAATACAATTATCTGCAAAATTTGCGGTGACATACACTGAAATAATTTTATTGCAGCTAAACAGGTCTTGGACCGGAAATTCTGGTGTATGCTTATGAGTTTTGTATTTAACTGTGACCATAAGCAACAATAAGTCGAAATACGAAATATTCAACTACTTTGGGTAATCTATACCATGTATTACTGTGGTTTTGATACATAATAACATGGTGAGTTTCTTAACTAAATTACAAAAATTCTCACCTAAAAAGTAGCTATAGAAAAGTTAAGATCACTATACTGAACTAACTATTTTAATAAAGAATTTAATTCACTTGTTCTTTTGTTCAAAAAACATCCAAGCCTAGTATAAATGACAAGCTAATTTAGCATGCTTTACTTAAGTCTACTTAAGCTGTTATTGCTTTAAAACTAAGTTTATACGATAGCTCCTATACGCCTTTTGTATTTTACACAGATATTTATGTATTTCCCTTGGTGTATGTAAATATTTTCAAGCCTCTATATGTACCTACTTCAACTTGTCTCTCAACCATGACCTACGACATCATATCCGCAATAAAAATTAACTGTTTGATGTATGTATTTCGAAACATAAGCAGAAAAAGATGGGCGTAAATAGAAACGCTTGTTGAAGTCACTGTGACAAGAAATTAAGAAGCTGGGTGATATACTTAGTATTGAGCTAGGAATATACTTTAATAAACAATGGCAGAAGCAATTAAACCAACTACATTGAAATTCTTATCAAGAATTCTGTAGATCGGCTGTTTAACTTTAACAAAGCTTTCCTTTCATTGATATTCACCAATTGATTTTTTTAGTTCAATGAAAGGATTCACCTCTACATAGTTCGTCCCTGCAAAAATCTAGAGTACTCTATTTCCTATCCAAAGAGTACTCCAATTGGAGCACCAGAGTACTCCAAAGATAATCCTTTTTCATATAAAAATTGTGCTCCAATTAACATTGCGATGTCCTAGGACTGGACCACCTACTCCAACCTTCGCTTTGTTTCTGCTACTCCATGGAGTACCTACAGTCAGAGTACTTTGCAATGTACTCCAATGTTTTTACTCCTTGGAGTATATACTGCCAGAGCGATAGTGTCGTGATTTTCGTCGATAAGGCACGAGCAATGATCGGCTTTCAAAAAGCTGAAGGTGGTCCGACGATGTATACAAAGGATTACTATTGGAGTACTCCAATATCAAAAAATTGGAACACATAATCCAACGATTTTTGCAAAGGTTGTTCAAAACATTGAACTAGCTTTTTATGATCTTACTTCGGTCACCTAATCGAACTATACTCCGACCAAATGAACTAGTCCAATAGTTTGTAATAGCAACCTAATTTGAGAAACGTTTATTAAGTTATTTTTAATAACAACCAAAGTAAAGTTTATTTTTCAAAAATAAAATTCTTTGCTGTTACCGTGGTTTCGATTTATGATAACGTGGTGAGTTTGTAAAATAACGTACACATATTCTCTCCTGAATAGTTGCTAGAGATAAGTTAAGTTAACTCTTTATAAAGGACTAACGAACTAGTTCAATTAAGAGGATTAGTTCACTAGTTCTTTAGTTCAAAAATGCCCAAACGTAATATAAACGCTTAATAGGATAAAGTGTAACTTTGGGAACCAGTGACTTTTGGAGCCGGAAACAGTGACTTATGGAACCGATTACTTTTTTGAACCAGTGACTTATGGAACCACCGACTTTTTGGAACAGATGACTGTTGTGGCACCAGTGACTTTTTTGGAACAGTTAACTCCTGTGGAACCAGGGCCTTTTTCGGAATAAGTCGCTTTTGGTGTCTATTTTGGAGCCAGAGACTTTTATGAAGCCAGTGACTTATGGAACTAGTTACTTGTGAAACAGCTGAGTATTGTAACCGGGGATTCTTTAGGAAGTAGTGACTCTTTTAGAACCAGTGACTATTATTTAACCAGTGACTCTTGTGGAACTAATGGCGCTTTTAGAACAAGTGGCTATCATCTAACCAGAGACTCTTTTAGAACCGGTGATTTTCTAGAACCAGTGACTTTTAGGGAAGCTGTCAGTGACTTAATTGAAACCAGTGGCTTGACCCGGAGTCAAGTGCCGAAATGATTCCAAAAAGAGGTTTAGGGCCCCATTATGTATGGATAATGATTACTCAGACGAACGATTCGTCTGCTCACAAAATCGCATTTTCTTTTATTTTTGTTTTTTATGTCAAATAAAAGTCGAAAATATTTTTAAAAAAATCAGTGGAGCGAACGAAAATGATTGATAATGCGATGGCTAAATTGTTTTGAAAGAACGAGTTCTGTAAGGAAAGATATATGTGTCAAAATCACAGCAAAGATATTACCAAACCCGTCACTTTTTTTTGGTTGACTTAAACATACTCTTCGCTTCCTATCAATAAATATATTCACTACAGCACCGGTTTAACTATTTTGGTAAAAGGCGATCAGACTTTCCTCGTTGCTTTCTTATCCTTCTGATATATCGCTTAGCTTTGCTCAGAGTTTGTCATGACGTCTTCAGTTTATTTACCTCATGCATTATCGCATGTCAAAGTGTCATAAATTTATGAATGTGCTAAATTAAAAAAAAAAGAGAACATCAACAGCAACCACAATAGCAAACAAAAAGAGTGTAAACAATTTGTACAAAAAAAAAACAACAACAAAGAATGAAAGCAATAACAAGCGTTAAGGAAACTCCTAAACTACTTAACCAAGTGATAACAACCACGCACTCCCCACCACAAACAAACATGTTCATAGTCAACAATATGAAACACCCAGCTGCCACGCCTACATTAATGACAGGTTGAAGTATTGTTATATTTGATCACTTTCATGTTTCTGTCAGAATTGTTGTTTATTTTTTTTTTGCGCCATACGTCATTATGCCGTTGCCAAACCTACAATTTAGACATTTATGGCGTAAACCAAAATAAAAAAATAAATAAAAACTAAACTGCAATAGTTTATATACAAAATAATAAACAATTGGATCAAGAAAATTGTATAGGAACAAAAAAATGAATGAGTTCAAATGTTAAAATATGATGAATGAGTAAATTAATGAATGAATCAAATGCAACCATGCAAAGTAGTCTATGGTCATTTATTTATTTTTGTTGCTATAAATTTATTTTTGGATCTTATTATTGTTGCCACTTCAAGATTTAGGTTACGCGGGCTTCCGAAACACCCGATTACCAAGCTGATGGGCAAGCGGCCAAAAAGTGAGTCTAAAAAAATATATATATTTTTTTTTAATTTATATTGTTATTATGTTTTGATTTTATTTGTTTATAGTGTCACCTATTTGTTTACAAAGCGTCACAAATATTTTTTACAGCTGGTGCAAGTGGTTGTAAAGTTTTTAACCAGTCATGTTTTTGGGATTGTTTTAAATGGTGACCATTTGTGAGTTTTGTAACTTTATTTGGAACCAATGGCTTCTTGGAACCCGCCAAATTTTAAACTGTGATATTTTTAAACGGTGAATTTTTCTTAGTGTTTTAACTTTATTAGGAACCAGTGACTTTTTGGAACCCATGTCTTTTTTACCTGTGATTTTTTAACCGGTGACCTTTTGTGAAATTCTTTAGTTTCTCTTTGAGAACCACTGACTTTTATGGAACCAGTGAATTTCATGGATCCAGTGGCTCTTTTAGAACGAGTGACTTGAGGAACTGGGCGGTGACTTTCTTGGAACCAGCGACATTACTAAAATCTGTGGCTCTTTTATAACTAGTGACTTTTATGGAACTGGCCAGTGACTCTTAGAACCAGTTACTTTTCAGGAACTGGCCAGTGTCTAGTTTATAGCCATTGACTTTTAAGGCACTGACAAGCGACTCTTTTAGAAACAGTGACTTATTCGAAATCAGTGACTTGTATAAAATTGCCTATCGTTAAGCTAAACGTTTTTTTTTTTTTTGGTAACGAAATCTAGCGTCGAAGCGATCTAGCGTACAGGAATTCGTGGGAGCTCTTAGTACGGCCTTATTTCAAGCTACATATTGTAATAACGAGTAATCAGACCCTCGTCGCTAACGCTTCTGGAACAATATATGAAAATAATGCTTTTTCGATACCGCAAAACCTCTTACTGATCCAGAAATGGCCCCGAAAAAAAGCTGGGATGGTCACAGTCATATCTTTGCTCGGGAAAAATGAAACTGCCCCAGCCGAAACCATATTTCTTACAGCAATAACCACAAGCTAACCAGCAAATACGCACGAATTAAAGCTTTTAGGGCTTCGCCGGACCTCGAGCTACGTCCTTGTTTCGATAGAAAACTATAATATTTTCGAAATACCATCTTCGTTGTAGGTAGGTGGCTACAATTTCATGGTATCTCTAGGTTCTTCTTTAGTTCCAAGTACTTTTATAGGCAGCAATAAATGGCTAACGAATCATGGGGTTAATGAGGCATCATATAATAATACCGATAAAACAAGAAAGCGAGATCATAGTAAGGGAAAATAAAATGTGTCCATCAACTCAGGATTATAATTTTCCATAAAAATTAGTCCAAGCCTAAGAGCAAATATGTACTTAGAAACCAGACTGAATTGAAATAAAAAAACGTGTGTTTCAAAACATTTCCAGCTAGAAGCCATAAAGAAATTCAAGGAACCAAGTCAAGCAACATAAAAAGCGACAGAATCGTAAAATACTACAATGTACCGCTATAAAGAGAACAGTATGTGAGACATTAAACAAATTTGCCCAAAAATGACGGTAAATTTCAGACGCTGCATTTATGTCAAAGCGATAAACATAAAAGTAACAGTAAAATAGCTTGAAACAAGTTGACACTTGGCGCGGTGACTAAACATGAAAAAATGCAAAAAAAAAAAAAAAAAAAAAACATTTTGAAATCAACAAAAAATTAAATAAATAAAAGCAAGCCAAAAAGAACGAAGAATATATGAGTGAATTGTGAAGTGAATGTGGAAGCTCATATAAGCTGCGAGTTTAAAATTAAAAAAACATGCGTTAAACAAGAGAACAAATCAAACCAAACTTGAAGTAAAATTGAACAACCGAAGAAAACATAAAAAAAACTCAGCAGAAAACAAAAATAACCCTAAAAAAACATGGCAGCAGACTGAACAAGAAAAATAAAAGTAAATAATAAAAAACGAACAAAGTAGTGTAAAACGGCCATACAACTTTCAAGGGCCGCGGCGGAGCAAACTGCAAGTTTTTTGTGAATTACTGTTTCTACAAATACAAATACAATTAATTAATGTAGTCGTAATTGATGTGATTTTTTGTTAACTTTTATCGTCAGTTTTTCAGATTTTTTGTTGTTTGACGGTGGTAGAAATAATACACCATGTGCGTTGAAACAGGCATTGTTTGGACTGTTGTTAGAACGCAGGACACAGTGAGTACTTTAATTGAATATGTGTTATATGGCAAACCAAAATAAAAGCTCTGGTTTTGCGTTCATTCTTTCTATACCGCAATACGTGTTGTTTTGTGGTGTAACATGGCTTTGCGGTTCAGAGAACCAAAACCAGGGTTTAACGGCCTCTAGCAACTGAATCAAGTTGATTTTGTTCATATCTTAAAGTTGTGTTTGTTTTCCGTTAACCTCTCCAATTTAAATTGTTGTTTGTTTTGTGGTAACTTCTTAATTTTGTTTTGCACGCATGCTTTTTTAATGTGTCTGAGAAGTCTGTCTACTATGGTTGATATTTTTTTACTTAATTGCAAATATTTTTGAAAATGTTTAAAAAATTTGATATAACTTTACACTTTAAACCTTTTCAGGAAATTGACATATATTCGCCAATTTTGTGGACTCTTTTGCTGTTGCTTAAAATTGCAATCGATTCTGTTTAATTTCTGAAAGAAATCGAAGAAGATATAATTTAAGACATAAACTAAAGCAAAGTTTTGTTTTACTGCTGGAAATATTTAGTAATAAACATGAAATTCTGTGAACTTTTGACTGTGAAAAATTGTTTGTAAAAAATGTATCAATCTGTTGCGCAAAACTTATGGGACGCATTATTTAATGCGAACGGTAACCCATACGAACTATCAGTCACGTTCAAACACAAAATATGTACTTTATTTTTTTCTGTTTTTGTTTTTTTAATTCTATTTATTTATTTCTATTTTAATTTTTTAGGAATAATATTTTTATAATATATTTTTTTTAAATTTTTTTTAAATTATTTTTTAATTTTTTAAATTTTAATTTTTTTATTTTTAAAAACTTTTTTATTTGTTTTTTAAACTTTTAAATTTTTTTTTAACTTTTATTTAAATTTTTTTTTTTTAACTTTTTTTTAACTTTCTTTTTAATTTTTAAAAATTTTTTTTTTTTTTTTAATTTTTTTGAATTAATCCCATTTTTTATTAGATTTAAAGTTTTTTAATTTAAAATTTTTTATTTCCATACTTTTTATTTTTTCAACTCCATACTTTTTATTCTTTTTTTTTCACAACTCTTATTATTTTCTATTTCCATCCTTTTTATTTTTTTTTATTTCCATACTTTTGATTTATTTTATTTCCATACTTTTTTTCCAAACTTTGTATTTTTTTATTTCCACACTTTTTATTTTTTATTTCAATACTTTTTATTTTTTTTTATTTCCATACCTTTTATTTATTTTTATTTTTTTTTATTCCCATACTTTTTATTTTATTTCCACACTTTATTTTTTTCAGTTATGTTATGTATTTTTTTTTATTTTCATTATTTCTTTTATTTTTATTTTATTTATTTTCTTTTCCTTTTTATTTTTAACTTTTTTTGTTTTTATTTTTTTCTTTTTTTTTAATTTTTTGTATCGACTTTTTTTTACTTTTTTATTTTTTTCCCCTTTTTTTTACTTTTTTATTATTTTTTCCTATTTTTTTATTATTTTTTGTACTTCTAATAACATTTTTACTTTCTAATTCCAATCACATCATATTAAAAGGGTGCTTCGACATTTATAGAGGGTCAGTCAATCAGGCCATTCAAAAATGATTAACAGTTAGCTTTCAGAATTCACAAATAGCCTCAACCACTTGAGCGCAACCTTGAAAAGCTAAAATCATACATTGTTATTTTTATTCTTTCTTCAAGTTCTTGAGCATGTTATTTTCTTGTTTTACGAGTTTAACATTTGCCCGCTCTTTCTATGTTTATTGCGCTATTTCTCTTCATATATTGATTATTATTCTTGATGTCTTTTTTTTGCGGTTACCATTCATTACTGTTCAATGACCTTTTTTTGTACAATTAAAAACAGACAAGAACAACAGCGAGACAGATCGACAAGCAAGTTGTCTGACATCAGTCAATCGAGGCCCGAACAGTTGTATGACGAATTGCAAATATACAACAGACACAACGGCACATAAGGTTGTAGGCAATATAGATATGAACGTGAATATTTACGAGTATGTAATGGGTTGGAAAAGTAGGATTGGTGGACAGTGGGGAGATAGAGCTTTTTTAAGAGAAGTTTACCAGCTGCATTTTTTTTCTAGCATTTTATTTATTTTATTTTTTTTTTAGTTTTAATTTTTTATTTGTTATTTATTCTTCAATTTTCTTAGTTTATTTTTAATTTTTTTAAAGCATTTTTTTTTTTAATTTTTTTAAAGCATTTTTTTTTTTAATTTTTTTAAGCATTTTTTTTAAGCTTTTTTTAAGCTTTTTTTTAAGCTTTTTTTTAATTTTTTTTTAGTTTCTCTTTTATTTTTTTTAATTTTTATTTATTTTTTTAAATTTTTTTTTATTAATTTTTATTTTTTTTTTAAGCCCGAAATCTTCAAACTCCCTTTCACATTGGATGTTCTCCTAAAAACAAGTGAGCCTACCCCACTGTGTCACAGCCGTCTCATATAAGTAATTCGTTTGCGGTAGAAAAACAGATAAAAATATTTAACTTTAAAAGGGTTAGACAGTCAAAAGTGCTTGTAACTAAATGCCAGCTACCAACAACAGTTATCTTCATAGCCAACAAGCAATTCCGTGTAGTTGTAACATTACGAGTTCCCATAAAATATTTGCATGTGATAAGATTGTCTGCAACCGGATGTGGTTGAGAATATGTTGAATGTATGTAGGTATGTGCGTTTGGTAGAAAGAAAAATCTTGCTGACCAGACATTACAAACAGCATTTGGTTTTCTTATTTTTATTTTAAAGGTACATTTTTAAATTTTTTAAATTTTTTTAAATATAAAAAAATATAAATAAAAAAAAAATAAAAAAATATAAATAAAAAAAATAAAAAATATAAATAAAAAAAAATAAAAAAATATAAATAAAAAAATAAAAATATAGGTAAAAAAATAAACTAAAAGAAAATAAAAAAATTTATAAATAAAAATATTAAAAATTTATAAATTTTTTTATTTTCTTTTAGTTTATTTTTTTACCTATATTTTTATTTTTTTATTTATATTTTTTTATTTTTTTTTATTTATATTTTTTATTTTTTTTATTTATATTTTTTTATTTTTTTTTTATTTATATTTTTTTATTTTTTTTTATTTATATTTTTTTATTTTTTTTTATTTATTTTTTTTAATTTTTTTTATTTATATTTTTTTATTTTTTTTTTATTTATATTTTTTTATTTTTTTTTATTTATATTTTTTTATTTTTTTTTTATTTTTTTTTTATTTATATTTTTTTATTAATATTTTTTTATTTTTTTTTATTTATATTTTTTTTTATTTATATTTTTTTTTATTTATATTTTTTTTTATTTAAACTTTTTTTCTGGTTTTTTTGTTTTTCTTATTTTTATTTTGAAGGTACATTTTGTAATTATTTTAAAGTTTTATATTTTTTTATTCATATATTTATTTTTTTTTAATTATATTTCTTATTTATTTTTTTTTATTTATATTTTTTATTATTTTTTTTTTATATTTTTTTATTTATATCTTTTTTTTATTTTTTTTTTTTGTATTTTTTTTTTTTATTTCGTGTATTTATATTTTTTTATTTTTAGTATTCATATTTTTTATTTTTTATACATCTTTTATTTTTGTTTTTTAAATATTTTTGTATTCTTTTATAAATTTAAATTTTTTCATATTTTTTTATTTCTTGTATTTATGTTTTTTTATACTTTTTTATTTCCTATATTTATATTTTTTTATTTTTTATATATTTTGGTATTCTTTTATTTATTTAAATTTTTTCATATTTTTATATTTTTTGCATTTTTCATATTTTTATATTATTTATTTTTTAATTATATTTTTTATATTTTTTTATATTTCTTATATTTTTTTGATATTTGTTATATTTTTTTATATTTGTTATATTTTTGTTAAATTTTTTAAGTTTTATTTTTTTAACTTTTGCCTTTTAGTTTTTTTTTTTGTATTTTAGTTTTTGTTTTTAATTTTTTAATATTTATTTCTGTTTTATTTTTTCTATTTTTTCCAATTTTTTTCCTTTTTCTATTTTTTTTAAATTTTTTTTTATATTTTTTCATATTTTGTATTGTTATTTAAATATTTTTATGTATTTTTATTTTTTTGTATTTTTTGTAGTTTTTTGTATTTTTTTATTGTTTGTACATATTTCTCTAAATCTATTTGTACTTTCTTTTTTTCCAAAAGTCTTAACGCTTTCACAATAAAAATGAACATGCTCTCCCTTCCTTGAGTATTTTTATAATAATATCTTTCTTTTTTGTATTGAATTCGAAAACACCCAATAAATGCAACTCCCTGCTGTTGTATACAAAATACTTGGTAATTATTGTAATTAGGTATATGCTGTTCAAACAATTTTTTTCCAACGTTAAATATGATACAACTGCAAGGTAAGTAAAAACAAGTGATTGTAGGGAAATATGAAGAGTGGCGTGCAAATACCTGCGTAAATAAATTTGTTGCAAAAAAAACCGCGGAGACATATGAGGGTAGAAGAAAAAAAAAAAAGAATCAAATATATTTTAATAAAAATATTTAACGAAATTAGTTATAAATATTTTTGAAAATTTATGGAAATTTAGAAGAAGGAAAGTGTGCTAAACTCCAAACTTTTTGAGCTACTTTTTTTTGCTTAGAGAAATGGTATGCCCAAATTAAAAGAGATTTCCAATTAAAACCTTACGGGCACCTTAAAGTTAACTAAAAACGAAAGTTCTTGCGTTGCTTTGAGTACAGCTCTCGACTAAAGCTATTGCATGCCCATAGTGAGTTCAAGTTTAACTTCGTGTTTCGCCTTGAAGATGTCTCCAAATAAATTCTATCATCTCCTTCGAAGAACCTTGACTAACACCGAACCTTAACTAACAGCGCATTAGTAAAGCAGTAAATTTAAAATATGCCAACGATCATAATCACTTCTTAAGCACGCAATACTCGCATTTATCAGACGGCTAAGAGGTCATAAGCTGCGTTCGTGTGGTCAAAGGCTGAACTTGGAAACGATCCAAATCAGTTAAAATATGTTATAGTGCGCTGTCTGGTGCACTACTTTTCGCAAGCAGTCCCTTCTAAGGTATAGCAGGTCGCTGAATATATATACCAAAATCACAACATGACGCACGCACAGCCGGAAATGTTACTCTTGCAGGCACTCAGGACTCAGACTGGAATAGCTAAGCGCACGCTTAAGGTCAAAGGTACAGCATTTGAATTTTTGCTACGAATTAAACAGCTCTTTAAACCGCAATAATTTTTTAAACCACTCTCCTTAAAATGTTACTAATAATAAATTGGCCAGTGAATTGATATGCTGCTCGCTTTGTTAGGTGCCCCAGTTTGCTACCCACCCACACATATTCTCATAAAAATCATATATATGTAACAGATGTACGTACTTCTGTGTGGGTTTACATGTCCATTCACCATATTCAAAAACTAGGTTAATGCTTTTCGAAAGACAAACATCAAAACAGAACATAGCAATCATAGTCGTCGTCGTCGTGTGAGTTTAAGTAATGAGGTCGAGTTGGTGCTGGGTGGTGGCTGCGTTTCTAATAACGGGGAAAATGTTTGTTGTTTTAGCATACTTAAATTATACGCAACTTTAATAAGCACAAACAAGCACAGCAACCCCCAAAGTAAATATTATACCTTAACTACCTACATAGAAATATTGCTTATGTTATGTGCGTTATGTCAAGCTAGAAAATGTCAAGCATTTTTAGAAATTTTCACCCACCAAACGATGAAACCAAAACCGTCATCTTAAAGTTTTGCTAATTAGAAATGGAGTATTTACGCTGTGAAATGTCATTTTCCGATATCAAGTTTCGTATTGAATGTAAATTTATGTTTTTAGGTTTCAAGTAAATTTAGTTCAGAAAATACCTTTTAATTTGAAAGCTTCAGATGGAAATCCTGTGCTATTTACACTTCAAATATTTTTTTTGGATTTCATTTTTATTTACCTGGAAAAGGAAAGAGATAAAATTATGTATAAGTAATGGATTACAATTTTATATGGATTAATATCAAAAGTAGAAACCAAAGGATAGAGATAAATGGAGCCTACAGTCAGCTTGTTTGTTTTAAGATACAACTAGAAGGCCCGGAAGACGTTTTCCTGCCGAAAACTCCATTCTCCGTGATCTGAAAAAAATTACTGTTTCCCTGCGCATCTCCACTTTCCTATTATATGGTCTTTTCCCTCTATTTTCTATCCTATCTCTTTCTCTATCCCTATTCATATCCCAATCTCCAATCTACAATTAATAATCTCAGAGATATTCAGGAAGAAATATCTTATTTGTATGTGAGCTGCCACGCCCTTTTCTCCCTTGCTCCTTTTTTCATGAATAACAACTTCCAAATATATTTGTAAAGAGTGTTGCAGATGCAAGGAACCTTCTCTTAACCCCCTCCTTTTTTCTTGAGGTGTTAGAGATTAATCTCATTTACCCATCTCATTTACCCATATTCAATATTTCACCATGAATACTTCCAAGTGGTCCGGATTGTGAATCTTAACTCTCCAGCTCAATTGAGTACACACAAAAAATTGCATCAATGTCGATCCAGTCGATGAAGTGGTTTAGCCGAAAGGGATGCACAAATTTTTTTTATATTAGAACAGGGCCAGGCAGAATGGGAAGTGAGGGTATATTAGTGAAAGAGCGGTCATCGCAGCAATCAATTATGTTATCTCTTTTTGCTGCGTCGCTCACTAGCAAGTAACGTAGCAACAGCAATGTTGTTGAGTCAGTGCGATCATAGCGCTCTCACAAGTACAGCAACAGTTTCATTTTTCGAGAGGCAAAGCAAAGATCGTAATTATCTGTGTAATTTGGTTCTCTGATTTTCGGATAATTGTCCCACTAGGCCTGGATTATCACGTTTTTTAAGGCTTGGTGTGGTTAAAAAAGCGCGCATCGAATAACTCTTTCTTCCTCTCGGAGACAATTATGTCCATTATCAAAGCTCTCAGTGCTTACTGACAGGCGGCACATTTGTTCAACCAGATATTTCTTACTTACTCAGAAGAAATTAAGACAGAACTTCTATACCAATTTGTGGAGTGCCGGTTAGTTCTTTAGAAATCGGTCTTCGACTCCACTCAAAAGACTTCCCATTTCGGAACCCGCTATTTCGTTACCATCAATATTGTTAGGTCCGAGAAACCACCATAAATCTTTTGGAGAACCTTTGTCTCAAATACTCCAAGGGCCATCTCACCTTCTCTTGACACTGTCCATGATTCCGAGCCGTACATAGGGACTGGTATGATCAGAGACTTATAGAACGTGATCTTTGTTTGTCGAGAGAGGACTTTACTTCTCTGCTGGTTCCCAAATAAACGAAGTCTCAAATTTGTAGCTATCAACGGTGACTTGGCTGCCAAGGCGCAGGTGCGCCGATTCTTTCTTTGCCCTCGTTGACCGCAAGACCTACTTTTTTCGTTGCCGCCGTGGTGTAGCGGTTAAGTGTTCTTCTACACCAAGTCGTGGCGGTTCGATGCCCGGCAAAAGTAACATAAAAAACTATTTAGAAAAACAATTTTTCGAAACGGGGTCGCCCCTCGGCAAAAGTTTGGCAAACTCTCCGGGTGTATTTCTGCCATGAGAAGCTTCTCAGCAAAAAATTCATTTGCTTTGTAGGTCCCGCCAACTTGTAGGAAAACTCAAAAGCAACACACCACAAGTTGGAAAGAGAAGCTCGGCTAAAAATCTCGTTAGAGGTTATGATAACCTGTTGGTATATCGCCGCCATTAGTTTTTTTTTATCCAGTCCAGAGAAGGCAGCCCTTACGGCGCGGTTGTTAAGGCCAATGATATCAATATCATCGGCATACGCCAGCAATATCTTCTCCAGCATCAGGTTGAAGAAATCGAACTAAAGGGAGTCGCCCTGTCTGAAGCATCGTTTGGTTTCAAATGGCTCAGAGAGGTTCTTCCCGATTCTGACGGAGCTGCTGGTATTGCTCAACGTCATTTGGCAAAGCCGTATAAGCTTTGCAGGGAAGTCAAATTCAGACATGACAGCATACAAGCATGCACTCGTTTGACCATATTCTGCATAAAAGCTGTTGCATATGCATGCTTTTTACCAGCTCTTCGCCTCCATTTTTTTGAACAGCTCGGCGGGTGGTCCGTCTTTTCCAGGCGCTTTGTTATTTTTGAGCCGGGATATAGCTATCCCCACTTCATAATAGTCAGGTGGTGGAACGACTTTTCCATCGTCAGAGATTGAGTTATCGGGTTCGACGTCTCCCTCGGAATTTAGCAGTGAGGAGAAGTGCTCCCTCCATAATTTAAGTACACTCAGTCTTAAAACCTTCCGTCATCCGCCGGATCTTTTCATAGAGTTTTCAGGCATCATTCTTGTAAGCCAGCATCTCAAGCTTCTCACACTCACGCATTTCGGCCTCACGTTTCTTTTTCACAACGTCTCCATGTATGCAGCGTCCTTTTTGTCCGAGGCAGTGCTGCATTCCTCATCGTACCAGTTGTTCTTTGGGGCTCGCTGAAACCCTATAGTGGCCTCCGATGCAGTTTGGCTGTCAACGAAAACGATAACATTGGTTGCTGGTACTATACTCTCCCTTAGCTTGGAAGACACTGAGTCGGGGAGTCGATATGACTGACAGGCTTGCAGGTCCTGAGAGTATAGCCAAGCCTCCATTCCATTTGATCCGTCCGTATATGTTGTATCTTCTTACAGTTATTTTACTAAAAAAAAAACTAATTTTTTATTTTTCTAAACCTGAATAGTAAGAATTAAATTTGGGAGCACTAAAGGAGTTTCTGGAATCGGAATAGAGCGATAGTCAGTGTCCTTTAGATGAATGTAGAAAGAAAAGATGCACATCTAGATGGTTAGAACAGAAGCGCTACTTATTAGTCGTAGGACCATAGAAAAATATTGCAGACATACAAAGGCGACCATTATGACCTTCAATTCTAATGGGACACTCCAGAAAACAACAAAAAAAAGTAGGAGTTACAATTCTAAATACCAAGATACATAATCAGGACACTTTGTTATCATTACTTTATCAAACACACATCAACATTTCGTAATGAAATAAATACAAAAAATAGACCGAAGATTAAAATTCCTTTGCTGGCCAATCGTCCCTCAAAACTACATTTCTTTGTGGTCTGTCACGCCTTATTTTATTTTACGTTGCTCCAACAATTTTTATAGTCTATTTCTATGTGTTTCGTCGTCCTTTTGTTCATTGCTTTTTACGTCAATGTTCCTAAATCGTATATTTTGGTACGAGCTTGCCTTGCTCGATTGTTTTGTTCATTATTAGCTTTAAGCCTCTACTCAAGTATTCTCTGTGTAAGGATTTTTATTTGTTTTCCGTTCGTTGAGTTTCGCAATTCATGTTTTGTTTTCTTTTTTGTTTTTGTTATAATGTTTCGCAATTTTTCGATTTTCTGTTGTGTTTTCAAGAAACAGTGTTACTTAGCATAGTTTTTTATGGTATCTTAACTTAAGCTGTGAAAAAATATTGGACTTTATGATTTTCTTTGGAATAATACGTACATTATCTATAGACAATGTAGGTGTGGTGAAGGACCACTAGAAGAGGTGTAAGAGTAGGTCGCCTTCCCGTTGGTGCACCCTGGGTAACGATAAATGGCCTACACGGCTAGTTTCTTGTATTGCCGGTTTTACGAGAACGGTACCAGTACTTGTGCTGTACCCGTCGTGCCGAAACGACCCGGGCCGTTTTTTTTATATCGACCAGGCCAAGAGCAATACATTCGGGGTGACCCTGTCTGACATTTAGGCAGGGCTACACCTCGCTACAACAACAACAACCACTAGAAGATTTTCTGCAACATGAATAAAAAATATTTAGTGCTGAGAGCGCTAGAGTTCTGGAAACTGGAAAAAAATTCTGATTCGGGACAGGTGAAAGTGTTTCTGAAACCTGAATAGATTTTTAGTTTTGGGAGCGCTAAAAGAGTTCTGCAACCGGAATAAGAAAAAATATTCAGGTTTGAAGCCGATCAACCAGTTCTGGAACATGACTACAAATATTTCAATTCCCGTTCGCTAAAAGAGTTTCTGAAACTTAAATACAGATTAATCTGAATAGCAAGTAATAATTTTGGAACGCACAGAGTTTCTGGAACCCGAATAGAGATTGATTTTGGTAGCGCTAAAAGTTTCCGGAACCTGAAGTAAAATACTTAGTTTGGGTACGCTAAAAGAGTTCTATAACCTGGGCACAAATATTTCGATTCGGAACCGCTAAAAAAATTTCTGAAACCTGTAAGAAAGGTTTACACTGTTTTGGGAACGCCAAAAGAGTTCTGGAACTTGAAAGTAAATTAAATTTAGTGAGCCCTAATAGAGTTTCTGGAAACTTAATAGAAATATTTACTCGGACTGCTAAAAGTGTTTCTGGAAGTATAATAAATGTAATTAGTTTTGGGGCCGCTGAAGGAGTTCTTCAACAAGAACCAAAATCGTTTGATAAGAGACCGTTTAAAGAATTACTGGAACCTGAATAGAAAGGAGTTCTGGGACATGAATAAAAATATTTTGATTCGAGACCGCTTAAAGAATGTAGAAACTAGATCAATGAGAATTCGAGACTGCTAAGGGTTTCTGCAACATGGACACTAAAAAAGTTCTGCAACTTGAATGAAAATATTTAGTTCTGGTAACGCTAAGAGTTCTTAAGACTCAAACAAAATATCTCGATTCGAAATCCCTTAATGTTTCTGGAAACGGAAAAGTTGTTTAGTATTAATTTTGGGAGTGCTAAAAGAGTTTCTAGAACATGAATAAAAAAGAGTGTCTGAAATTTGACTAAATAGAGTTCCCGGAACCAGAATGAAAATCCATTTGCAAATCCTACTCGTGGCAATGGACTAAAATCAAAATACTGAAACTTGATGTTAGGGTTGTGGATAATTAAAAGTGGATTCGTGATATAGTCAGTACCCGAAGCGACTTTTTAGAGGGTGGCCGTCCTTGATGGAAACTGAAAAAGCTGATAGTAAAATTGGCTCTCTAAAAGTTTGAGCTCACTTTCCTTGGAAATCGGTTCAACCAGGGACTTTAAAGCTGAATTCTATCCTAGCAAGGGTTCGAATGGATTATAATAGTTGAAACAATGAAGGCAGAGGAAGGCGGATCTAGACGCAAAATAATATTCAAAACTATTCTTGAGGAGAATAGTTTTTAAAGTGACTCAGGACTTTCCTGGAGCTTCAAAAACAAATCCATAACTCAGCTTGGAGTCTTTTAAGATCAAAAATTTAAAAGAAAAGTTCTTAAATATCAAATTTAACCCAAACAAACTTTTCCCAAGTTTAAACTGGTACAGAAAAACCTTTAAACTTAAACTTAAATCCATGAAATGGAAATTTACAGCAATTCGCTAAAAAAAAGTAACTTAAAGCCAACTAAAGCCGTAACAAAGCCAACAGCAACACAATAAAAAAACTCACACCACCCATATAAAAAGTACGCCCCATAAAATAAATAACAGTCAAACACCCCCAACAACAATGGCTAGAGCCAGAGAAGTCGACAAGTCGGAGTCCGTGAGTCGAGTTGAATTAAAGCAAATTCTGTATATACTGAAAATGCCAAATGTGCGTTTTATCGAAGTAGATACATAATGTAGTACATAACAGACAAATACATAATGAAAACACAAAGTTATATACCATTTATATGCAAAATGTTGGAGCAACGAAATTCCTGGAATGTGAGTTGATAAAGAGTGGGGTGGGGCGGTGCAAGGCTGTTAGGGTGTGACGATTTTCAATTTACATATATGTATAACAAAAGTTGTATATAAAACATAGCTTTGTATATAGACCTGATACCTACATAGAATGGAATGTTAGTACAAAGACCGGCCGGCAGTTGGTGCGGTACGGGTTGAAATAGGAGGTTTTTGATGGCAGGTCCTTTTTCAGCATTACCTTGTCAGAGCACTGCTTTGTTGTTGTTATTGTTGTCGTATTCACTTGGCTGTAACTGACAGCTGAAACAACACATACACTCACACACCCACAAAAAAGGACAAGACGTATAAACGGATGTAGTAGATATGTACATATGGACGTGGTCTGTCAAAGGCAGGCAGTGGGAGAGTGCGGAAACCCACATTACAGCGCATAGCACACACAATAACGTCATAACGTTTGATGTTACTGGAAAACTCCAAAACAAATGTCATAGCAGACGCCGCACACGGTTTTATTACGTTCTTACGTACGTATGTTGTTGTGTGCGCGAGTGAGAGAGTATGAGAGTAATATACGAACGTTTGTATGTGCGTTGCGGAAGCAAAGTTATGTATTCATGTTTATAGCGCGAGAGAGAAAATCGATAAAATCAAGGGCAGACAATGAACGCAAAGCAAAAGTAACAACAAACTGGCATAGCAACAAAAAACTGAAAACTGTTTGCTGGAAAATTTTGTCAGTAGATATTGAAGTCATGCAAGAGAGATTTGAGTTGGAGCATTTTCTAGGGGATTTGGTTTATTGTACGATCTCTAGAAGTTGTCGTACGAGGTGATTAAAATCCATAACATAAGGGTTCGACTGGGTCAAACAAACCACTCACGCTACATACAGATAGGCTAGTAGCAGATGATGATAGTACCGGAGGTTACCGTCCATCTACCGTAAAGGACTGTCTACAACGGTAACATTCTCCTAGGTTCGTAGAGTGTAGGTCATTACGAACAACAATGAAGTAGAATCAATGGTAATTTCACTTAGTAAGGTGTATGAGAGAGAGAGAGAGTGGGAAAAAATGTGGGAGAGAGAGTGAACATGTGTGTGACATCTTCATATTATTTGAGAGAATATGTAAGATGGAGTGAAATAGAGAATGTATGAAAAATAGAGTGAATGTGTGAGAGGGAGAGTGGTAGAATAGTTGAGAGAGAGAGTGAGAGAGTGGTTGAGTGAGAAAGAGAGAATGTGTAAGAGTGGGAAAGATTGTGTAAGAGAGTGAGAGAGAATGTGTGTGAGGGAGAGTTTTTTTTTTCAGTGGAGAAAGTATCGAAAGCCTTAAAGTCAGTGTTGGACTTCAACCTAAGCACTGAAACTCCAACCGTCATGTACGGATCCCCCGGTAATACCGTTAAGTATTCCGTCGGGAGGTGGTTTGAGCACTAGTCTCAACGTCTCTTGGTCGGAGTAACCGTCCATTTCAGTTCTTAACTGGGGAGAGAGTGAGAAATAATGTATGAGTGAAAAGGAATGTTTGAGGGAGTAAGAGATAATGTGTGGGAGGTAGAGCAGGTAAGAGAGAATGTCTGAGAGGTAGAGAAGGCGAGAGATAATGAGTGAGAGAAAGCGTGTGTGAGGGAGAGTGAGAAAGAATGTGTGAGAAAAATAGAGTGGGATAGATGTGTGTGATAGAGAGTGAGGGATAGTGTGTGAGAGAGTGAGGGATATGGTGTGAGAAATATAGTTAAAGAGAGTAACGCGCGAGAGATAGAGCGGGATAATGCGCGGTTTTAAGTGGTCCAGATAACAATCAGCGGCTATTAAGTTCGAGTAATGGTCAGACTGTCAATATGCAGGAAAAGTTGATCATAAAGATTACACAGATGAAGGATCAAAGGCAGCTGGGTAAGGGGATGGCTTTTACCACACAAAGTTCTTTTGATTAAGTAGAACCCTTTTTAAACTTAATTCGCGAGTGGGCAGACCATAGGATCGAAGTTCTATTAGGTGTTACATCAATTTAGATGGAAGTGCTAGAAGATAGGTCATGATCGACGGCAGACATAGCTCCACTGTTCTGGACGTGCGTACCCTTCGTGGTCCCAATATCGACTCGGACCATTATCTTGTTGCAGCCAAGATACGCACACGCCTCTGTGTAGCAAAGAAAGTGCGCACAGTAACGGAAGGAAAGTTTGACGTCGAGAAGCTGCGCACGACACAGACAGCTGACAATTTCTCCACTCGACTCTCACACCTGCTATCGGAGAGCAATCCTCGACCTAACGATGCAACCGAGCAATGGAAGCATATCTCTCACTCATTACGTACCGCCGCTGAGGCCACTATAGGGTTCCAGCGAGCCCGCAAAAACAACTGGTACGATGAGGAATGCAGCACTGCCTCGGACAAAAAGGACGCTGCCTACAGGGAGACGTTGCGAACGGGCGCAACCCGCAGTGTATGGCAACGCTATCGTGAGGCAAAGAAGGAAGAGAGACGCCTTTTCAGAAAAAAGAAACGTGAGGCCGAAAGGCGTGAGTGTGAGGAGCTTGAGATGCTGGCTGACAGGAATGATGCCCGAAAATTCTATGAAAAGATCCGGCGGATGACGGAAGGTTTTAAGACCGGGGCAAGTTCCTGTAAGGACAATAATGGCGACCTGGTAACCGACGTACAGAGTGTACTTAAATTATGGAGGGAGCACTTCTCCTCACTGCTAAATTGCGAGGGAGACGTCGAACCCGATACCCCAATCCCTGACGATGGAAAAGTCGTCCCACCACCTGACTATGATGAAGTGAGGATAGCTATATCCCGGCTGAAAAACAACAAAGCGCCTGGAAAAGACGGACTACCCGCCGAGCTGTTCAAACACGGAGGCGAAGAGCTGGTAAAAAGCATGCATCAGCTCTTATGCAGAATATGGTCAGACGAGTGCATGCCTCCAGATTGGAATTTAAGTGTGCTCTGCCCAATCCACAAGAAAGGCGATCCCGCTAACCGCACCAACTACCGCGGAATCAGCCTTCTTAATATCGCGTATAAGGTTCTTTCTAGCGTATTGTGTGAAAGACTGAAGCCCATCGTAGACAAGCTGATTGGACCTTATCAGTGTGGCTTTAGACCTGGTAAGTCTACCATCGACCAGATTTTCACGATACGCCAAATCCTGGAGAAGACCCATGATAAAAGAATCGACACACACCATCTCTTTGTCGATTTCAAAGCCGCTTTTGACAGCGCAAAAAGGAGTTGCCTGTATGCCGCCATGTCTGAATTTGACTTCCCTGCAAAGCTTATACGGCTTTGCCAAATGACGTTGAGCAATACTAACAGCTCCGTCAGAGTCGGGAAGGACCTCTCTGAGCCATTTGAAACCAAACGAGGCTTCAGACAGGGCGACTCCCTTTCGTGCGATTTCTTTAACCTGATGCTGGAGAAGATAATTCGAGCAGCAGAGCTAAACCGCAATGGTACAATCTTTTACAAGAGCGTGCAATTGCTGGCGTATGCCGATGATATTGATATCATTGGCCTTAATAACCGCGCCGTAAGCGCTGCCTTCTCTGGACTGGATAAAGAAGCGAAAAAAGTGGGTCTTGCGGTCAACGAGGACAAGACGAAGTATTTGCTGTCATCAAAGAAAGAATCGGCGCACCTGCGCCTTGGCAGCCACGTCACTGTTGATAGTTACAAATTTGAAACTGTGAGGGACTTCGTCTATTTGGGAACCAGCATTAACACCGAAAATAATATCAGTCTAGAAATCCAACGGAGAATCACTCTTGCGAACAAGTGCTACTTTGGACTGAGTAGGCAATTGAGAAGTAAAGTCCTCTCTCGAAGAACAAAGATCGCGCTCTATAAGTCTCTCATCATACCTGTCCTGATGTATGGCTCAGATTCATGGACAATGTCAAGAGAAGATGAGATGGCCCTTGGAGTATTTGAGAGAAAAGTTCTCCGGAAGATTTATGGTCCTTCCCGTGATGCCGACGGCGAGTATCGAAGGAGATTTAACGATGAGCTGTACGAGCTTTACGCAGATCTGACCATAGTCCAGCGAATTAAAGCCCAAAGGCTCCGCTGGCTGGGTCACGTCATGCGAATGGACAAAGAAGCTCCAGCCCAGAAGGTTTTCCAATCGTCACCCGAATTCGGCAGCAGAGGAAGGGGGAGGCCTCGACTGAGATGGAAACAACAGGTGGAGGATGACTTGAACTCCCTTGGGGTTTCCAATTGGCGTCAGTTATCGCTAAAAAGGAATTACTGGCGTGCTTTGATAGGCGACGGGCAAAATCGCTTAGGCGGTTAAGCGCCAATAAATGATGATGATGATGCTAGAAGATAGGTCCTATGCGGATAACCTGGGGTCGCGAAGTACAATTTCCTTTAGCTTAAAAATAGCTCTGTATCTCCGAAAGTAGGCCCTTCGGCAGGTTTTTTTTTAGTTTTTACAAAATTTTTTAATCATGCCGAATGACTTCGTTGCTGGGTTATCTAATTTGACTATCAGTTTGTTTACGATGGCTTTCAGTCTTTCCCATAATACTCTGGATAAACATTTTTGTAACGGCAAAACAGACAAATCTTGGAGCGGACTTCCTCAATTCAAATTTTAAAATGATATACTCGGACCCTCACAAGAAAATACGGCTTTTTTTTTAACAGAAAGGCAAATCCTAAGGACTACATATAAATTCAAACCCCAAATTTCCCCAATCCAAATTTTTAATGACATATTCGTGTCACAAAAGAAAGTAGGTATATTTTTTTAAAGCGAAATGTATCTAACAAAAGTTTTAACTAAAGTATTAAAATTATCAAAAAATCCACGCGTTACTATACTATCTCTATCTTTCCTCCTAACATTTCTATACACTCTACCTAGCATCCGAGTTCATGATTACCTAAACAAAATAAGAGCATAAAGTACAGAAGATACTGAAATTTATTGGCTCTGCTTTTAGCAGAAGTTATGTGGGATGTAGCACGGAGTCGCTTGCAAATAAAAGTCAAATTTACCTGAATAGTGGCTAATGCTGTGAGTTGTAACTTGTGAAAGTGTAACAAAAGAAAAACAAAGTCGACTAAAGTCACAACTAATGGCATGTCAAAATTGGGCAACAAAAAAGGACGAAAAGGACGAGCTGTACGTGAAAGGATGTGGCAACGAAAATACTAAAAATACTTTTGGCTTGACAAGTGGGCTTAAGTAACGAAGCAGCTGCGAAAAACACATTTCGCCCCCCTTATGTAAAGCTCTGTGAGAGCGGGTAGATGATAACCGGGAAGAAACGAGTGCAATTCAAGTGGGTAATGAGGCGGGGTTTTGTTACTATTTTACTATTTTTTTTGCAGTGTACGTGGTGTACTCGGAATGCTAGGATATTATTGTTAAACATGTAAGTTGCCTTATCGTTAGATACTTTTTATGAATTAGACTTCTTTTGATTGCTTTTATTACTTGCATATCTGCAAAAATTTATATTCACAGGCTTCAAGAGGTTGGCTTTGTTGTGTATATTTTTTTCTCGTTTTTTGCATGTAAATCTCTTTTTCTTTGGCTTCTTTTTTTCATACACACAGAGAAAATTGAGCTGGCGATGGATAAGAATTAAGAGTGATTTGGTCATATTAACCGAAATATAGTTATATCAACCAAAATATCTGTTGATTCAACCAAAATATGGGTCGATTCAAGCAAAATCACGGTCAATTCTTATCCATTCCCAGCTCATTTTTCTCTGTGTAAGCTATGGAATTTCTATTCCTTTTTTCATAAACTCTTCATTTTCTTTCTACCTTTTTTTTGCTGTAATAAAATTAAGAGAACATTTATTTTATTAACAGTAAGTCAAGTTAATTGAAAAGTAAGTCATGTAAATTTAACTGTAAGTCATGTTAATTTAACAGAAAATCATGTTAGTTTAACAGTAAGTCATGTTGATTGAAAAGTAGGTTATGTAAATTTAACAGTAAGTCATGGTAATTTAACTGAAGGTCATGTTGGTTTAACAGTAAATCATGTAAATTTAACAGTAAGCCAAGTCAATTTCACTATAAGTCATGTTAATTTAACAGTAAGTCAAGCCAATTTAACAATAAGTCATGTTAATTAAACAGTAAGTCGTGTTAATTTAACAGGAAATCATGTTAAATTGATCATTGTTTCACTTAAATTTTTCATTGCTGCATGTTAGAATACCATGGGGGATAACAGTAAGTCATGTTAATTGAATAGCAAGTTATGGTAATTAAACAGTAAGTCGTGTTAATCTAACAGTAAACCATGTTAATTTAACAGTAAGTCAAGTTAATTTAACAGTAAGTCAAGTTAATTTAGCAATAAGTCATGTTAATTTAACAGTAAGTCATGTTAATCTAATAGAAAGTTATGTTGTTTTAACAGTAAGTCGTGTTATTTTAAATTTTTCATTGCTGCATGTTAGAATAAAATGGGTGATAGATAGTTCTAAAAAATAATAACCTGAAAAAGTTTTAAAAGTTTCGTTTTACATGAATATTATTCTGGCCGAAGAAGTTATCTCTTTACAAATAAATGGAGTTGTGGGGGGTTTTTGTAACGAATTCGCTGTAGAACTACTCAGCGGGTTCTTAATAATTTTGACAGTTTATTCCTTGGATAAGTCTTCCAAACATAGGGTATATTTTCCCCGCTAGATGGCGCCTGAGTCACTGCAAAATCCGTATTTATGGCTTGATACGAAATCAAAAACTCTGTACAAGAAATAGAACCGCTAGGTGGCGCTGGAGGCGAGATATAAGAAAAAACGTGTTTATGGTTCGTTTTTGTTATTTTTCCAGTGTCCAAAGGAGGATGTTAGGTATGAATATCCTCTTATTTTTTTTGTAAAAACTTTGAAGAGCCATATACTCATTTCACATTTAAAGAGCTGACACAAAACAATAGAGCGAAAAAACACTGCAGAAAGTATACACAATAAAAAGAGGCTAAATTAATTAAAAAATTAGAAAAGCCAAGCAAACATTCAAGTGTCAGTGTGGCCATATTACTCAAGAGAGCAGATGGCGTTAAGCGATGGTTCGTCATTGATAAAATGTGTGTTGATTCTATGAATGATGTGTATTTGCAGAAATATTTTTATAAGGAAATGACGTTCATATCAAAACACATGCAGAGTAGAGCCAGTGCCAGAAGTGTATGCGGCGATTAGCGCCAGGGTGTGCCACGCAGTCTGGCAGTTTTGATGTTAAATCGTCGCATTTATTATTGTTTTTTATTTGCACCCTTTTTTACTTCTTCAAACAATGATGGTGCGCAAAGTCAAGTGGCAGGCGGACGGGCGGACATTAGGAGGAGTGGGTGGTTGGCTGTTTTGAATTTGTTTGTTTTAAAGTTTTTTTTTTACTTGGTTTCTCTTTCTTCTTTTTTTGCTTTAGGTTTTATTTTTAGTTACTCTTTGTTTGATTCTTTATTTTTTTTTTGCTTTCTCCGTACCGTTGATTCGTTACAAAAGTTTTGTTGTAGCTTTTTAATTAATTTGAAATGTCAAAAAATGAATTCATTTCTTTTCGCTGCGAATTTTCCCGTTTAAAGTGCTTAACATCGCAGTGTTACAAACAAACAACAGCGAGGAAATGGTCTACTACATAAATGTTGACTAAGGCCACAAGAACTGTTATGTAAAGCTTTAATTGGTATTAGATTGATTAGATAAAGTGTTACAAAAGTTAGCTAAAAAAAAGCAGATCGTTCATTAAATTTCGTCTATTCGAAAAGCTTCCAAAGTACTCAACGAATTGCAATAGAACTTTTTCAACTTGTTGCTTGCATTTTAGGAAGGATAAAGGAATGATGAAGTTGTATTAAAATAAGGGGCGTGGCACCTCCTATACAAATCCAATCTTTAATATCAAGAATTTTATTCGAGCTTTCATTCAGTGCCACAGTACTGCAATAGCACTTAAAAAAAAAGATGTTTATTTTTAAATTATATGTAACTTACACTGAGGGGAAAACAGCGTTGTAAAACTAACTTCGATCGCAGATAGGTCATACAACATTTTCCAATGTTAAAAAATTTCAAGTCGAATTAAATATTCTGAGCTCAAACGAAATAATCAGGTTCCCGGGCTAAAAATAATATTGTTGATTTAACAATGATTAATTGTAGGAATGAAATCTGTTCAATTTTAAATTAACAATTTTATACTCAATGCAACAATTTTCAAGAAAGAAGTGGTTTCCCTCAGTGTATAGAAAAATCGTTGTAGTTTACTTGAATATGCTCAAATTTCACTTTGGAATATATCGCTAAGGAACAACATCATGAGGAGAGGAAAAGCGAAAGAAATTCCAAAGTCGACAGCAGGAAAAGGGGAAGGCCTTGACTAAGATGGAAGAAACAATTGGAATGAATAAATGAACAAAGTCAGAGCAAGGTCTGTCATGGGACTTGGGGTTAGTAGGAAATTTAAGCTACCCGACCACTGTAGCGTCTTCCAAGCAGAGGTTGCCGCCATCAAGGATATAATGGATAGGATGCTGTCCAGCGCATTCACTGTCAAGAAGTTTAACATTTACTCCGATAGTCAAACAGCAACGTTGGATCGAGGACAGCCAGCAACTGTCTGGTATCTCTCACGGTTGCGTCCATTTACTTCGAAATACAAATTATTTGGGTTCCGGACCACTATTACATTTCCGACCATTGCCATACGGATCTCTTGACCAGAACGGACACTCTTGAAGCAGATGTGACTGCCTCCAGGACACTGGGTATTCCTTTTGCCACCTGTAGTCTGCTTTTGAGCAGGTGAACTTCGGATCAGCTAAGCAAGCGCTGGACTGATACCACCTCGAGTCAGGTGTCGAAGTCCGTCTGGCCAGTGGCTGACTCTAGGCGATCAGTGGAATTACTACAGTTCTACAAGGCACATCTTTCTATTATGGCTGGGGTGTAGACGGGACAATGTCCGATGGGGGTCCACGCGGTGCGGTTAAACATTCTTGAAAATCGGAGTTGCTTGAGTTGCATGGAGCCAAAAAAATTGCAAGTTAGTGTCACCGGTGTAGTATAAGTGTCCAAGTGAGCAGCCTCCTAGTTTGGCAGCTACCATCTAACCTAACCTAACCTATCTCAACACTCAGAGAAAAAACAAGAATTTTGTACTTAAATCAAGCCTAAATCAAGAATTTTGGTCACGAAAGTAGGGTAATACCGAATATTCTTATACGAAGTACAAAATACTTATATCAAGAATTTTTTCCTAGTTCGAAAATTCTTCTTTCAAGAATAATTTTGTCCGAATTTAAGAACGCCCGGGGCTGTTTTAAGAACAATATATTCTTAGGGTTGGTTTGTTATTCTTAATTTGAAACGAAAAAATCTTTTTTCAATCCCAATTGTTTCTTAAACTAATACTAAAATTCTCAAAACAAGATTTAAGTTTAAGGGGTTGTGAGTTCACTTCTCGGAAGTCAATATAATCTATATATATAAAAATTAAATGGTGTATAATTGTAACGCTAAAACTCGAAAACGGCTGAACCAAATGAAATACTTCCTTTGGGGGATTTGTTTGTTATTACCACGCGCAGGTCATGTCTTAAAATCAGAACAAAATATTAAGGGGGCGTGGCACCTCCCATACAAACTGAATTTTTCAAGTTGAATATCTTCAAAAGTGTTTAAGGTAGGAACATGAAAATTGGTACAGAGCTACAGGATAACAGCACCACTCTCACCTATAAAAGCGGAGGTTATCCAATAAGGGGGCGTGGTACCTCCCATACAAACTAAATTTTTTAAGCAGAATATCTGTGAAAGGGTTCAAGGTAGGGACCTGAAAATTGGTATAGACCTATATGGTATCAAAAGCCTTCTTACACATAAAAGAAGGGGTAATCGGAAAAGGGGGCGTGGCACCTCCCATACAAACTTAATTTTTCAAGGTGAATATCTTCAAAAGTGTTTAAGGTAGGAACATGAAAATTGGTATAGAGCTATAGGATAACAACACCATTGTCACCCATAAAACTTGGGGTTATCGAAAAAGGGGGCGTGGTACCTCCCATACAATCTATATATATAAAAATGAAATGGTGTTCAGTCGTTACGCTAAAGCTCCAAAACGGCTGAACCAAATCATATACTTCCTTTAGGGGTTTGTTTGTTATTACCACGCGCAGGTCATGTTATAAAATCAGAACAAAATATTAGGGGGGCGTGGCACCTCCCATACAAACATTTTTCTTCAAGGTGAATATCTCTAAATGGGTTTAAGGTAGGGACCTGGAAATCGGTACAGACCTATAGGATAACAACACCATTCTCACTCATAAAACTGGGGGTTAACCAAAAAGGGGGCGTGGCACCTCCCATACGAATGAAATACTTCATAGTCGATATCTCTGGAAGTATTCATGTTAGACCACTGAAATTTGTTAAGGGATTATATGAGATCGACCCCTACCATCTCCAAAAAAGCTGGGGATAACGAAAACGGGGGCGTGGCACCTCCCATACAAATGAAATATTTCATAGTCGATATCTCTGGAAGTATTCATGTTAGACCACTGAAATTTGGTAAGGGGTTATATGAGATCGTTCCCCACCACCTCCAAAAAAAACTGGGGATAACGAAAAAGGGGGCGTGGCACATGTCAGACGAATGAAATACTTCATAGTCCATATCTCTGAAAGTACTTATGTTAGACCACTGAAACGTGGTTAGAGGTTAGATGAGGTCGATCCCTACCACCTCCAAAAAAACTAGGGTAACGAAAAAGGGGGCGTGGCACCTCCCATACGAATGATATACTTCATAGTCCATATCTCGGGAAGTGTTTAGGTTAGACCACTGAAATTTCTTGAGGAGTTAAATAAGATTAATCCCATCATCTCCAAAAAAACTGGAGATAAAGAAAAAGGGGGCGTGGCACCTCCCATACGAAGGAAACATTTCATAGCCCATATCTCTGCAAGTATTTATGTTAGACCACTGAAATTTGGTGAGGGTTTATATGTGATCGATCCCTAATACCTCCCAAAAAACTCGAGTTAACGATAAAGGGGGCGTGGCACCTCCCATACGAATAAAATACTTCATAGTCCATATCTCTAGAAGTATTTAGGTTAGACCACTGAAATTTTGTGAGGAGTTATATAAGATCAATCCCGGACACCTCCAGAAAAAACTGGGGATAAGGAAAAAGGGGCCGTGGTTTCTCCTATATGAAGGAAACATTTCATAGCCCATATCTCTGCAAGTATTTATGTTAGACCACTGAAATTTGGTGAGGGTTTATATGTGATCGATCCCTAATACCTCCCAAAAAACTCGAGTTAACGATAAAGGGGGCGTGGCACCTCCCATACGAATAAAATACTTCATAGTCCATATCTGTAGAAGTATTTAGGTTAGACCACTGAAATTTTGGCGTGGTTTCTCCTATATGAAGCAGATAGGGATATGGTTTAAATAGATATAGGGATCGGGTTAGAGAAACAGACAGGGAAATAAATTTGTGGCAAGACAACGTCTGCCGGGTCAGCTAGTTTTTTTATATAAAAAAAAAATTATTTTTTCAGAGTTCTTATATTGACTTCATTGAGAATCGAACTCAGGTCCCTCGAACGCTTCACCAGGGTGGCACTATGCCAACATTTACTTTTTCTTGTCACTTTCTAATTGCATATTTGTTCTATATGACACCTTGCTTTTTGTTGCTTCCACCGGGAATCGAGCTCACACGCTTTGACTGCTGCACGGACGTCTCTACCACGAGGCTATCGCGTATTGATGTTTGCTGCTGTCTCATTGCAGCTATGTTCTATTGTTATTTTGAGACAGGGTAGTATATTTTCAAGAAGAAGTGTTCTTGTTTTAAGACCACAAAGTGTTTGATTATTTCTTTCATTTCATATCATCTGCATTACAAACCAATGTAATTCGCAGATAGTTTATGGAATTTTCTTTATATAAGTAAAGTTATTCCTATTTGAAGCTTTTTACATCTTATTTATTGATTTGTGTATGTAATGGTTTTGTTTTAAGAACAACATTCTAATATAAGTACTTTATTCTTATTTGAAGCCTTTTGCATCTCAATTTCAAAAACAAGAACGAAAAATTCGTATTCTAAGAATATTTAAGTACGAAAAATTCTTGAAATTTTAAGAATGAAAAAAATACATTTAATTCCGGTCCGACTTAATTTTAGAATTCGCTTTTTCTCTGAGTGAAGGAACATGTGCTTCCTTCCACTTCACAAAGCTCCAAACGCGAGCTAGTCTATGACTTTAATTCAAACGAACTTCGGCTGTATCAAGGCCACACCTTGATCCCAAGAGTTCTTTCTAGAAGGTCACGACATTTTTGCCAGCCTAAATACCCATAAAATCTTTACACTCGATTTGTATACAAAAAATCTGTTTTAGCTTTAATACATTTCAGTTAACAGCCCTCGTGAGACAGAGGTATCCATGCTGAGCAGGCCTCTTTAGTCCTTGCAGTTTATTTTCAAGTGGAATTATTTATAATTTATTTATATGTATGTCTGTGTGTACATTCAACATGCAAGCAAAACATATTAAAGCATTATCAAGACAGCTTCTCATTACTTTACTCCACAAAAGACATTACTCTCTGCCATGTGCGGAGGATATGCCACGCCGAACTGTTTGAAGTCTCTGACGAAAGGCGGGCGTTTCAGTGTGTCTGCATGTGTGGCACTGCGTTGAATAAATTTGTACAAACGTGTCTCGCATACTAAAATTGGAAAATGTGTGGCATTCCAGCACAGGGAGGATGACTACCTCGCATCGGACGATCGGGACGCAGTAGACATAGAAGGGCTGATTTGATGATGACGCCGTTAGTTACACTCGATGCCACTTTTGTGTTGGCTGATGTGTTTGTGTTAGATGCACATACATGTGTGTGTTTTGTCTAAATGAATTTTTGGTTGGATGGATTTTCAAGTGAGTTCGGCAGTTTTTGGCTTGAGTTTACTTAAAGCGTAGCGACAGTTGGAGCCTGGAGGCTGTCGGTCGTACTGTTGGTTAGTTGATGGTGGCGCTGCAGCAAGATTTTGATTTCGTTACAATGCCAGTCACGCATAGTTGTATGTTGTTGTTGTTGTTGCGGTTTAACAGCAACGCCGTTGATTTCATTGCGCTCCACATATCATCTAACTACTCTTCTCATGAGTAAAACTCGACAAGTACATAGATTTTAACTTAGCAGTGTTTCGTCACAGTTTGATTTATCTTCATTTAGCCTGCATTTATTGAAGCTCAAATAAATTCATTTATAGACTGACTGCATTGTTGTTGTTTTCGCTGCGAAATAATTTGCAACAGCCAGTACAGCCGCCAGCATTAGTTTGAAGTTTCTTCCACCTGTCTCACCCGGCTTACCCATCACAATCCATTATTCACTTCGACCGAAGACCTGTCGCCATGCCAACTAAAATTATTCTCATCCTCACTTTCTTTATGGACTCTTTTGCATCATCGTTTTTAGAGCTAAATTTGTATTTATTGGCTGATACTTTAAATTAACTCCATTTAAAAATATTTACAGGTGCCAAAAGTTAGCAGAGCAAAGTCAGTGGAACAATAAACTACAAGCAGATGCCCACGACCTTCAGATTTTTCAAATCCTTCAACTCAGCCCAACTAGCGAGTTCATTTCTTGTGACAGAGTTTTTGATCATATATCATACCGGAAAAAAGCTACAATTTGAATATAGGGACTACGGCGCCATCTAGCGAGAAAAATATAGCCTGTGTCGCGAGGCATTGCCCAAAGAATAAACTGTAAAAATTTGGCAAAAAAAAGTCCGTTCGGTAGTTTTTTATAAAATTCGTCACACAAAAACCCCAACATTAAATACCCAGCGGGAGTTTTCTTATGATTTTCGAAATTTTCCATTTCGGAAGTGGGCGTGGTTGGGAAGCGATTTCGTCCAATTACAGCAGGTATACTCCCTATTATGCTAGTATACCTTGTACCAAATATAATCGTTCCACAGTAATCAGTTTAAAACTTATGAGACGTGAAATTTTCAAATATGGCTCCCTGAAAAGTGGGCGGTGCACGCCTACTTTTAAAAATTTATCACAAAATCATAATAGAATGACTAGTGGGTTCATTCTACCCATTTTAGCCATTTCCGTTACCGAATTACATATGCTATAGGTGATTTTTGAAATTTTCGATATCGGAGGGCGATTTTATCCAATTTCATCGGGTATACTCCCAACGATACTGTACGCTTTGTGCCAAATTTCATCGTTCTACCGTAATCAGTTAAAAAGTTACGACCAGTCGCATTTTCAAAATGCCTCCCTTAAAAGTGAGTGGTGCCACGCCCACTTAAAAAAATGTATCAAAAAATCATTATCATGCCAATTCTAAACAATTTTTCACTAGTGAACCGGTGCAAACCGTTACATTAGCGCAAATTCCGAATTAACTCCGGTTTTGGGAGTTAAATTGAGCATAATCTACTTTATAAACTCCCAAAAATGAAGAAGATTTGAGCGGCCACAACAAAATCTTCGCTGGCAACACTTTTCAGCTAAATAAACAAAAACTGCAAGAAAACGCATATTTCTTGCAGTTTACCGCTATTTGCCGCCGGCAATTGTTTATTTTATAGCAAGGACAACCACCAAAATAACGATTTACCGCTACTGGACACTAGAGTCACCAAAAAATAAACAATCCCCAGCGACCTCTAGTTTTAAATAGCAAGTTATACAAACAAAGCACTAGATGGCGCCGTTTCTTAATCTTCAATTTTGTGTGTGTCACCGTAAAATTTTGATCTGATTAAAGAAGATTTATTGGAGATAATCTCCGTGTGTGTATCCATAGTATTACCGAATTATGCCAATTTAGGTGATTTTCAAAACTTTCGATATCGAAAGTGGGCGAAGTGGAGGGCGATTTTATCCAATTTCATTAGGTATACTCCCTACGATACTAGTATGTTTTGTGTCAAATTTCATCGTTCTATCGTAGTCAGTTTAAAAGTTACGACCAGTGGCATTTTCAAAATGCCTCCTTTAACCGTGGGCGTGGCAACGCCGTAGAAAAATCATAAGAGAATAACTAGGGGGATTCACCAATAAAATTATATCATTTTAGCCATTTCGCCTACCGAGATATGTCAATTTATGTGATTTTCGAAATTTTCGATCATCCGATTTCGCCCATTTTTAACCTACCTAACTTGGCCAGAAAGTAACCTGTCTACAAAACTTCATGCAAATATCTCAATTTTTACTCAAGAACGGACATGCCTTAATGAACTTTTTTTTCCAACCTAAGAACTATGGAACTCTTTATCTCGATTATTTTGTGCCGTTACGTAGTACCGTTATGTGGGAAAATTACAATACCCTTGTACTAGTATTAGTACGCTGGGTATAATAAGAGGCCCCCTCCTAGCTCAGCCAACGAGGACTGGCCTGATCACGCCATCTCTCACAGAGTTAATTCTACAAAAGAGACTTCTCCGCTATTCGCACCACCTGATGTCCCCTCAGGTAAGCGGGGTAAATCTTCCAAACGTTTTAAGAACGAAGGATATGAGACTTTTTGGACTAAAAACTTAAGCTATATTTTAATTCATTATGCAAAGGTTGCTGTGTTTTGTAGCATGATGTCGAGAAGCCAGTATTGAGGTGTTTCCTGCCGTATCTCGACAGGCAACTTTGTAGGCTACTGTTCCCTAGCGAACTATCTCGGCCAGCCAGACAGTCCGGGTGAATTAATGGGTGCCTTCTTCTACAGAGCCTATCTCTGCTAATCCTTTCAAAAGAAAGCCATGATATTTGTTTCTGGAGAGTGAAAATTCAGAATTATGTTGGCTTCCTTAAATCTGTTTTCTAGATACCAATCTCGGCCTTTCAAACAGGCCGGTGATTTTATAGGTGTCGTGTTTCTTAAGAGCATATCTCTGGATGGGACCCACGATATTTGTCTTTAAGGAGTGGATATTCTGGTAGTATTTTTACAGTCAAAACTGTTTTCTCCTAGGAACCTTGACTATCATTTCAAATGGGATCTAAAATCTTTGTTTTGAAAGATAGGATATTCTGGTAAGATTTTTAGATACAAATTAGCACGTCACCTAAAAACTGTTTCCTGGATACCTGTCTGTGCCCTTCAAACTGTCCGATGATGTAATGGATCGGCTATTGTTTCGAGAAGTGTGTGTTTTGAGGGGGTTGGCTATCTTGAGAGTATATGATGGATGTCTAGTTCATTGACCAACCATTTGATGGCGTATGCATACTAGTTCATTGCTGATTAGCTTCAAACCAGTCAAGGCCAAACTACTCAGCAAGCAATATAGTTCATTGACTATACATTTTCATTCATTCTGAATTTAAACTGAAAAAGGTGTAGTCAGAAAAAGTCTAATCTATTTTAGAAAAATACTAGTTAGAAAAATTCCATTTCATACTACATTATTATTATAAGGCCTTATTACACCGCAACCATTAGAACGATCTATTGTAGTACATGGTACTATGCAAACATTTGAAATTTTTGGTTTGCTTCTGTTTTTTCGCTTGTACTTCACAGATGCTTTTTCGTGTTTGGGTAAATACAAATATGATGCTGATGTAGATATGATCTAGTATGTCAACTGCTATATTTCTTGTGTATATACACAGACAAGGCTCTGGTAAAATCAACAATCTCGTGCTGTTATCCTGAAGTTGGCCAAATTTTGATTGTTTGAACGTTAATTTTTGTAGAAGTAACTGCATTCAGATCTTTTATGATCCCTCTAGATCTTTTATGATCCCATTTTGGTCAGGTTTGTTTGGATGTCCGGCACCCTGGGGATTGTTGCCACCTTTCGTTGGCTTGACGGAGTTTGTACTCCTTCAGCAACTCCTTCGGCAAACGGCTTATGCAAGCTAATGCTTGCTAAGTTGACTGCAGGGTGGTTTCGCATGAGATCCAAAATGTTTTCTAGCAGTATTTCTGAATTAAAGAATTTTTGTTTACTCTTAAACTGAATTAAATAAATTTTTAGCCATTCGTCCTTATAACCCAGAATCGCTTAAATTTCACCAAAATTTACACACAGCAAACATTAAATTTCAATTTGGTGCTCGCATCAATTTCATACACAACTGAATGAGAAAGAGCCATATAAAATGTACATAAAGTAAGTAATAAGCGCCAAAATTATTTTGCGTCAAATTTAAAGTAGTATGAAAAAATGAAATTGGGACCATATTTCGTTGGTTAACGACAACAACAATGACAGCACCAGAGACGGCTAAATGGGACGTAACGCAATGCGATGTAATGTGATGCGGCGTAAAATGAATGCCAGCGAGGGAAAATGAGAAATGAAGAAGAGGATTTCCACTGAAACTCAACAACGAAAACTGACAATACAACAACAACAAAAGTGCAAGAAAACTTTGTTGTGAAAAGTAATAATAATGGCAAAAACTGTGCTGAGGGGCGCCATATAGGAGCTTAAAAAGGTGGGTTGGGTACAAAAGGGATCCAGCTCAAATGGCACATAAAAGCGCACAAACTTACACACACCGAGCAAAATGATATAAAATGATATACATAGCACAATTTATATACTTAGAACTACTGTTGATTTTTATGCATACCCAACAGAGACCGCAACGCCTGCAACCCGAGCCCCGCCGACCCCATTTTAGCTCACACATACACAGTGTACCCAAGTCAAGCATAAAATGTAACATAAAGTATAGACGAGACGATGCGAGGTGGCAGAATTACTCCATTAAAAGCAAAAAGCAATGCATCACAAAACAGGCAAAGGTGAGGAGGTGGAAAAGTGGACGGATGGTTTGAGGTCGTTATAAATATAATAGAAATGCAGTCAGCTAGCGACGAGCAGCGAAAGGTAGTTAGGAAAACAAGTGAAGGCACTCTGGGCAACCCCCCTACAGACACAGAAGTAATATGCACACTAGGGTGACTTTACAAAAATTGTATGTAGAAACTTCCAAACTTTTGAGGTAAACCGTTTGATTTTTAAATAAATAAATTAAATGTGTTCCCAATTTTAATTTTCTTTCGGTTTTATACTTTTATCTCTTATTTTTTAAACTTTTTTTAGATTTTTTATTTTATAATTTTTTTTTTTTTTGTAGATATCATTTTTTCTTCTCAATAAATAATTGTTTAATTTTTTTTTCAAAATTGTTTATTATAAATCTTTTTTTTTAAATGTTTTTTATAAATTTATTTTAAATTACGTTTTTTTTTAATAAAGGTTTTTATAATTTGTTTTTTTTTTTGTACTTATGTACTTTTTTATACATTTTTTTACACAACTTTTTGATAAACATTTTTTATACAATTTTTTTAATTTTTTTTTTATTTTTTTTATTTTATTTTTTATTTTTTTTTTTTAGTTTTATTTTTTTTTTAGTTTTATTTTTTTTTTTTTTAATTTATTTTTTAGTTAATTTTTTATATATTTTTTTTTTGTAGTTTATTTTTTTTTTAATATTTTTTTTTTTTAATTTTATTTATTTAGTTCATTTTTTTTTTTTGAAGTTTATTTTTTTATTTTTTTTTTAAGTTTATTTTTTGTTTTTATTTTTTAAGTTTATTTTGAATTATTATTTATTTATTTCACTTTTATTTATTTTAGTTTTTTACTTTTATTTATTTTAGTTTTTACTTTTATTTATTTTAGTTTTTTACTTTTATTTATTTTATTTTTTCCACCTTTTTTACCTTTTATTTATTTTATTTACTTTTCATTTCTTTTTTTTTTAATTTTTTTTTTCAAGCTTATTTTCTTTAAGTTTATATTTTTTTAGTTCTTTTTTAAGTGAATTTTTTTAGTTCATTCTTTTAAGTTTATTTTTATTTTTGTTATTTTTCTTAATTTTTCTCTAATTTTTTATTTTTATTTTTTATATTTAATTTTTTTAATTTTTTTTTATTTTTTTATTTTATTTTATTTAATTTCGACACAAATATAAGCGCAAATTTAACAAAAACAAAAATCAACTTTTGTGTTGAGTACCTACCCCAGCTCCAATAAATTGAACATGAAATAATTTCTTCCTTCTTCTTTAGTGAAACAAAATATCCAATCCACCCTAATGCTCACAAACATACACAAACAAGTTTTATCATCAACATCAATAGCCATACATATATTTCTACGTACAACCCAACCACCCACTGACCTGACGCAGCAGCAAAACGTCACAACAAAATCCTGGCAAATTAACACAGCCCGTCCAACAATTCACTGCTGATTGTAAGGTTTCTAGTGGTAGAATATTTACTTTTTTATACAAGTCCATGTTTGTAGGAATGTGTGTAGGCTTGAGAACAGATGATAGCAGTAGATTGGCGGCTCAGCGCACAGCACGACGGCAGTGGCAGCGCTGTTGAGCTGCTGAATGGGGTCGTTGGGTTGCGTTACTGTGTGGAATGTGTGTGTGACTGCATTGACTGTGGTTGGGGGTGGTGAAATGACATCCTAAATAATATCAAAGTTGACGCTTGCTGATGTTAGTCGCAGCGACGAGCAGCGCAGCGTAAATTTGAGATGAAACATATAATGGCAATATTTGCTGAGTGATGAAGGGACAAAGTCCGGTGAGTTGGTGTATTAAGAGTTGCCGTTGAATTTACATTTAAAGATTTTATAGTACTGAAAGGTAGTTAAATTAAGTTATACCTGAGCAAGCAAGCTTCCCTCGTTTGTTACCCACATTCGAAGAGTTTACCCAATATTAAAAGAATTTTAAATAGGTAGTAACCCAGTAAAAATATTTCAAGTGTCAAGTTAAGTGAAAAAGATTTAATTGCAGCAGATAAGCTATGTACGAAATTTCTTAAAAAATTTTGTCTTTGTGATAAGATACAAAGAATAAATGTAACAGACTTAGGCGACAGCCCTACTTATAAATATCCATAAAATATATGACGTAAAATAGCTTACGCTTGATATCCATTAGGGTGGGTCGCTTTAATAACCCATAGCGTTCCATCGATTTTCCGATAGGTTTTGGGCTCAGGAAAAAAAAGTTCCACTAGCATACAAAAAAAAAAATAACTTTCGAGCCTGCGAAATTTCACTTTTTTGATTTTTTTTCGACTTTGATTTTTAAGGGTTTTTTGAACTGACGCTTATCATTACTTAGGTAAGGAAAATATTAAAAATGCTTTTATTTACCAAATGAATACTATAATTGGGTTTTATCAATAAAAAAATCTGAAAAAAAGAGTCGTTTTTCGACCAAAATTCTTCTAAAACTCTATTAAATAAATTGTTTTTTTTTTTTTCAAAAAACGCCATTTACCACCATCTTACCATCTTAAGCACATGCATTCACTTGGGACTACGCCGATTGACACGGAAAAAATATATAAAAAATGATTTGGAGCCTTGAAAAAAAAAATCGAAAAATTCGATTTTTCGACCAAAACAAGTCCCAAAAGCCGAAAATATTTTTTTTTTTTTTCAAAAAACTGTTATTGCCATCGTTTTAAGCGCACAATTTTAAGTGGGTCAGGATATATGAGACAAATTCGTTTTCATCGAAAACGTTTTTACATGTATGCTGAAAAAACCCATAAAAAATGGGTAAACGGGTGAATTTTTTGACCAAAACATTCCCCAAAACCGAAGAAATAATTTTTTTTTCAAAAAACTGTTATCGCCAACGTTTTTAGCGGACATTTTTGAGTCGGATAGGGTATAAATGAAAATTTTAGAATCAAATGAAATTTGTTTTAGTAGGTCATGAAAAAAACCTTAAAAATCAAAGTAAAAAAGAAATCAAAAAAGTGAAATTTCGCAGGGTCGAAAGTTATTTTTTTGGGTATGCGTAGTGAAACTTTTTTTCCTGAGCCCAAAACCTATCGAAAAATCGATGGCACGCGTCCATACAAATCGACCCACCCTAATATCCATATTTGCAAGCATATGCATATCTCACTTAATTTTAAAACAATTTTAAAAAGGTGGTAACCCTGTAAACACATTTTAAGTGGCAACAATTAAATACTAGAAGAAATTCAGAATATTACCTACATATTTTCATAGTTCATCGAAAACAACTTGACCCAGTTGTCGATATAATAGTCGATATGAAAAAAGTAATATAATGGATTGAAATGGCAACTGTGGTTAATAGGGCTAGGCGGCAACCCTGGATGATAACTCTATTCAGAAATATTTTTGTACGACTTAAAATATTTTTCGTTTAATAACTAGTTGAGCATATCTGACTCAATTTTAGTCAAAAATTGAAATATTTGGCAACCAAGAAAACACATCCTTAGTAGCAACACCTATACATATAAAAAGTCTGAGAACGAAACATTTTAAACGCTCTTCCCATTAAAACTGAACCAACTTCAAGAATTTTAAAGCATTTTTATCTTACACAACTTTCGCTTATGGCAACACTGTCTCTTAAAATACCATCAAAACCGGCGAGTTGGTGGGTGGTGATAGTAACAGCAACGAATCAGACCAACGAGCAAAACAATAAACTGATGAAAAGTTTGTGGCAATGTAAGTATGTATGTGCATAGGAAAGCGCATTAATGCTTTTATATTGTATTTTTGTTTGAAGTAAAATATTAGTTGGGACGGTAGGTGGGTGAGAGAGGTAGAAGTGAAAATAATGAAAGTGTGTGCGCTATAGCTAATGGTTTTATATACATACATACATCCACTAGACAAAGTTGGAAACATAAACAAATGTGCGAGTTTATACATAGTTCAGTCGTACGGGGCTGGCAACAGAATTAGGGAAGTTAATGCTCGATTTTTTTTATACATATATTTTATTTTATTTTTTTATTAAGTTTTTTATTATATTTTATTTTTTATTGTATTTTATTCAATTTTTTTTTAACTTAATTTTATTTTTTTGTTTTTACTAAATTTTTCAATTTGTCGTTTTATTTTATTTCATACAATTTTTTTTAATTTTTTTATTTTTTCGTTTTTTTATTTTTTTCTTATTTTTTTTATTTTTATTTTTTTTTTTATTATTTTTTTTTATTTTTTTTTTTTATGATATATATTATTTTCTCATTTTTTTATTCCGGCGGAAATGCATTTTATAATAACCAAGGTAGGTTGAAGGTTTTGGAAGATGCTTGTTTGCAGCATCATTGTTAGTGTCTCTACTGGTATGAACACCACTGTATACGCGTATAGTATAAATACATAGCTTTAGACAGCCATATAAATTATGTACACATTTTTATACATAGCAAAACATAGAAATACATCCACACAGGCAAATACACAAACAGACGTAAGCTAGGATAGCTTTTGATATCGATTTTCTGATTTTCTGTGCAGCACAGCAGCGGCAGCCGGATGATTTGAAATGAATGTACGTACATATGTACATACAGTGAGGGTATATAATATATCACAACATACTCGACTATATACAAAGTTCAGTGGAGGCGTATGTTTTGTGCGGCAAAGCTTAGTTACAAATTTAAATGTTGCTTTAGTTGCTTCTTCGACTTTTGTTTATATTTTTTTATATTGCTAGCAAATGTTGCTGATGCTGCGAAATTTTTTTGACTATTTTTATTGCTATTTTTATTGTCGTTTGTTATTGGATTAATGTTGTTGTAGTGCTGACAGCAGCAGTTTTGAGTTGCGTTAGATGCCCTGAATTAGGCAAAAAATTTGCACTGGAACAAGAACCGATAGTTTCATAGTCAACATCAACTTCTATTAAATACTTGCTGGGATGTACAGTATACCTACAAATAATTTGGGACATGTAAGAATTGATTTTCTGATTTCGAAATAAAGAAGGAAATCAGTTCTTACTAAAAAATTTGAGAGAAATTGAAATCTGTGTAAGGAAATAGCGCCGAAAAGTATACTTTGGCTGCTTATATTGGATGTTTTTCTATAATGAAAAATTAGTTTTTACTTTTATAAGTATATTCTCGATAATGTATCACTTTAAAAATGCCGCTATTTTCTTGCGTGGAATATGTCAATAAATTGATCAAATCGACCCAGTGTATTGGCGGTTTTGACGTTATAAATATTTGATTTTTAATATCAATATATCACATTAAAAATATTTCTATAAAACTTGATTTTTAGAAATCGGCCCAAAGGTAGGTACATATATACATACATAGATAACTTTTCACTTCAAAAATACCCCTATATTCCTAGGCGGCACGAATGTTTCATTTTAAACTTTGAACTAGAAAAATCGACCCAATGAATTAGCTGTTTTGTCGTTACAAAAACTTAATTTTGATTAAAAAAAAATTTTCTTTATTTCAAATTACCCCGAAAAATGGGATTTGACAAAAAATTGTCGAAACCTAGAGTGCCCCGAAGACAAGCATTTCTCCTTCCTGCTCGAGTATCTTAAATAACATAAAAAACCCAGTTGGTCTTAACCTTCTTCCTCTAATTTTTTGCTCGCATACTGTCAATGAATAAAATACAACGTCTCATCTATGAGTATCTGCCAACTTTTAATCATAATCTTCAGGATATGTACTCCCACATATTCGCACATCCATTATCAATCCCTGTATGCTGCTCGTTTATAAAATATCTTATCAGGCATGTATTTATGCAGCTGTTACATACATAACAAGTGCTTTTAATGCCTCTGATATAAATTATTTTTGCAACCCATAACCCCCAGGAATGTGCAAATCTACCCAACACATACCAGCACACACATCACGATGACGAGGAAGGCAACAAAAAACAAAATGAAACACATTTGAAAAGGAAGTCGGTATGTGAGAAAAGTTGTTAGCAAAATCATTAAAGTGGTTAGGGTTTCCATATTTCCATAGGTTTGAAGGGATTAGCGACTGTGCTGGGTTCCTGACAAAAAACATTGCAGGAAACGGAAAACAGTGCGAATAATGGTAACGACGATGGCGTTCTGCTTGTAGTCGTTGATGCTGTCGTCATGTGTCAGCATTGCCTTTTTAACATGGCGATACAAAAACATATCAGCATCTCAGTCTCTGTGCGCTGGCGGCGACACGGTAGCTTTACTCAGCGCTCTCCAGACCCACACCCACTGCAATGGGTGCTAGATGTATACATTACGGACTAGCAGCAGCAGCAACAGCCGCTGCAGAAACGAGTATTCTTGTTTTTCTTCAGTTAAGACTGAGCAGCGCACATCCATCTAGGAACAATGTCCAATAGATAGTGGCGGGCGGAAAAATTGCAGCAGAAAAACAAAATGGTATTATTCATTTCTAAATATCCGAGATGTTCGCGTTCAAACATTGAGATAAAAATTGTAAAATGGTTCAGATGAAATCTACAACATTTCCCAAGTCACCTTCAGTACGATTTAATATAGTCAAATAGTTTGTGTGATTTTTCGAAATATTGAGACTGTCACGTTCCATAGACTGCAAAACTGTTATCACCTGCCAGTACCAGTCTCCAGTGGCTTCATAACTAGCTGTCAATGTGACCTGTATTTATTCAGTGTCATTCAAACGCTCTAGTGGTTCAGCCCCTTTCGGGTTACATTGACTAGAATATGCTCGTTGTAGATATTCCTGTCGTAAGAGGCGACTGAAATCCACATCTAACCCCGTTTTCAGGCCAACGAAATCGTAGTCGTGGGGCTATAACCCGGCGTTCCAGATTTTTATCCAGCAAATGACTGCCAATATCAGTACAGCACGGTTTGGTCCGTCACAACCCGTTTCATGAATCAATAAATAGACTAGTTAACAATTTTAAAGTTGTTTTGAAAACATAAAGCTGTTAGCAAAGGTTCTGATATCTCGATTCGTCGAGCAAAACTCTGATCTACCTAGAAGAATGTTCGGTACCGAGAGAGGGCTCACTATGCGAAGGTGTTCGATTTTTCTTTTTCGATTTTCGCTTCAGAGACCCGTTGAGACTAAAGACTTTGAGAACCAAATGCTAAAAATACTTTGAAAATCTAATATGTTTCGACTGCTGAGTGGAATTTCACGATATTTGAAATATTTTTGAAAAACGTCTCAGAACAGTTTTCAATAACGCCCTGTTTTCAAAGCGCCCTACCTCAACTAAAAACGTTTTGAAGTTTCATCGAGATAGGTCGCTTTTTCTTCGCTCTAGAGTCGATATATTTGCAAAATCCGTATTTATGATGCGATTCTATTCGTTTCGGTCACGTATGTTTGAAAAAAATAAACCCGCTAGATGGCGCTGGTGTCGAAATGTTTAACAGTCCCGTGTTTATGGTCCGTTTAAGTAAAAAATTAAAAAAAAAATGTGAGAAGTTGACGCCATAAGGAGGAATGCTATTAAAAAAAATCATATTCAAAAATAAATCGATTTGAAGATTTTTTGTGGTACTGTCTGTATGTTTAGAATTGAATGAAATCGTCATTGAGTATTGCTAGACGCTCAACTCAAACTTTAGGATCCATTTTAGACCTAAGCATTTATTTTTTAGCAGAGTGGTTTGAAGATTTTTGTTTGATTCGAGAATACTACTAGCGAAATATTTTTTGTTGAAACTTGTGGAGCTATTTTTTTTATCGCACCTGTGTACTGCGCTGCTTTCCTACACGCCTCTGCTGGCATCTAAGATAGTCTGCTGCAGCGAAAAGTAATTTCGTGCTCATTTTTATTTTGTAGAGCTGCCCCACCTCCACCTCCATCTCCATTTATTCTTTCTTTTTCACATTTTTTTTTCGCTCATCACAACTTATTTATTTATTCATTCATTTTATTTATATTCGCCTCAGCTTTTATTTTGATTTTTTGTTGTTGGCTGCAACATAAGTTTTGTATATTTAATTTTATATACTTTGAATACATAAGCGCCCATATCTTCTATGTACTCAGTATGTATGCATTTACCATTTGGGTGTGCCTGGTGCTGCTCTGCTTTAGCTTCTGTCGTCGGTGTTGGTGCTTGGCGCTGTCTAACTCCAGAACACCACAAAGGCATTTGCAGCAAATTTAATTTGAAGGCAAAAGAAGAAAATTGGTGCTTCAATGTTTTAGGGCATTTAAGTCGTACATTATTTTGATCTTTATTTTTGTTGCATTTTTGTTTTCATGGAGATTTGTGTGGCTGACATTATTTTTATACGTTGAAATTACGTAAATTACTTAAATTTGTGTCTTAACTCAGCAAAATTTTGATTAAATTTTTGTGCGAAAGTGGAGAATTCAATAATACAGAGACTTTACTCCATTGGGTTAATAAGCACAAAAGTGACGGTGAAGTTTTTGACGGAAATTAGGTTAATTTATTATTGCCTCACTTTGAGTTTTTTAATAATACCGCATGTTTTGATTTCAAAGTAGTACTGAGTTCACTGAAGGCACCGATGTTCTCAGGTGATAAGGTTTGATAATCTTTTTCTTTAAACTTTTTCTTCATCATCATCATTTATTGGCGCTTAACCGCCTAAGCGATTTTGGCCGTTGCCTATCAAAGCACGCCAGTAATTCCTTTTTAGCGATAACTGACGCCAATCGGAAACCCCAAGGGAGTTCAAGTCATCCTCCACCTGTTGTTTCCATCTCAGTCGAGGCCTCCCCCTTCCTCTGCTGCCGAATTCAGGCGACGATAGGAAAACCTATGCTGGAGCTTCTTTGTCCATTCGCAAAACATGACCCAGCCAGCGGAGCCTTTGGGCTTTAAATCGCTGGACTATGGTCAGGTCTGCGTAAAGCTCGTACAGCTCATCGTTAAATTTCCTTCGATACTCGCCGTTAGCATCACGGGAAGGACCATAAATCTTCCGGAGAACTTGTCTCTCAAATACTCCAAAGGCCATCTCATCTTCTCTTGACATTGTCCATGAAGCTGAGCCATACATCAGGACAGGTATGATGAGAGACTTATAGAGCGTGATCTTTGTTCTTCGAGAGAGGACTTTACTTCTCAACTGCCTACTCAGTCCAAAGTAGGACTTGTTGGCAAGAGTAATTCTCCGTTGGATTTCTAGACTGATATTATTTTCGGTGTTAATACTGGTTCCCAAATAGACGGAAGTCCCTCACAGTTTCAAATTTGTAACTTTCAACAGTGACATGGCTGCCAAGGCGCAGCTGCGCCGATTCTTTCTTTGATGACAGCAAATACTTCGTCTTGTCCTGGTTGACCGCAAGACCCACTTTTTTCGCTTCCTTATCCAGTCCAGAGAAGGCAGCGCTTACGGCGCGGTTGTTAAGGTCAATGATATCAATATCATCGGCATACGCCAGCAATTGCACGCTCTTGTAATAGATTGCAACGTTGCGGTTTAGCTCTGCTAAGCTTTTTCTTATAAGAGCTTTATTTAGTGCAATAGGTTCCTTCGTGGTGAGCTGTTATAGGGAAGGATCTATTTATCCGACAAGATGTAGGATAAGTCCAGCGATTTCTCAGTTAACTCGAACCCACATATCCAGAACAGACGGTAAGGATTGACATAAATCAGAATCCTGTAATTTCGTTTTATAGGGTTTCGTACCCCTCTTCCGTCGTACAGTTTAGACTCGGAAACTTCATATAAGCTCCCCTTTACTCTGATATCGATGGTATTTAAGTGTAAGCTACACTCTAAACTGTTTATTATAATTTCACGACGATGACCGTAGGCAACAGGTTGCCGACTCTTTTGGGCAAAAGGAAGAGAGCCAACCAAAATCTACGATTATAATCACTGTTAATATCTTCAAAAATGTTGGAGTGTAAAGCTCTTTGCAGGCTTTCGCAGGATCTTGTCGCTACCATCCACCACTTGATAAACTTCAAGTCCAAACTTTCGTCAATAACTCCGAAACCGATTGAGTTATCGAAGTAAATTCCGTGCCCTATTATACAATTTCACTAAATCGGGCCTGACTTTTATTTTTTATTTTCATGATCTAAAATATAATACCAATTTGATACTTACATATAAAAATTACGGATTTATTAACATTGTTTTGTAAACGTACATACCTGAAAAAGAAAACAAAATCTATAAGGTTTTGAAATTGAAAAAATGTGTTGTAGTAAATATTATAGTTAAACTAGTAGACTCGCAGATATTATCCTATTACCTACGCACAGAAGAACTTTCATGTAAAATCAACACTTTTTCAGGTTATTTTATTTTAACATGAAGCCAGTTGAAAAGCTTGATTTCGTGTTAAATTAACAGGACTCTGTTAAATTAACAGGACTCTGTTAAATTAACAGGACTCTGTTAAATTAACAGGACTCTGTTAAATTAACAGGACTCTGTTAAATTAACAGGACTCTGTTAAATTAACAGGACTCTGTTAAATTAACATGAATCATGTTGAAAAGCTTGATTTCGTGTTAAATTAACATGACTGTTAAATTAACATGACTCTGTTAAATTAACGTGACTCCGTTAAATTAACGTGACTCTGTTAAATTAACATGATTCAGTTAAATTAACATGATTCAGTTAAATTAACATGATTCAGTTAAATTAACATGATTCAGTTAAATTAACATGATTATGTTAAATTAACATGACTCTGTTAACCCAGATATGCCCATGGCCAGACCGCGAAGATTTTTAAAATACTTTTCAGTTATATTTCCTTAAAATTACAATAAAAAGACATTTTTGTTGTGGTTTTATAAAAATTTATTTGAAAAAGTGATTTTTGGAGCCGTCCTATATATAGGACATTGTTAAATTAACAGGACTCTGTTAAATTAACAGGACTCTGTTAAATTAACAGGACTCTGTTAAATTAACAGGAATCTGTTAAATTAACAGGACTCTGACCTTTGTATTCATTAAGGAGGCCTAAATCGTAGAGTTTGGATGATGGTCTTCCGTTATGACCTTGATTTCACAAAACATATGAGCCTATGTTGGAATGCGATACGTTTACAAATAGACTATTACATGGTTCATGTTTCTCACACATTTGTTTTGGGACCAGCGAAAACATCCTCGTCGAAATGCACATCAAAATAGTTTACCTTCAATTAGATCAAGTTTCATGATCCATAACAAAAAGAGCTCCCTTTATAAGTTGTCAAGATTTTATCATACAAACTTTAGACGATCGATTGGCATTTTTTTATGACGTGATATGACTCGTACCCCTCTTTAAACTTATGAGTTGTCTGACAGTGACGTTATCAATTCAATCGGGGTGGTTTTTTGCTGCATGAGTGCCAGGCGTCACTGCAAATACTTTCACCAAATGACTTAAGAAAAATCTCATAAAATTTAATTGAACGCGTCTTGTTTTTACTTCCAGACGCAGTGCCATATTCGTTCGAAGGAGCAAGGGCAGAAGGGTTCAAGTTTAAAATTTTTACAAAAATGTAGACTACTTTATTAGAGCTACGAACTATCTATAAAAGAGCCTATGTTGTTGTTGTAGCGAGGTGTAGCCCTGCCTAAATGTCAGACAGGGTCACCCCGAGTGTATTGCTCTTGGCCGGGTCGATATAAGAAAACGGCCCGGGTTGTTTCGGCACGATGGGTACAGCACAAGTACTGGTACCGTTCTCGTAGAACCGGCAATACAAGAAACTAGCCGTGTAGGCCATGTAGGTCATTTAGCGTTACCCAGGGTGCACCAACGGGGAGGCGACCTACTTTTACACCCTCAGAATCCTGTAGTTATAGACGAATATGGATAGGGATAGGGACAGCAAAGAGGATAGAGGAAAAAGAATAGATTAGGACGAGGAATAGGGAGAATATAAAAGAGGAAAAGGAGGAGAAAGATGTAGCAGAGAATAAAAAAGACAGATGGACAGGGAAATAGAAAATTTATAAAATGCGCGAGATTAAAGTTTTGAACAAGACAAAAAGTATCCTCATCTCTTAACTACTCAGCTTCAAAGTTCTGCTATGAAGTAGCAAGTAAATTTCGGCATTTTTATGCATTTCTTGGCATAACTGACAAAGACATTCTAATAATATTATTTACGACTTTGTCACATAAGAGAGAATTAAAGCCAGCCACCCACCACCAATAACAGCTGCAAAGCAAAAATTGGCACTCTCAACGTCACGCACATTCTTCGAAAAATATTTATACACCAAAATAGCAACACAGAATCTTACTCATAAAAAAAAATTGATTACTTTGCTAGTTTCTCAATGCTATCTTAAGTAAGCTTCTGTGTGTGTAACCAAAACATTATGCGCCTTCCCTGAGGATTTTTTAGAAAAATGCATGCATGTCGAGTTTTCTATAATGTCAACTAATATAGTTGAGTTTTGAATGCTACTTGTGTCAAACCCATACGATACCACAGCTTACCCTACAATAAACACCCTTACACCTTCACCAAACCAGTATGTGTTAGTTCTTCCCCACCACCACGCCCCAAATGCTTATCAGTCACCTACTAGAAGCGCTTAAAAAGGGAAACCGAAAAGCAGTCAAGCGGCAAGTAGCAAAATATAGTCAACTGATAGTTTGTGTCAGATAGAAGCAGAGAAAAAAAGGTAAGTGTGAGTAAAGTGAGGCAGCGAAATGATGTGTGAGGGTGCGGAATATTATCGACCGATGTGGCAGCCATTTTTTTTCAAAGTAGTTTGCAATCGTGGGTAGTAGACGTGAGTGGGTGGGAAAGCGCTCGTTTTTTTCAGTAAGACCCCCAGCAAGCTCTGCACTACAACGAGTAAAGTAACTAGGTGGTGGAAGATGGAGAATTAAAACAGCGCAAGGATAGACTAACTATAAAGTACAGGACGGACTTTTGATTTGTATAGTTTTACACTGATGAGAAAAGTGGTAGCTCCGCAAGCGTGTGACGGTACTATTTCGTGGGATATCCTTAAGCCTATCATATGCTATGGATACACACACGGAGAGAATTGTTCATTTTTTGGTGACATCTAGTGTCCAGTAGCGGTAAAATCTTAGTTTTGGTAGTATTCCTTGCTATTTTTTCTTTATTTATCGGTGACAGTAGCGCTCAAATCGTAATATCGTTTTCTGAAATCTGTTCAAATCTTTTTCATTTTTGGGAGTTTATAATGAAGATTATGCTCAAGTTAACTCCCAAAAGCGGAGTTAATTCGGAATTTACGCTAATGTATCAGCCCTAATAAATGCAATGTTTGGATCTTCCCAATACGACTTCAAAGCTTTTACGTCTGCTAGGGAAAGGGATAGGAATCGCGATAGGGAGGGAGAGTGAGAGAGGAAGAGAGATAGGATACTTTTGGCACGAAATCTCAGCAACAAACCAAAACTTGCACCTCCACGCCACAACCCTGTACTACTATCCAACTCACCACCCCCTACCAACTTTTTTGATTATTATTTGCCCTCATTCCGTCACACACACATATTTTAGCTTCGCTAGTGTTTAAAATATTTGCATACATAAAAGTAGACCGTCACAGATGCGAGAAATGAATGAAAAGGTAAGATAAGAACGGCATGTGCTCTTTGGAAGGGGGTAGGCCCTACAAATATTATGTTGTGCGGCGATAGGAAATTTCAGTTTGTAGCAGAAATACAAAATATCAGCTTCGCTTTTTGTTGTCATGCTGCTCACACCCTCTCTTCGTCCCTAGCTCGCTATTTAAGCTGGCATCAGTGTGCATTGAGGCTGTTACTTGTGGTGCAATATATTGCACATTAATGTTTTTTTTTCAAGTCCCTCTCAAAAGTTCTTTTTCCAAGCCCCTCTTCACACCTGTCCAAGTCACATGCAATTTTATATTACATTCCAAGAGCGCTTGCAGCTCATCTCCCTTGACGCATGCTTTATTTTATTTTTATTTTTTTCATTGCGGCTTTTTATTCGCTCATTATTTTGCATCTCACATTTCATCTTTTTTATTTTTGTGCATTTTGTTTTGGTTACTTTTCTGCAATCTTTTTGTCACCAATACAAATGTCATGCTTTTAGCATTTTCCGCAGTCATTCAGCCAGTAATATCGTTCGCATTCGCATCTCTTTCGTATTCATATTCACATTGTATTGCGAATTGAATTGAGGACACGATTTTTTTTCGTTCTGTTTTTGTTGATTAAAGGTACTTTTTAATTTTTTAATTTTTCAAAGTTTTTTTTGCTAATCGATTTTATTCTTTTGCTTTTAGTTAAAAAGATTTGTAAATATGCCGTGAAATTCTGTTCTATCCCTATCACCATCTCCATCTCCACCTCCATCTCTATCCTTACCTAGTAAGAAAGCATCCGTGCCAAAACTGACAAACAGCGTGAAGTTTGAATTTCTCTGGAACATAAGCTAGATGTTTTAAATTTTAATTAACATTTTTTATTTCCCCTAATTTTATTTTTTTATTTTTTATTTTTATTTATTTTTTATTTATTTATATTTTTTTCTTTATTTTTTTTTATTTTATTTTATCATTTTTATTTTTACACATATTTTTATTTTACTTAATTTTATTATTCTTATTTTTTTGTTTAATTTTTTTTTTTGTTTTTAGTTACATTTTTTTTTTTGTTTTTTTAGTAAAATTTAATCTCGTCAGTTAAAGGTTATTCTTATTTCTTTTTTGTTTAATTTTTTTTCTTTTTTTTTTTAGTTACAATTTTTTTTTATTTTTTTTAGTAACATTTTTTTTAGTTAAATTTTTTTATTTTCTTTTTTATTTTATTTTATTATTTGTATTGTAATTAGAATTACTTAATCTGTCATTTTAATTTCATGTTATTTTCCTATTATGAGTTTATTTTCCTATGATCATTTTATTTTATACTATGTTTTAGTCTTTTTATTTATGTATTTTTATTCAATTTTTTATATTGAAATTTTTATTTTGTTTTTACTTTATTATTATTTCATTTTCTCTTTTTTTATTATTTGTCTCTCATTTGTATTTTGTTTTATTATTTCGTTTTATTTTATTACATATGTAATTTTATTTTGTTTTTTTTTTTTTTTTTGTTCTTTAATTTTTTTTTTTTTTATCTTTATTTTATTTTTTTTATCTTTATTTTATTTTTTTTTATCTTTATTTTAATTTTTTTTGTTGCCTTTATTTTATTATGTTAATTTTATTAGTTTACATAATTTTATTTTATTTATTTTTTTTTTTTTCATTTTATTACTTATTTGATTAGCTTTATTTTGTTCTATTCTATTTCCTTTTTTATTTTTATTTGATTTTTTTATTATTTTTCACATTTTGTTTTAATTTTTTTTTTCTTTTATTTTGTATTTAAAATTTTTCTGTTTTTTTTTTATTAAAATATTAAATTTTTTTATTTAAAATTAATTTTTTTATTTTATTTTCTTCTATTTTGGTTTTTTATTTTTTAATTTTGCATTTTGTATTGTTTTTATTCAAAAATTTAAATTTTTTTAATTTTTTTTTTAATTTTGTTTTTGATTTTTTTAATTTTTTTAAATTTTTTTTAATTTTTTTTATTTTTTTTAATTTTTTTAATTTGTTTAAATTTTTTTTCAATTTTTTTTTTTCAATTTTTTTTTTAATTTTTTAATTTTTTTTTCAAATTTTTTTTTTCTAATTTTATTTTTTTTTTTTTAATTCTTTCTCTGTTTTTTCTTTATATTTTTTTTTTTTTTTGTTTAATTCTTTGTCTGTTTTTTATTTATATTTTTTTGTTTGTTTAATTCTTTGTCTGTTTTTTATTTATATTTTTTTGTTTTGTTAGTTTTTTATTTGTTTTTGTTTTTATTTTTACTTTTGGTCTAGTATTTGTTTATTTATTGTGAATTAACCAAATGTTGAGTAATATTTAACCATCTGAAGAGCCTTGCCGTTCCGTTCTTCTTTCCCCTTTTTGCCAGACGCCAAGGAGCATGCAATCATAGAAAAGTCAAACAAAATATATCTAGATTCGAAAAACACGAAAAAAGAAACGGCTGACTGATCGCGCTTAGTTCGTGCATCTAAAGAGCAAAACAATTCATGTAGACAACGTCGTCGCCACCGGCCACTGACGGCAATGACGTGTATGCTCTGGGCAATTGTGCAGCGTATGTGTTGAGAGTACACACAAAACAGAACGAAGACGAAGTAACGAGTTCATTCAACTACCGAAAATAAGGCAAAAAATTAAGAAAAAACCTAAATGCGCCATTACGTGGTGGCCTTCATAGAGCAGGAAGGTAGGCAAGCAGGCCAGCCAAGCCGATAAGCAGACAATCAAGCAATCAGGGAGGTGAGCATGGAACACAGGTAATAAAGCAAATGCAGGGCAAAGCAGAGGAACACAAAGCAATGCCCAGTTGAAGGTAGCCAGCGAGCGAGGCGGCAAAGTAGGCAAATGAAACTGAAAATGCGAAGAGTTAACGAATTTTTTATATTTAAAGTAGCGTGCGCTAAGCAAATCCAGAAAGGACAGAAGCAATGCGAGAGTGAAAAAAAAAATTATTTAAAATTGCATGAGTTTGATGTTGTTAATGCAGCTGCAGCTGATTTTCAAATAATTTTTTTTTCGCTTTTAATGCGTCCTTTTGTAATTGCTCTTTCAACTTTGTTTGTGACTTTTGACCATTTTTTTAAGCCGCTTCTACTGGTTTTCGGGCAACAAATGCTCAGTCGACAGATGTACAGAAGCAACCAATCGAAAACATCTGAATTTATTTATATAACACTTTTTTATACCCAGTTGTAATGCATAAAAAAATGGTGATAGAATCATGTCCATGTGGCGGTCCGCAGATGCTGCGTGCCGCATGGTGTTGAAATTTAAATTTTCGAAAAAAAAATTATTTGACTGATGTTTAAAATAAATGAAATCAGTTGTTATTGTTGCAGCGCAGCTGACCTTGCCTCGAATGGGACACAATGTTGTAACAGCCCTAACTAACTACCCTTTGCACGGGTGCAATTAAGTGATGATAAATCATTGACGGGATCACGCTAACCCTTTTCAAAACCAGGTAATACCCAAGTAGAAAAAGGTGTGCTATGGATGAGCTTGTGGTTGATGGGGCAACTGAGGTGAAGGGTAAGTACAAGAGTTACTGTTAAATACGGGTTAATCTCGCGCGTGGTAGTTTAAATTCATCTGTGCTAGTTGTTGCTGCTTAGGACTCATACGGAGTGTGAAGAGATTAACATGGTTTAAAAATTACAATGGGCGTATTCTCTATTTATAAATCACTTTCAAAACATACAAACATGATGCGAACAATCTTACGAAAGAAAGGCTCTTTGGTAAAAATGAGTCATTCCTAATTGTAAAGTATAAATATCACTTAAACTTTAAAAGATCTTAAAGAAATATAAAAGAAACCCCTTATTCAAGCTAAAAATAACGAAGCAACATTGTAGTTGTTGTTGTTGTTGTAACGAGGTGTAACCCTACCTAAATGTTAGAAAGGGTCACCCCGAGTGTATTGCTCTGGCCGGGTCGATATAAGAAAACGGCCCGGGTCGTTTCGGCACGATGGGTACAGCACAAGTACTGGTACCGTTCTCGTAGTACCGGCAATACAAGAAACGATAAATAGTGATGACTAGACAACAAGATGCTCCGAGGCGTCCGCAAAAATGTGTAAAAGCAGCTATTTTTGGCAACATGTGCTGCCAGCCTTTCGTATACCAATTCGCCTGATTTCCCGATAGTTTTTTTTTATCTAAGCACAACACAAAAATATTATGCTTGCTGCTTAGAAGGTACATATTACATTCACACATAGTTATTTGAGAGACTGTTACTACGTTTAGGTATACGCAAGCATACAACGCTTCCATTCACTACGGTCGCTACTCAAAACACATTTATAAACCAAACGAAGCGAGTTGGCTTGTACATACTCGTTTCCACATCGGTCCTTCTTAACTCCAGACGTTTTGAAGGATCGTATAAAGACAAATTTTGTTCAAAGCGCTTTGAAAATCAGCTGTTTCTTCATATCACATTCACTGGTGCGAACTGCCAGTTCAGGACGATTTTTTTGCTGTCGATTTAGGTGCGTTCCTATAAACACCTGACAAATTTGTGTCCTCAGTAAATGCGTTTTTTTTTTCAGAACCTTTTTTTTTATATGTATAAACAAGGTATGCGCCTCTATATAGAAAACAAAGAAGTTAATCCAACTCAGTCCACTGTCAATGTCTGCAATTAAAAAAAGATAAGCAATAAAAAATAATTATAATAAAAACAAAAACATAAATAAAAAAACTTCACACAAAAAAATTAAAAATTAAAATTATTAAAGAAAAAATAAAAACAAAAAATAAATAAATTTAATTACATACATATATTAAATTAAACAACAAAAAATACAAATAATTAATATAAATAAAATAAAAACAATTAAATAAGGATAAAATTAAATTAAATTATATATTTATATTTTAAAAAATAAAATTAAAAAAAAATTAAAAAAAAAATTTTAAAAAAATTAAAATTAAATTTAAATAGCAAAAATCTTATTTACTCTTCCTCCTATTTATGTACTTATGTATTTCCATACTTCTTTCTTCTACTATTTTTTCTGCTCCCTTTTCTTTTCCTACAACTTTTCCCTTCACCTTCTCGACGCATCTACACCTTTTTTCCTTTTCCTATACTCATTTTTTCCCACTCCTTTTTTTCCAACTTTTTCTAAATCCTTCCACATTCTTCCAGCTAATTTTTTCCTCCTTCCTGCTACTTGTTTCCTTTTTCCTTCTTCCTCTGTAAACTTTATTTTTTCTCTCTTCCTCTTACTTACTTTTCTTTATCCCTCTCTCTTAACCGTTTTCCCAATACTTCCTTTTCTGCAATCTTTTCCTTTTTACGCCATCTCCTTCCCACTCCTTCTGCATTCTAACTTCTCGTGCACCTTTTTCCAACTTCTTTTTATTTCACAGCTTCGTCCTTCGTCTTCTACCCACAACTTTGTCCCATTTTTCTATTACCTTTTCTTTATATTAATTTATTTTCTCTTCTTTCTTATCATTTTCCTTACACTTTTTTCATTCCTTTTTTTCCTACTCCCTTCTTTTCCTCTTCCTACACCACTTTTCCTGGTCCACTTTCTCTTCATTTCCTCTTCTTCTACTATTTTTCTTTCTTTTGTTCCTTGTTGTTGTTGTTGTTTTTGTTGTTGTTGTTGTAAAAGGAAAGACACTTCCTACTCCCTCTGCTTCCTGCTTTTTCTTCCTCCTACTCCCTTCCCTTCCTTCTTCTTCTTCCTCCTACTCCCTTCTATTCTTTCTTCTTCTTCTTCCACACCAATTATTCCTCGTCCAACTTTTACTCTTCATTTCCTTCTGCATCTTTTGCTTCGTATTCCTCTTCTCGCTGTTACTTTTATCTTTCCTAATCTGCCTTCTTGCTCTTTCCTCGTCTTCTTCTATATCTGAATATAGATAGCTAGTAGAGTCTGCTAAGTAACACAGGTTTGGACTTTGAGATATTTTTTATAGCCAAAGCATATTTGTACGTTCCTGAGGATGGATGGCTTCAGTTCTAGCCGACCTTAGACTATCCAAGTTGTTATTTAGGTATAAGATATGTAGTAGTGTAGCTCATTTAAATCATCTGTATTTCGGCACTGGTCGAGACTACCTTCGTCCTCTATCTAAACTCAAGGTGAACTCAAACATTATGGCTCATTGGCAATGGACGCATCTAAAACAATTAAATCCAAATTACTGGAATTCGGCACTGAAAGAGTTATGGCAACTTGAAAACAATGAGTTTGATAAGATGAATTCAAGTTAAAAGCTCAAGTAATTAACTAAAAATAGATTGAGAAGAATAACGAATCGTTAAGAGCGTAGATATGTACCTACATATATGTATTTCAATAATCCAAATAAAGCGAGGCAATTTAGAAAAAATGTGTTTGTATACCCAAGAAGAACTAGAACAATACAAAAAAAAACTAACAAACCGAAGAACTATAATTTTATATTGGATTTCAGTACTGCACAGACAAAGAAGAAGCCAGGAAAGGAGTGGGAAAAGAAAAACACACCGATACAAAGGCAGACATATATACCTATACAGAGTTTAAACTAAAACTTAAGTTAGACAAAAATAAATGCCAACAGCAAAATACCGAAAAAAAAGAAATAGAAATGTGGCAAATGCAGAAGAAGGTAAAATAATGGCTTAAATGTAGTAGTGGAACAACAAAAACAAAAGCAACGTTAACTATAATAGCCCCAGCTGCAGGCCAAAAAACAACAAAACAAAGCACCAAAACGGCATTGCAGCCAACATAACTCCAGCGCGAGCGCAAAATGAGTATGGAGTTGCTCCACAAACAAAGATAGAGCAGCACCACCAGAAAAAAAAGCTAAAGTTGGCGCTGATGACGATGATGCCGTAGAAACGCGCGGGCTGACGGGTAAGCAGGTGGAAGAGGGGTTAGTATAGCGCGAGAGGTATGCAAAGGCAAGACGGGAGGCAGCTGCGACAGTAAACTTGTTTGAGCTTAAGAAAGAAAAATGACTAAAATCACGCACACAAGCACGCACACACTTTCTTACGAATGCGCGCTGTACGAAAAGGAAACTTTAATTGACTGACAAACAAACAAATAGTGGATAGACAAATAAAAAGAATATATAAATGGATGTATACAGTAAAACATCGCTAATGCGATAAAATATATTTTATTATAATTTGTTAATCTTTTAGTAATTAAAAAAAAAAAATTAGAAATTAAATTTTATTATTTTTTTTATTTTTTTATATTTGGGCGTTTCCTAGCGTTACGGACTATATCTTTGCAATGCAGGCGCACTAAGCAGTGTTTGGTGTAATGGTTACACACTGCGGGTTAGAAATTCCTAATCTCCTCTCCTTGGTTCGATGACCAGTAAAGGTGATGAACAATTTCTAAGCAACAATACAAAGCGGTTTTACAAGATCCTTCAACAAGATCGAAATTGCAATGATCGTAGTTGGTATTGTATGTAGCATTTTTCAACTTGTTTTCGCCAAAAACTCAAAAAGAATGATTTGATAAAAATTATTCGACTGGTCAAAAGTCCACAAAATTTTCAAAGTTCGTAAAATATAATGACCAATAATAAAAATAACTAAACTCATTTTTTTAATATATTTAATTTTATTTTATTTTTAATTTTTTTATTTTTATTTTTAATTTTTTTATTTTTTTTTTATTTTTTTAAATTTTTTTTATTTTTTTTAATTTCTTTTAATTTAATTCAAATTTTTAATTTTATTTAAATTTTTTTATTTTATTTTTTATTTTATTTTATTTTGTTACATTTTATTTAATTTAATTACATTTTTTTTTGTTTCTTGTTTTATTTTAATTTTTTTCGTCATTCTACTTTATTATATGTAGGTGTGTTGCTTTTGAGTTTTCCTACAAGTTGGCGGGACCTACAGTTTTTTGCCTACTCCGAACGGCACTTGCAAAGAAAATGAATTTTTCGCTGAGAAGCTTCTCATGGCAGAAATACAACCTGAGAGTTTGCCAAACTACTGCCGAGGGGCGTTTAGAAAAATTATTTTTCTAAATAATTTTTTATGTTACTTTTGCCGGGGATCGAACCGCCACTACTTGGTGTAGAAGGCCGAACACTTAACCGCTACACCACGGCGGCCGCCAAAACTCACCGCTTTACACCAAAACTCACTGAAAAAGCCAGTGAAAATTTTTGACAAGCTGTGTAAATAATTTCGATAGAAAAAAACTCGCACTCATTGTTACTGAATTGGAATGCTAGAGTGTACACAATTTTCAGTGTACATTTGAAAACTCATAGTTAGGGAATCACTTCCGAAAAAAAATTGTGAAAATTTTGTCAAATTACATAAGAATTTCAAAATTTTCACAAATTTTAGTCGGAAGTGAATTTCCAGAACCTGCCTGTGTATTTTTTAATTAAATTATTTTTTTGTTTTTTTTTTTATTTTATTTATTATAATTACTTCACTCATTTATTTATATAATTTATATGCATTTTTTATTTTACTTAAAACTTCTTTTATGAAAGTTTTTTGGTTTCTGAATTGATTTTCCAGTTCAGGACCACGATTGGCAAAGTATTGCTGTATGCCTAAACAAAAGTACGACGAAGAAGATAGTGACGAGACCAAAGTAGTTGATGTAAAAAGCCAACAAATATACAACATACACATGTATGTTTTATTAGTGAAGAAGGGGGCAAGACGTTTGACCGAAGCGTTCAACGGTGAATGGCACGGGATAAGCAAAGCAGCAGCATTGTCAGGCACTGCAGCATGGTGTTGCGAAAGGGGAGGGGGCGCATATAGCGATTGTAGAGTACTCGGTAAATGTGATAGAGGCTGTGCGATGACGAACATTAAAGTTTCATTTTTATTGTGTTTTATAAATAACATGCGAGGCAAACGAAGAGATCAACAGACGGAAGGACAAATGAAGCGGCCGGTTGGCAGTAATGCACATACATACATATGTGCGGTAATCAGAGCTGTTATTTTTGATTAGTAATTAGTAATTGATTGATTAGAAGGTTTTTTTAATTAGTAATGATTATTTTAATTGCTTTCAAGAAAAAGCAATTACTAATTGATTACGATTAGAAAAAATCAAAAATAAAATTAAAAATCAAAAAAATCAAAAAATAATCAAAAGTAATCAAAAACGGCTTTTTTTTGATTATTTTTGATTTTTTTAATTTTTTTTTATTTTTTTTTTGATTATTTTAAAGTTTTGTTGTTAAAAGTATAAACATCTGTGTATCTTTGTATGCAAATATATACACCTACTTACACTTTGGGGCTCATGGATTTCATATATACACCTACTTACACTTTTGGGGCTCATGGATTTCTAGAATGAACCTTGATCGCTAAGTATATGTACATATGAGAAAAAATGCCAGGTTTAATGGTTATATTGGTTGGAGTGATGATAACACTAGTTTACAAATAATTAATTTGAAAAAATACCAAGGTATTCATGTATATGGGTGAATTGGCACTGATATGCCAAGCACAAAACATATTTTTTAAATTTTTTGTATGGGTAGGTTTTCCAGATATCGGTAATTTTGTGTGTTTTCAGGTATCACTTTATACAAAAATTCTTTTTGCCAATGTTGCAAAAGCGATGGAGCTAAGCGATACCTCGTTCGAAAGGAAATTAAAATACGCTTCTAACGACGTATAAAACGTAAGGATGGGTCAAACCATCGCTGAGCAATAGATGGCCAAAGTCGAAATTTTGTCGAATTTTTACGATTTTTGAAAAAAATTGATTTTAAAAATGTTTTTTTCATGCGAAGTTGTGAAAATCAGAACTGTTTATTTTTTCGAAAATTAGTGTGTATAATTGCAAACACTTTAAGCGTAATATTACCAAGATCTAGGAAAACCTGTATTTTTGGCGATTTTTTTGTAACTTTCAACATCCTTACTTTTAATAGAATTGTAAAAGGTCGATGTCTGAGTATTGTAGATATTCAAAAAAATATTTATAGTATTAGTCATTACTAAGCCAATAAAGTCCAAATACACCGTTTTTAGAATTTTTGTCGGTCTGTCCGTAAACTAGTGTAATTTGTCCTTTATATGTAAACGGCTATTGTCGGACATTTCTCGTTTGAACCTCTCTGAAGTTAGCAAGACAACTTTTACGTGGCAAAAAAGTAGGTAACTAGTGGATAATTTATGCCCGTCAAGTTAGCACTACAACTTTGAAAAAAATTAATATTGCTATATGGGATTAATTCCCGTTTTTGACCGTCAAGTTAGCATTACTAGGGGTTATTTTTAAAAAAAATCGAGAAAAAAATTTTTCGATTTTTTTCATTAGCACTACTTAATTACGGTTATTAAACGGGAATTATCTGCGCAATTGATTTAAAATTTAGAATCGAATTCAATTGTTTTCGAGGGTGGTAGTGCTAACTTGACCGTCAAGTTAGCATTACTAGGGGTTATTTTAAAAAAAAAAATCGAGAAAAAAAAATTTTTCGATTTTTTTCATTAGCACTACTTAATTACGGTTATTAAACGGGAATTATCTGCGCCATTGATTTTAATTTTAGAATCGAATTAAATTGTTTTTGAGGATGGTAGTGCTAACTTGACTGTCAAGTTAGCATTACTAGGGGTTATTTTTAAAAAATGAAAAACGGTAATTTTTTGGATTTCACGGTGTGTTTACGGTTAAAAAACGGGAATTAATCCCATATAGCAATATTAATTTTTTCAAAGTTGTAGTGCTAACTTGACGGACATGATGATGCAATGGAAATTATGCAACGGAAATAGAAACTGTAGCCGACTTTCAGGCTAGGCGATTTTCACCACGATGTTTAGCTGTACAAATCAAATAGGAGATGAAACTCTAGGATCTAGCTAACATTGCACAAATTGTTATAGTTAGGCCGAACAGAATTCATGGGTGTTGCCACTTATGGCAGTTTACAGGGTTGCCACCTATCCCTTTTTTTTTAAATATAGATGTAGATATACCAATATGGGTATCAAAGTGTATGAAAGGTATTTTCGACCGCATTTCAAGCAGGGCTGCCATTTAGGGTAGCCACATAACCGCAATTTATTTATTTTTTCGTATGTCTCGGGAACTGCTTGACCGCTTTGGATAAATTTGGCATATAGGCAACTTGATTCATTCTAAGATTATATACATGGGTGTTGCCACTTGGGGCGGTTTACAGGGTTGCCACCCATCCAAATTTATTTTAAATATATAGCTATATATGTATGCGAACATGGGTATCAACTGAAAGGTATTTTCGACCGTATTCCAAATATGACAATTTCAATCAGGGTTGCCACCTAACCGCAATTTATTTATTTTTTTCGTGTATTTCGAGAACTGCTTGACCGATTTGGATAAAATTTAGCATATAGACAATTTGATTTATTCTAAGATTATATATATGGATGTTACCACTTAGGGCGGTTTACAGGGTTACCACCTATCCCAATTTATTAAATATAGAGCTATATATGCCAATATGGGTATCAAATGAAATGTATTTTCGGCCGTATGCCAAATATGACAATTTCACGCAGGGTTGTTACCTAACCCCAATTTTCAAGCTCCCTTAACCTAGCCCAACCTTTGTAGCCCAATCAAAAAAGGAAAGCGTACTAAATTGCCCAATATTTATTGCTAATTTAATACGCTTTGATTTAATTTATTACACTTGGGGTTTTAAAATTACCGACGATTGGGCTAGCTTAAGGTTAAGCTAGCCCAACCAAGAAAAAATTTTTAGCAAAACCAAAAAGTAAAAATGCAGTTATTATCTACATATTTATTGCCAATTTAGTACGCTTTCATTTCATTTATTACACCTGGTATTTTAAAATTACCGAGGGTTTTAAAGTTAACCTAGCCCAACCATCAACAAAATTTGAGCCCAATCAAAAAAGGAAAGCGTACTAAATTGCCCAATATTTAATGCTAATTTAATACGCTTTCATTTAATTTATTACACTTCGGGTTTTAAAATTACCGAGGATTGGGCTAGCTTAACCTTAAGCCAGCCCAACCATGAAAAAAATTTCAGCCCAATCAAAAAAGGAAAACGCAGTTGTTTTCTCCTTATTTAATGCTAATTTAGTACGCTTTCATTTCATTTATTACACCTGGTATTTTAAAATTACCGAGGGTTTTAAAGTTAACCTAGCCCAACCATCAACAAAATTTTAGCCCAATCAAAAAAGGAAAGCGTACTAAATTGCCCAATATTTAATGCTAATTTAATACGCTTTCATTTAATTTATTACACTTCGGGTTTTAAAATTACCGAGAATTGGGCTAGCTTAAGGTTAAGCTAGCCCAACCATCAAAAAAATTTCAGCCCAACCAAAAAAGGAAAACGCAGTTGTTTTCTCCTTATTTAATGCTAATTTAGTACGCTTTACTTTAATTTATTACACTTGGTTTTTTTAAAATTACCCAGGGTTGGGCTAGCTTAAGGTTAAGCTAGCCCAACCATCAAAAAAATTTCAGCCCAATCAAAAAAGGAAAACGCAGTTGTTTTCTCCTTATTTAATGCTAATTTAGTACGCTTTCATTTCATTTATTACACCTGGTATTTTAAAATTACCGAGGGTTTTAAAGTTAACCTAGCCCAACCATCAACAAAATTTTAGCCCAATCAAAAAAGGAAAGCGTACTAAATTGCCCAATATTTAATGCTAATTTAATACGATTTGATTTAATTTATTACACTTGGGGTTTTAAAATTACCGAGAATTGGGCTAGCTTAAGGTTAAGCTTAAGGTTAAGCTAGCCCAACCATCAAAAAAATTTCAGCCCAATCAAAAAAGGAAAACGCAGTTGTTTTCTCCTTATTTAGACTGATATTCACCGAAGGTCAGGGAGTCGAGTTAATATGGCTTTTTGCTACAGTTAGCGTTTTACATAACAGAGCTATTACCCAGGTGATGATCCAGCGACATCTACATCTCGTTTATCAAACTCATTTGTCTAAGCTAAAATTGAGCAGCTAAATAGTAATTGTTTCACCGTTTGAGCTACACAATGATTTTGATCTATTTCGCTCAATTTGTCGTTGCAGCACTCATAGTGGTGGCAGAACAAAGTGGACTATTCATTGCGTAGTACTAAAGTACTACTCATGATGGAATGTTGCATATCGCTATATTCCGTGTAGTAAAATCGTGGAAAAAATGTTGGTGCCATTGTTGTATAATATTAAAAAAAAAGTTTTAATCAATTAAATCAACCCCTGCTAAATTAGCATTAAATATCGCACGCCGATATGTAATAATAAAAACAAATCATAAATTAAAAAAAGCTAACCCGCTGACCACAATTCGAGCCAACGATACCACGAACGAAAGCCCAAAGACATAACCACTGGACCAGAGACCACCTACCAATGTGTGCAGCAAACAAGTAACATATAACATTTATGTTCGAATGACAAATATTTATGAACATTTTTCGAAGAATAACTACTGCGCATGCGCTAGACCGAAGTTCATTACCAGGGCTGTCGAGCATGACTTTCCGTAGCAAATTGGTAGGGGTTTTTCCAGGCTGGTAAAAAACATTTTGGTACGTTCTGCAAAATAATAGAAAGCGAAAGTGTATCCAAACATTTCACAACTGAATTGAATTTCTGAGCTGTTTAATTAAGAGTAATGATAATTAAGGGACAATTTTAAAAAAATGTTTGGGGATGGTTGGGAACTTTAGGGTTTGTATATAACTTAAGTTTTAAGTTAAAAATTTAAGTTTTAAAAAAAAATTTAAAAAAAACCAAGTGTAATAAATTAAAGTAAAGCGTACTAAATTAGCATTAAATAAGGAGAAAACAACTGCGTTTTCCTTTTTTGATTGGGCTGAAATTTTTTTGATGGTTGGGCTAGCTTAACCTTAAGCTAGCCCAACCCTGGGTAATTTTAAAAAAACCAAGTGTAATAAATTAAAGGAAAGCGTACTAAATTAGCATTAAATAAGGAGAAAACAACTGCGTTTTCCTTTTTTGGTTGGGCTGAAATTTTTTTGATGGTTGGGCTAGCTTAACCTTAAGCTAGCCCAACCCTGGGTAATTTTAAAAAAACCAAGTGTAATAAATTAAAGTAAAGCGTACTAAATTAGCATTAAATAAGGAGAAAACAACTGCGTTTTCCTTTTTTGATTGGGCTGAAATTTTTTTGATGGTTGGGCTAGCTTAACCTTAAGCTAGCCCAACCCTGGGTAATTTTAAAAAAACCAAGTGTAATAAATTAAAGTAAAGCGTACTAAATTAGCATTAAATAAGGAGAAAACAACTGCGTTTTCCTTTTTTGGTTGGGCTGAAATTTTTTTGATGGTTGGGCTAGCTTAACCTTAAGCTAGCCCAACCCTGGGTAATTTTAAAAAAACCAAGTGTAATAAATTAAAGTAAAGCGTACTAAATTAGCATTAAATAAGGAGAAAACAACTGCGTTTTCCTTTTTTGATTGGGCTTAAATTTTTTTGATGGTTGGGCTAGCTTAACCTTAAGCTAGCCCAATTCTCGGTAATTTTAAAACCCGAAGTGTAATAAATTAAATCAAATCGTATTAAATTAGCATTAAATATTGGGCAATTTAGTACGCTTTCCTTTTTTGATTGGGCTAAAATTTTGTTGATGGTTGGGCTAGGTTAACTTTAAAACCCTCGGTAATTTTAAAATACCAGGTGTAATAAATGAAATGAAAGCGTACTAAATAAATATGTAGATAATAACTGCATTTTTACTTTTTGGTTTTGCTAAAAAAATTTTCTTGGTTGGGCTAGCTTAACCTTAAGCTAGCCCAATCCTCGGTAATTTTAAAACCCCAAGTGTAATAAATTAAATCAAAGCGTATTAAATTAGCAATAAATATTGGGCAATTTAGTACGCTTTCCTTTTTTGATTGGGCTACAAAGGTTGGGCTAGGTTAAGGGAGCTCAATTTTCAACCCCTTTTACAACCCTCCTTTCTATATTTCTTAGCCTCACACTGTCTTTTCATTCCCCTCTTTCCTTCTACCACGCCCCTCTTCCTCTATATCCCATTTGTATAGGCCCCTGTTAATTTAGGCATAGTTCTACCCACGTACCGAAATTTTTTCTTTTTTTAATAGTTTTCCTTTTTTAATCTTTTTATTTTTTTTTTTGTAGTATGTTTCTTTTTTTTTTTTTAATATTTTTTTTTATTATTTATTTGGATTATTAATATTTTGTATGATATACATACATAGGTGGAAGTGTATTTTTTTTTCTAATACGAGTAGGTACCTATTTTTAAAATCAATGTAAAAATATGAAAGTGGAATAACTATTTTAAAATAAATACAATTAAAATATTTATACACACCTTTTTTGTCTGCTTCACTTTGATACCGCATTTGCGTTTTTTTTTTTATTTTTTGTCTATGACTCGTTTGCGTTTTTAATGGTTTAATACCGGCGTATTTTGTAAGCTTTCTCACGCTTTCGAGCTAATTATATATTTTCATTAAGCAATAAAAAAAGTTGCAAATATTTTTTATTTTATATTTTTGCTGGCACAACAATGTTAAATGTGTTTATTGTTGTTTTTGTAGACAAGTTGACACTCGTATAAAATAAGTGAATAAAAAAGTTATTTAGCGCTAAAAATTGCGTTGAGGTTTTTTTTAATGTTTTTGTTATTGTTTCATATGAAAGTTTTTAATTCAGTTAGTTTGGGGTTCTTTTAATTAAAATCATTTTTTTTTTTGTACAAGGTTATTTAATAAATTTCCCAGTATATAATTTTTTTTATCATTTTTTTCATCAATTTTTTTTATCAATTTTTTTTTATTTTTTTATTTTTAGTTTGGTAAAAAAATTTTAGTATTGTTTTGTATGAAACTTTTTTATTCAGTTTATTTATATTTTTTTTTTTGTTTTTAATTTGGTTTGTTAATTTTTTAATATTTTTTTTAGTAAAAATTTTTGTTTTGAAATTTTATTTTTTTTATAGTTTTTTATTTTTTTATATTTTTTTATAATTTTTTATTTTTTATAATTTTTTATTTGGTATTTTTTTATTTACATAGGTATTTCCTCGATTTCGCCTCCAATTATAGTTTTGCTTACATAATAAATTCATTATTTTTATTTTATTAACTAATAACGAAACACAAAAAAACTATCCCATCGTGTTTCGCACTATCAGTCACAGTCCTATTGAGCACTCACGCGCCTTGTTTTTTCTTCACAATTTTTTTTATTGTTGTATAACCAACGTCCACCAGATCGTCGCCCACTTCTCCCACCCGTAACCAACAATAATGCATTCACGTAACTACACCACCCGTTTGTCGACTTGAACACGATCGTTTTTGTTTTTTTTAATTTTTTACTTGTTCTTATTCTCCCTCTCCACACACACACTATGCTGCTGCATTTTCATTTAAAACTTGTATTAAATATTTAAATAAAAGTTAATCACAAAAAAAAAATCAATTTGCTCCATCACCTTTTCAAGAAGTCTACCTCAATTGCTCCGTTGTTTCTTGCTAACCACTTTACCCAAATAAATTTTCTCGCTTCTCTTCCATTTTACCTAAAGCTTTCGGCAGAATCAGTCCGCCAATACGTCAGCTGCGTCACGTACGTCAATTTTAGAGCAATTTCTACTTTGACGTATCCGTCTTATCTGGCGTTACGCATACAAACATCCGCAGTCTACTTTGCTGTCAGTTATTTCGACGTACGTGACGTACGTCACGGATTGATTCTGCTGAACGCTTAAGCCCAGCTTGACTTGCATACACAATTTTTGTACAAATTCTACTTTACGTCTTTTGTTCGAGGCAAAAATTTTGTATGTACTTGGCAGACTGCTATCAACTTTTTCACCTTTTTTTTAAACAACAACAAAGATTCTTTCGTTTGAAGTCGCGCCGTCGTCTAACGTTGCAGAGGTGGTGGCGCAGTCAACGTCGACGTTTGTGTTAGTTTTCGTACGTTGTCGTTTTAATGGCGGTACTCATGGGTAGTTGTTGTTGTTGCTTTTGTTTATAATAAATTTAAATATTTTACTATTGCTTCTAAATATCTTTCCACTTTTTTTGTTGTTTTTTTTTTTCTATTCACTGCCTATTTCTTCTCACTTTTTAACGTTTTCCTTCTCCTTCTATTCACATACTTTTTACACTTTTCGTCTTCTCAGCTCTTTCTTCTTCACATGCCATTCCACGGTTCAATACGTTTTCTTCTCTGTTCTCTGCTTCGCACTTCAATTTTTTCTTATTCTAGTATGTATGTATGTAATTTTTATGTATTTAATTTTTTTAACTTTGCTCTTATTCAACTATTTCTAGAATCTAGATACTGTTTAAACGACCGTCACTTCACTAGAAATCTCTGTTCTCTTTCAACACTTTTGGGTTTTTCATTCATGCATTTTTTTCTCTGCTCACTTTTTATCTATCCATTCATTGCTTTTTTTGTGATTTCATTGCACATTTCACTTGATTGTTTAATCGTTTTAAAGTTGTTTTTATTAACTCCCACTTTGTGCATTGCACTTTCAAAACACTGAATTTTGGTTAAATTATAAATTTCCATTGCTATATTTGATTTTATAGCTTATTTAAGTTCTCCACGCGTTCCATAAATTCTTTGCGCCATTCCTTCTTTTTATTTAAATTGTTCGTCTAGCTCGCTGACAACGAAGGAACTGAAATAAATGAAATTTTCACGTTCTCAGCAACCCGACTGTTCCATGCGCTGAATTTGGTGTCATGGCGACGCTGAATTGGGTGTCGGCCATTTTGGAAATAGCTGTCAAATTGACAGCCAACTTGACGTACGTATTTTGGGTATTTTTTGGTAAATTTGGGCGTTGGCAAAATTTTGAGGAATTTCGGTGTAAAAGAATCTACTATCTCGTGCTCACTTGATTTCAATCCTATCCGAATTCTGTAAGCTGTCTCTAGTCACTAATAGAGACAATAGGCACTAATAGAGACAATTCGTGTTCCAATTACACGTTGTCCAATTACAAACCTCAAATGACAGATCTCATTTTGTGACTTGAGATGAGACAAAATTACAAAATTCCGGGGTAGGATTTAAATCAAGTGAACACGAACAGGCCGATTCTAAAGGGTCAGTTACATAAAGCTTTATTTTGACTTTACCTCAAACTTTGACTTTGACAGAAATGTTCAGTATACGTATTTCAACGAAGCATGGCAAATTGGAGATCTCAAAGTTGAAGTAAGGTTAAAATTTGGCAAACTCTCAAATTTTGCTTGCTTTGACAATCAGATGTGGATGACTTTGCCTTAATTAAAGAATAAAAAGTTGGTGGAAATAATAATTATCCATTTCTGGCCTTATAGTACATTTACACTGCACCAAATTTGGCGAATTTGAATGAGTCATTTCGAACCTGTTTACACTGTCAAATTTGCATTTGGCGTAACCTTCCCTGCAAGAATCTTCTACCAGAAAACAAAGCCACCGAAAGAAAATGCAACACCGTTATGTTTTAAACACCTGTAGAGTAATAATAAATGAAGAGTCAAGAAGTCTTCTGTCTTTGCTCGGTACAATTAGTCCATTTTCTTTAAAAAAAACTGGGTGAAATTGTTATTGACAGCTGTTCATAATGCAAAAGTTATCACACGTTAATTACCATTAAGGTTGTTGCTGGGCAATACTGAATGTGGCTCATTCAAATCGCCGGGCGCTGGGCAATACAGGGTTGATATTTTGGGGAACTGTGGATTGTATTGTCCAGGGAATGAGACCAAATGTAATGCAATTCCAAATTTGGAAAATGAGATTTGTATGAAAAAAAAAAGCGCCAAATTTGCAATTTTTCGCCAAATTTACCAAATTAACTATTTAACGGTTGTTTACGTCATTCAAAAAAAAAATTAAATAAAAATAGTAAGACATTTTTTTCTTTTTAATATATAATAATAAGTAGATATCTCCCGAATCTTTCCGATTTTTTAGCTGCAAGGAGCCTGACGATATCAGCGGCAAAATCCTCCCCACCCTATTCACAACCACAAGCAAACAAGGAGTTAGAAATCTTCGTCGATGGAGCTTTCATCCCGACTGGCCCGCGACACCGTGCATACAAAGCCGGAAATCCCTGATGTTGTTATTGTAACGACAAAAACACTACCCAAGGGCTTGGGAAGTGTTGTCGAATTAACAGTCCTCGGCCATAAATCAATCCGCTTGCGGTTTTATCACCAGTGAAGCCTTCTATATAGGTCATGTTACCCCTTATTCCGGAAGGATTAGATTGGTAGTTAAAAATTAAATTACTTATCCGAACTGAGCACAGATGTGCCCAATGTTTGCCGGCATGCGGCACTTCTCCTCGCGACACTAACCAATTATTCGCCTGCTCCTCGGAGCTTACTCTTCTTGAGCTAATTTCGCGTTGGTCAAAACCTATTGAAACTGCCCTATTCTTTGGATAACAGTTTAGGACAAAGCAGTTACTTCTGGGCAGGACTGGGCTTCTTTACAATACCAACAACAACGGAAACAGAGACCTAGTCCTGGGGGTGAATTCTGGTTCTATGAAATGATAAAATGAAAAGAATTTTCATACAAAATTTGTGAAAAGAAACTTCAAATTCATACAAATTTTTTTTCACGTTATCATATCATAGAACCAGAATTCACCCTCAGCTTATATACAATTATCAGACCTTTTTTAAGCAATGCAATGCTTCCAAAAGGAGCGAACAGCTCTATCGTAGGAGTGCTAATGGGAGCGAGGTGTAAGTGCGGAGTCTTTCCGGAATCCAATAAGGGAGTGTGTATTAAGGGAACACCCTAGGTGAGCGTACCGCCCTGGGAATCCTAACGGCGGACCTTACGGACTCGTTTGGTTAGATGGTATGAACCCACACGTCTAGCTCTAGGTGTTGGTGTTGAATCGTGACATAGCAAAAAAAAAAAAACTAATGGCGGCGATATACCAACAGGTTATCATAACCTCTAACGAGATTTTTGCGAACTTCTCTTTCCAAATTGTGGTGTGTTGCTTTTGGGGTTTTCCTACAAGTTGGCGGGATCTACAGTTTTTTACCGACTCCGAACGGCACTTGCAAAGCAAATGAATTTTTGCTGAGAAGCTTCTCATGGCAGAAATACACCCGGAGAGTTTGCCAAACTACTGCCGAGGGGCGACCCCGTTTCGAAAAATTCTTTTTGTAAATAATTTTTTATGTTACTTTTGCCGGGCATCGAACCGCCACGACTTGGTGTAGAAGGCCGAACACTTAACCGCTACACCACGGCGGCCGCCAGCAAAACAGCACAAAAAATTCAAATTCAAATTGTTAGCCAATCAGAAACGTAACATCTATTTTGTCTGCAAATTTCTACTGAGTCCTGTTCGACGAAAGCTTAGCAAATTTAAGGTGTTTACAAAACTCTATTTTTCTGCATGTTGGTTGGGCAGCTTTCAAAAAACGGACCTATTGTCATACGCTCTGCTGTCCTATTTAAGAATTATTAAGTTATTTATATAGGTGTACTCGTCTTGAAAATTCGAGTTTATTCTTGCAAAAATATTTCGTAATTTGCAAATGAATATAAAGTTATTGCTAAATTAAATTCTGTCTTTTGCAGTATCTACACAGTTTTCCACAAATCCTAAAAAAAAAGTGGGTATCTACAAAACTTTTGCCGTATCTACACTTTTAAGCGGGCTACCCACCTGCTAAGAAATGCCTCAAGAAAAAAACGAGCATATATTTCTTGTGCCTGGTCAAGAAATTTTGACGTTTACCAAATTTTCCATTTTTTTTTGCAAATTAGGATGTGTGCTAATTGAAAACATTTTTCGTCAGAGTAAAATGAGGTGAACAAATTTCCTATGGTGAACGAATATTTGCCATTTTGCTGTGCCAAACGAAACGTTAAATTATGACAATAGTAAATTTTGACTTATGGAAAAAGCACGTGCAAAAGCAGATGCTTTGTGAATCAATTCTCATTTTACGTGTTTTTCATGCATTTATATTGCGTATTATTCGCATTATATTATATTTTAGTGTTAAATAATGCATGTGGACATAAATTTATGTGAAATAATATGAATGTTAACAGCACATGCATCCCTGTGCTCACATTATTGATTGTCAAAATTTGACCTATAGTAATATATGGTAATTTTTAATTACAAAATTAATATATGTTGAAAAGTCCAGATCCAAACACATTTTGTTCATTATTTCGGTTTGAGCTAGAATGTAGATACCCACATTCTTAAATAGGACGGCAGCGCTGATGTAGCCTTCTTGCTTTGACACTTTCGTGCAGCAATTAAATATATGTGCTCAGCAACAAAGCGTACAATATCGAATGTAGCGTCGAACACGCGTCTATCACGATTAGCTCCGTGTGCAGACTCGCTAAAATGAATTCAAATGTTATTTACAAAATTTTACATCAAAATCTGACATTCGTAAACAAACCCAGGGTTGTACAAAGTTGAGCCAAAGTCGGCTGGCTACCAACTTTGTTGCATGCAATTTTGAAAGACCCGTTTACACGAGTCAATTTAAAGGCTGATTTACACGGGTCGATGTGTAAATAGCAATTCGATCACTCACACCTTGTATTGGAAAGTAGAACGCAGTGCAACGACAAAAATCGACCCGTGTAAATCATCCTTTACGAAAAAGTGGCAAAATTTTCTTTAAATTTCAATTGCTGCCAGGGAATACGTCAATTTAGGCATTGTACTGTTGGGTCAGCTGTGTATACACCAGCAATGGGTTAAGCATATTACAAACTTCGCTATCGAACGCAAGATGGCGCGAAAAATTATCAATTTGCAATGTGTGGCAACATCCATCTAACTTGCCAGTGTTGCGCTTAACAAAGCAGAATGTAACAGGTAAGAATTTTTGGTCTTATTTATATATTAAACAAAAATCTTTAGTAACTCTTTACAACTTTGCCATATCGTCAAATATTAGAAAAGTGTTTAATTTTTACCATTTCTTTTTAAATAAACAAAGGTAAGCCATTACACATAGCTTTGCTAACGGCCTTTACCCTATTAAAACGTATAAGGCTGACAGCACTGTTTGGCATTGCACACAAACTTGACATTTTGTTGTGAAAAATGTACGAACAGAATTGCGGTCGAGTCAAACTGAATCGGATGTGCTAAATTTTGCGTTTTTGTTGTTAACCAATAAGTAAAAAACAATTTTATTAAACAAAAAAGTGAAATACCAAAAGTTTATTGTTTAAATAAAAGTAAACTTTAGCAGCTTATAAAGTTCGCACAATGTGTGCTAGTGTATGAACAAAAACAACAATGCGATATTGCGGTCGACGCTGTGTCATAATTTTTGCATTTGATTTATAGAATTTTTCACAAATTTTCGCTGGTTGCAATTAACGTTTAGTAGACGCCAGCCAGGCTGTTTTTTCGTGAGATTGATTTATTTGTGCAAAAAATACACTCGCCGAGTACAAAATTAGAAATCAATTGTGTAGCGTGTGCGCTGCTGCTGCGGAAAAAATTTATATTTGCTCGAATGTGGGCAAATTGGAAAATAGTGAAAGGAAAAATTATAAAAATTGAGTGCCTAACAACACAAGTTCAAGCAAATGGGCTGGCGAAAAATTAGCACAAGAAGTGTATTCGCAAAAAAGTATAAATTCTATGCTTAAAATAAATAAATAAATAATTGCATACATTTTCTTTATATGGGTGGTAAAGAATTTGAGTGCGAAAGCGTAGAAGAGAAGAAACGAATTCTAAAAAGGAGTGCCGCTTTCGGTGTTTTTGTTGCAGGGGAATTGTGTTGACGGAAAGAAAAAAAACGCAGCATACAAAAACAAAGATAAAAAGCAACGAAATGAAATAAAAATAATGCTTGATAAATAAACAAACAAAATAAAGGGTATGTAATTTTGAGAAGAATATTTATTGCTAAGAAATTTATTAATTTTGGATATATGTATGTAGGTATTTAAGTATGTGTAAGCATTCTTGTTTATAAAACTAAAGGTTAAGAAGAGACAGAACAAGAAGACAACCGTCATCTGAGAGGGAGTGATGAACGGTCATCAGGGCGTGGAACACTGTGACCATCAGATGTATACCAGCAAAATGAAAAATCTGCCACCCATCAGCAAAGTCTTGTAGGGAAATTTGCTAAGGCATCAGAAGATTAACATCAAGGTCGATTTATAAAAGATGTTCCTACCAAGACTCCCTCAAGCTTTTATGATCTGGAAATTTAGCTGCCCGACCTTAAGCTAAGTGGTTGGCAGTGGTCTGTAGAGTTCAGAAACGAATGATCAGAGCAAGGTAGGATTTAACAAAGGACACGGCAGGCTGATGTCTGGTTCCCGCTTCTGATTCCAAAGGAGTTATGCCGGAGAAATTTTAGAAGCTTGAATTATAGCCTCGGTGAGACATGCCTGTCGAAAGAGGTGACTGAAAGAGCACAATGAAAAGCTGAACAAACTGCAGGAGCGCTGGCTCCACGGTTAGTAACGACACATCTCCCTAAGCACTATGACGTTATCCTGCACCACTTACCAATTCAATTTGAACGACCAAAGGTGCGCAGGTATATTAAGAACATTCAAAAAGACTCCTTTCCACGGAAAACAATAACCCAGACATGCCGAAAGCTAGCCCTACTCTTCTTAGCAGACTCCTTTAACACCAAGTAACACCTAACTCTATTGAAACTGCCAGTTTCCAAGGCGTGAAGATCAATCAACAAAACAAAGATAAATATATCGAATACTATCTGGGCCGACAGATTTGGAAGCTTTGCCCTACTTGACAGCTACCAGTTTGGTGTCATTCTGCATGGGATGGAAGTCAAAAAGTTGTTCTAAGCTGTTCTATGCAAGACAAAGCCCTTTCTGTTTAAGGATGGAGTACAGATGCTTGTCTTAAGCTTCCCTAAACCTTGGAGGAGTGTTTTATCGCTACAAAGAACAACAAAAAAAAAAACAACATGCTCTTCTGTAATGTTATGTAAACATTTGTTGAGTCAAAGGTAGGGCATTAGCCTCCATGTATACACGCCCATAAATGTAAATAATTTGAAAAAGGGAAACAAATCAACCAAGCCTTGGCAATAGGGCAATACTGAGGTTTATCCAAGCGTAATTGTTGTTGTATCGTTCGTGTTTTTCGCATTTTTTGCTGTTTGCTGTTGCTGAGGCCTGCAAAAAAAATATTGAATATTGAACTCAAAACAAAGTATGTAGGTACAAAGGTACAAACAGCGCAGAATAGCAGAAAAATAGAAGCAAAGTGTAAGAAAAATTCAAGAAAAAATGCAGAAAAACCATGAGAAAATAACTAAACACTTTTATAAATAGAAAATTTATGGTTAGTATAATTTCTCATAAAAAATGTTTTTTTATGTTAGATAAAAATTTAATATGTAGGTATTCATATGTATTTTGATACAGAAATTATGTTAGTGTACACAATAAAAATGCAAAATGTGGCGTATTTTTTATTGATAAATTTTAGCGAAAATTGCTTTGAAATTTCTCACTTGAATAAGAGCTTATAAATAATCTTAGAAAAGTTTGGTGGGCCTTTTCGACAGCCTGTCGGCTGCGAAGATGAATGCCCATTTACTTTTTAAGGGCATGTTGTTGTTGATGCTAGCATCTCTCCCCGTTGGTGCACCCTGGGTAACGCTGAATGACCTACATGGCCAACATGGCTAGTTTCTTGTATTGCCGGTTCTACGAGATCGGTATCAGTACATGTGCTGTACCCATCGTGCCGAAACGATCCGGGCCGTTTTTTTATATCGACCCGGCCAAGAGCAATACACTCGGGGTGACGCTGTCTGACATTTAGGCAGGGCTACACCTCGCTACAACAACAACAACCTACATGTTGAGCATTGTGCACAAAAAGACGTAACAGCCACATTGCGCTCATTAAAAATGTGAACAAATAAAAAACATGTATGAAATTACAGCAAAATTTGTGGCTCTTATTATGAAACTTTATATATTACTCAGCGATAAACTTTAGGATTGATTTTCAAAAAATGCCAACACCGAAAATAATGGCTCCTACGTCTTTTTTGCGCACTGGGCTCGATATGTACATAGCGTAGGTATAACTCACTACCCTAGTGGACTTGAGCTGCATGAAAAGCTAATGGTTCACGTTCGCGAATGTATTCGCGTATCATTCTCGAATCAATGTACGAACGTTCTTCTTGTCGTTCATTTTTAAAACGGAGTATTGACAGAAGGTTTGAGCATTAAATTGGAAGAATGTTAGTGTAGGTTTACCGACCTCCTTGGTTTTATTCGGGACCATGTGCAGGGACCTTTTTGAGAACCATTTTGATCATTTTTCAGAAGTCATTTTAGTACCTTGTATGGGCCACTTTGGGATTGTTTTCGGATTATTTTCGGATTGGTTTTATTCCAGAACGCGTACAGACTTTTTTGTGGACCATTCCGAAAATTTTTAGGAACTGTTTTTGTATAGTTTCGGGATCGTTTTGGGACTTTTTCTGGACTGTTTTCCGTTCATTTCCAGACTTTTAGGGATTGTTTTCCGATCGTTTGGGGAATTCTTGGAACCATTTCGGGATTGTATTTAAATATGGAAATAAATCCCAAAGAAGTAGGGAAATGACCCCGAAAATAGTTTCGAAAGTGCATCGAAATGATCGGAAAACAGCTCCGAAAAAATCTCAAATAGTTAACCCCGAAATTTTTAGAAATTTCTTTTCGAAATTAATTTTTAATTTTTTTTCATTTGTGTTCAATTAAATAACCAAAAAATTTGTAAATTTTAGCCACAGAAGCATTTTTCTCATGCTAGTGGAATATAAAAAAAAATATTTTTTAAATTTTATTTTTTTATTTTATTTTTTTTTTAATTATTTTGTATGTCTCGGTGTTCAAAATAAAGTAATTCAAATTTAAAAACATTTTAAAATTAAGTAAAAATTAAAAATTTCTAAAACATTTTTCTGGTAGGGATCGATCTCGTACAACCCCTCACCAAATTTCAGTGGTCTAACGGCTCATTCGTTTAGAAGCCAAGTTCGTCCATAGGTACATAATTTGAATTTTATCTCCAGTTTTTCTGGTGATGATAGGGATTAATCTTGTTGTTGTTGTTGTTGTTGTTGTAACGAGGTGTAGTCCTGCCCAACGCGTATTTTTCCTTAACCTAAATTGTCATCAATATCTTCTAACGGGAGTCCAAGAAAACTGGCAGTTTCAATAGGGTTGGACCAAAGAGAGATGGGTGTTAGAAGAGTGGGCTCAGAAGAGCAAGAAAATAACTAAGTGATTGGTATTGTGGGGGGACAAGCCGCATGCCGGCCATGCATTCGGCACATCAGGGTTCAGTCTAGATATGTAAGAGCTTAACCTGCTACAATATCCAGAGCGTAATTGAGCCAGAGTGACCCTTGTCTCTCGAGGAAGATGACGCTCCTCTTCAGAAATGCCAGGTGTTGCAGCATGTAAGACATTGTTTAGCGGACAGGTGGTGGAGGTGCCACGCCCCCTATATATATCAAAATATTTGTTAGCCTGTGACCATGGAAGATATCCAGTGCGTGTGTAAAATTTGGTTACGATCGGCTCATTCGTTTAGAAGCCAAGTTCGTCTATAGGTACATTATTTGAATTTTATATATATAGATAGATAGATAGATATAGAAGAAGAAGATAGATAGATATGTAGATGCATGATCAAAATAGGCAGTCTTTTTTTAATTTCCCCTTTTAAATTTTTTTTAACAATTAACCGTGAAATTCCACTGCAGGCGTCTGGAGTGGTAGTTCATACAAAGACAAATCTTGGTTTTTTAACAGTAATAGAATGTGAAAGAAAAATGTCAAAAGTCAGCCAACCAACCACTCTTTTGCTGTAGATTTGATTGAATGACTGTCAATGGCGCGTATCGTGACTGTCACAATTTAAGTACTTGAATATCCATAAAAAAGCAATTAAGAAAACAAGCTCGAGGCTGATTAATAAATATCTTTTCATGCTGATATAAATCTTAACATGAAAATATTTTCACCACCCCGTTTCAGCTGAAACTCAAAGAAATGTCTCATAAACGTGTGAGAGCGTAGACAACTAAGACTCTTCATGTTTTCACATTTATTGTAGTTACCGTTATAATAAATGCAATAATAGTAAATTCAATTACAACCAATTTATGCAACTTATTATTGTACAAAAATAGAAAAGAAAAATACCAAATTGAAAGCTTAACATTTCCAAATCAATTAAAGGCAATCAAATGTTACATTCATCTGCGGTCTTTAGCATTAAGTTGTGCATATACAGGGTGGTTGACAAAAAAATGTGTAGAATATTCACCAAAGATTGTCCCACCTTTGAGAAAATCACTATGGTACAACACAATTTACCGTCAAAATTGTGTATTTAAATTTTCAGTACTTTTTTATTTAAAAAACTTGAAACAGGGTTTGAAAAAAAAAAAAAAAACAAGTAAAAAACAACAAATTTTGTTTTTGCTCAAATTTTGTAATGTATCACCAAAAAGGCTTGAAAATAATAAGAGAAACCAACGTAATTCAGCAGGTCGCGGATAAGCAATTCTAGCCTCTTTGGTATCACCCTTGAAGGCCAAAACAAATACAGCTTTGTTGCGTTACGTGACATTTATAACTTTGGCAAAAACGCGCAAGCCCGAAACGAAATCAAATCAGCTGGTTATGTCATCGCACGCAAAAGATAGAACTTGATCAAGCCTTAAAACGCTGAAATAAGAAAGATTACTTTGAACTACGTACATTTTATCTTAGCCGTCAAAAATTAAATGTCTTATGTTGTTTCTGTTAAGGCCTTTATTCGCGCAGTGGTAAAACTATCTTTACAGCTTGCAAATATTAATATCGATATTGTACGTTTCAAGTGTAAACCATTTCTTTTTTTTTAATGCGATTTTGTCTGAAACTCTCGAAACGCCAGACAATCGTTCAAGTGGCAAACCGATAACAACAAATAGTTCATTCAGGCGACTGCTGATGGCTTACGATGTGGCGAAAAGCTATGTATGCTCGTCAAAATATTGCATTAAGTTTGGCTGGAGAGCTTGCTGATGCACTGCCACTGCTGTCATGGATACTAACTAACTAATGGCGGCGATATACCAACAGAGCTTGTTTTTCCAACTTGTGGTGTGTTGCTTTTGAGTTTTCGTACAAGTTGGCGGGACCTACAGTTTTTTGCCGACTCCGAACGGCACTAGCAAAGCAAATGAATTTTTTGCTGAGAAGCTTCTCATGGCAGAAATACACCCGGAGAGTTTGCCAAACTACTGCCGAGGGGCGACCCCGTTTAGAAAAAATATTTTTCTAAATAATTTTTGATGTTACTTTTGCCGGGCATCGAACCGCCACGACTTGGTGTAGAAGGCCGAACACTTAACCGCTACACCACGGCGGCCGTCTGCAATTGAATTAAATCCATTTTAATCTGTAGAAAAAAAAAAAATTGAATAAAACGAAAGCAAATTAGTCATAAAAATCAATACAGGGTGTGTGGTTAAGTTTGTATAATATGATACAATAAATAAAAAAAGAGAAAAAAATAAAATATAATAAAATACAAAAATAAAGTAAAATTAAAATAAAATAATAGAAATAAGGTTACATACCTGAAAAAAAAAGTTAAATAAAATTAAATTAAACAAATGGAATAAAGGAAAATTAAAACAAAATAAGTAACAAAAAAAAATAATAAAAAAGGTTGTATTAAAAAATGAAACAAAATAAAAATAATTGAAACAATTTAATAAAACAAAATAAGAAAAAAAGTTTAATAAATTAAAAAAAAGGTATAAATGAGATAGGATAAAAGAAAAAAAGTAAATATAAATAAATACAAATAAAAAAGAAGGGGAAAAAATAATAAAAAAAAATTAAATGAAATGAAATAAAAAGATGAAAAAGAGAAAGAAGAAAAAACAAATAAAATAGAAATAATTATAAAAAAAGAAAAAAAAATAAAAAGAAGAAAAATAATCATAAAAATAAAAAAAAATAAAAATAGAAATTAAGTAAAAAAAAGAATAAATTAATACAAATGATTAAATTAAATGAAGTGGAAAACAAAACAATAAATAAAATAAAATAAAATAAGTCAATAAAAAATGAAAAAAATGGAAAAAATAAAAAAAAACAAATGAAAAAAAAAAACAGATAAAAAATAAAAGAAATAAAAACATAAAAATAGTTAAAAAATTAAAAAATAGTTGAAAAATAAAAAAATAATAGTTAAAAAAAGAAAAAAATAATATATAAAAAAAGAAAAAAATATATATGTATATAAAAAAAAGAAAAAGATAAATAAAAAGGAGAAATTCAACAAAAGAAAAAAATAAAATGAAATGAAAAAGTTTAATTAAATACTAAACAAAATAAATTCAATAAAAAAAAAAAATAAAATACAAATTGAAGAATAGAAAATAAGGTACCTATGTATAATTAAAATGAAATAAAAGAAATTAAATAAATAAAAAAAATAAATAAATACAAATGAAAGAATTAAATCAAATGAAAAAATAAAAAAAAATTAATGAATAACAAAAAATAAAAAGAAAATGAGAAAATAAAAAAAAATGAAACAAAAAATTATAGTAAGTAAAATTAAAATAAAATAAAATAAAAACAAGATAAAAAATAAAATAAAAACAAGATAAAAAAATAAAATAAAATAAAATAAAAACAAGATAAAAAAATAAAATAAAATAAATTAAAATACATTGAATGTCAATTTACAATTCAACTGTCTAACAATGGCCGTGTTTTTATTTACACGCATATGCGTTTGCGTTACGATTTTGTATGGAGAGATAAGCGCACAACCCTTATTTTCCATACAAAATTTAAGCGCAAACGCATATGCGCGTAAAAAATAAAACACGGCCAATGACTAGGAAGTAAAATAAAAATAAAATAAAAACAAAATAAATAAAAATAAACTGAATTTAACGTCAATTCGATGTTTTGGGTAACCCTGTGTCATCGACTTGAAGGAGATAAAATCATAAGTGCAACCACAATCACAAAAACAAAAAAAAAAAATGCTTGCCCTTATGGGTGTATTTATTCTGTCTGTGTTTTCTTATAGACCAAGATCCCAGAGCCTAAAAGCGTCACTTATTTTATAATGGATGAAACCAATACCGATCGATAGTCCTCCCCGAATCTAGAAAGAATGTGAAAATTTTAAAGCTGTACCTATGACAAGGGCCTAGGAATCGGGGGTCAAAGTCGCCAAAAAATGACCCTAACTTCACTTATTTTATAATGGATGATTTTCACATATTTGACGTAGATTACCACCCCGCGTCAGTATCAAGTGTTGTTAGACCCGTACCAGTGACAAGGCTCCAGCCAGACACCCCCAGTTCGCGGATTTTCCTATGGAAATTTATTCTGTTTTACTAATTTCACGCATTTGGGCCACTTTGGCTGCTTTTAACTACCCAATATTTTCCCATTTTTTGTGGAACACTACCCTCAAGTAGAATCAGGAATTTTTAGACTTCGTCCCATGGAAAAAACTTCAGCCAGACACCTCAAAACTCGGGAAATTTCACTAATTTTTACTGCGCTTTCACATGTTTAAGCGGATTTGACCAACTTTGGCCTCTTTTAAATAACAGATCTTTACACATGTATCGTAAAAAGCTACCCTTAAGTAGAATCAAGAATTTCTAGACATCATCCCATGGAAAAAACTTCAGCCAGACACCTGAAAGTTCGAGAACTTTTATTTTCCTATTAATTTGCTTTCTCTTGTTTGTCCCAGTTTTACTTATTTTAAATGATAGATCTTTTCACATGTGTCGTAGGACACTACCCTTAAGTAGTTTCAGTAATTTTTAGACCTCGTCCCATGGCAAAAACTTCAGCCAGACACCTCAAAACTCGGGAAATTTCACTAATTTTTACTGCGCTTTCACATTTTTAAGTGGATTTGACAAACTTTGACTACTTTTAAATAGCAGATCTTCACACATGTGTCGTAAACTGCTACCCTTAAGTAGAATCAAGCATTTCCAGACATCATCCCATGGCAAAAACTTCAGCCAGACACCTAAAAGTTCGGGAACTTTTATTTTCCTATTAATTAGCTTTCTCTTGTTTGTCCCACTTTTACAACTTCTAAACGACGGATCTTTTCAGATGTTTCGTAGGACACTACCCTTAAGTAGTTTCAGTCATTTCTATACTTCGCCCCATGGCAAAAACTTCAGCCAGACACCTCAAAGCTCGGGATTTTCACTAATTTTTACAGAGATTTCACTTGTTTCAGCAGGTTTCTCCAACTTTGTCCACGTTTAAACGGCGGATCTTTACACACGTGTCGTATAACACTACCCTTAAATAGCATCAGGCATTTCCGGACTTCATTCCATGAAAAAAACTTAAGCTAAACAACCCAAAGCACGGGGACTTTTCATCATTTTTAATGTGTTTTCACATGGTCAAATGGGTTTACTCAACTTTGGCTGCTTTTAAATGGCGGATCGTTACAAATGTATCGTATAACACTACTATTAACTAATATTAGGCATTTTTAGACTTCGCCCCATGACAAAAACTTCAGCCAGACACCTCAAAGCTGAGGAAATTTCATAATTCTTGCTGCGAATTCACATGTTTAACTGCGTTGCTCTAACTTTGGCTGCTTTTAAAGGGCAGATAATTTCACATGTGTCATAGAAGACCACCCTTAAGTGGTATCACGTACTTTTTGACTTCGCCCCATGTCAAAAACTTCAGCCAGACACCTCAAAACTGAGGAATTTTTATAATTCTTACTGCACTTTCACATGTTTAAGCGAGTTTGTCCAACTTTGGCTGTTTTTGAAAGGCAGATCTTTGCACATGTGTCGTGGAACACTATCTCCAAGTAGTATCAGGCATTTTTATACTTCATCCCATGGAAAAACCCTCAGCTAGACACCTCAAGCCTGAGGAATTTTCATAGTTCTTACTGCTTTTTCACATGTTTAATCGGGTTGGTCCAACTTCGGCTGCTCTTAGAGAGCGGATCTTTTCACATGTGTCATAGAAGGCCACCCTTAAGTGGTATCAGTTACTTTTAGATTTCGCCTCATGTCAAACACTTCAGCCAGACACCTCAAAACTGAGGAATTTTTATAATTCTTACTGCACTTTCACATGTTTAACCGAGTTTGTCCAACTTTGGCTATTTTTGAAAGGCAGATCTTTACACATGTGTCGTGGAACACTATCTCCAAGTAGTATCAGGTATTTTTAGACTTCATCCCATGGAAAAAACTGCAGCCAGACACCTCAAGGCTGAGGAATTTTCATAGTTCTTACTGCTTGTTCACATGTTTAATCGGGTTGGTCCAACTTCGGTTGCTTTTAAAGAGCAGATCTTTTCACATGTGTCATAGAAGACCCCCTTAAAGAAGTATCGGGTATTTTTATACTTCGCCCCATGTCAAAAACTACAGTCAGACACCTCAAAACTGAGGAATTTTCATAATTCTTACTGCGATTTCACAGGTTTAAGCGAGTTGGTCCAACTTTTGCTGTCCGTAAAGGGCATATCTACACACATGTGTCATAGAAGACCACCTTAAAGAAGCATCGGGTATTTTTATACTTCGCCCCATGTCAAAAACTACAGCCAGACACCTCAAAACTGAGGAATTTTCATAATTCTTACTGCGATTTCACAGGTTTAAGCGAGTTCCCTGCAGCGAAACCTCAAACTAATCAGAAAAATACTAGTATACAACTATAATTTTCTGGCAGAACTCATACTAGGCAGGAAATATCCATTTCATACCAGTATACAAATAGAATTTTTCGGCTGAACCCATACTAGTCAGGAAATATCCATTCCATACTAGTATACAACTAGATTTTTCTGGATGAAATTATACCAGTTGAAAAAAACAAAATTCATTCGTTTCGTTTTCTTTTATAATTCATAGATGCTTTTTCGTGATTGGGTAAATACAAATAGCCGCTGCTTTCTTAAGAATAAACATGAAAATAAAGTCAAATGATAAAATAAAGGGTAAGCCAGGAAAATTCTGGTTGAAATCATACTAGTCCAGGTTAAAAGCCTTTTTGACTAGTATATTCCATACTGGTCCTTTTTGGACTAGTTCATTTTATGGAAATTATACTAGTCCAGGATGAACTAGTATGGAACTGGTATCTTACAACTAGCATGAAACTGGTATTTCTGAAATTGACATCTTGTAGGACATCAACACGTAAAAAATACCAGTTGCTTATAAAAAGACAGAACACCGGGCCCAACTAGTCAGTGTTCTGTCTTTGTTCCATATAAGCTCGGTGCACCAACTAGTTGTAAAGTAGTTTTCAACTAGTTGCTTTCGCTGCAAGGTAGCGACATAAGAGTGACATTGTCTGAAATGCAACAAATTCCACATCTGAACACTTTGTATGGGCTGAACTGTTCTAATTTGCTTGATCATGTCCTATGGAGAGATCAATTGCGAAAAAAAAACTCGAGCTCTGAGGTGTTTGGATGTAGTTTTTGTCATGGGAAGATCTCCAAAAATGCCTGATACCACTTAAGAGTTGCGTTCTACGACACATGTGTAAATATTCGCCTTTCAAAAATAGTCAAAGTTGGACAAACCTGCTTCAACAATCGAAAGCACAGTAAGAATTATGAAAACTACCCAGATTTAAGG